>JBAWJQ010001189.1:0-371425 GCA_037783105.1 Bactrocera zonata | reverse complement strand
CAGGATCATCTGTAGTGAAAAAATACGCGTTTTCTTTCAAACCTTAACCTTAATATTGGACGAAGGAAAAAAACTGAAAATTAGATTTTTTGCAGACATTTAAAAAAAAAATTTTTCCGGACATTTTTTTTTAACAGATATACGTAATAGAAAAAAATCTCAAAGACATGCGTGAAAATCTCATGTACATCGATTGAGTAGTTCTCGAGAAATCTTGTCTAACCGACTTCAAAAACAAAGTTTCGAGAAAAACGCGTTTAAAGACGGCGCCCTTAGCTCATGTAAGACCCTTTACTTGTGTTCTGTGTGAGCGATGTGATAAATTCAGTATTGAGCTAAAATAGAGCTATTTTCAAATGTATGTATGTATATGGAGACCATTGAATCCTCAAGTTAAATTATATCGTATGTCAATATATTTTATATGAGAGATTTTAATATTCCGTTAGTAATTTCGCAATGTTTTACCGCAATGAGCAGTTTATTCAATAACAAAAGGTTTAGTGAGTAATTAAAAGAACATTAATCTTACAAAAAACTAGATTCAAATTTACAAGTCACTCAGTTTGCCATTCCAACTTGCATCTGTAGAGATTCAAGTTTGAATAATCTTAAAAGCTTTATACCAAAAGCTCATAACAACTGGTCTAAAGCTCAAAGCTTTTAATACAAAGTTTCAGAATTTAGTGGAGCTTTTTTTAGCAAGCACTAAGTTCTAATTAGAGCTAGTTCGCAGCCATTAGTAGGCCTGAAGAGTTCACTAGCTCTTCGTGGAGCAAAATAGTGCAAATAAAGCAATGATTCATGCCAAATAAATCAATTCTTTCCAAAAAGCTTAAACTTTCTGGCTCGTAAACTGCGGCTAAAAATAATTAAAAAGTTTAAGTATAAAGTACATTGCTCGGTATATGAATTTAGCGCCCCGCTGACTCTTTGTTGCATTAGTCACCTGAATGTTTGTGTTTGTAATTGGCTTAAGTAAACTTTTTGAAATTCAAATAAACTTCTGTGCTCCAGCAGCGCTACAGTGCCCCTACACTTATTTGTTGTTGGCAAGTTGGTGTGCTTTTATTATTTACACCTTGTGATGAATGACTTTTTCTCTTGAAAGTGTCAACATTAGGGGCACATAGTTGTAAACAAGAAACAACAACACTTACTTATACGAAACTGCCACACAAACGCCACTTGACGCCACTTAGTTTAGTATCGAATATTTATGCGCCGTGGGGGTTCAAGAGTCTCTAATTAAGTATGCAAATTGTGGGAATTGACGATACGTAAAAAAAATAAAGAGGAAGTGTAATTAAAACAGAAATACTAATAAAAGCAACCTTTCGAATGTCGATTCTTCAAACGAATTCGCGCTGGAGAACTAAGTTCTGTATGATTTGGAATGCCTGTGGAAAGTATTTGTGCTAGAATATTTTAGAAGTAATTTCACTTAGATAGATATTAAATCATGTATACTTTGAAGGAAGTTGAGCTTGAACTTAAAAGAAACTGAATTGTTGCTTGAGGAAATTGTTTGCTATTAGAATTTTTTTCTGTTTTCACATTAAGATCTTTAATTAAGCATAATGTATAAATATGTAAAATGTTTATAAATATATATTGTCAAATATAGGGTTTTCCAATCAGAATGATATGATTTCTAAAAAAACATTGTAATTGTTAAGGAAATTCAAATGTTTTTTTTTTTGTTTAATGTGTAGTACAATCCAATCTATATAATTAAGTTCTGACACCTCCATCACTTCTTTTGCGGGAACGAATTCCAATAACCCCATTTTCAAGTACCTTTTGCACTAAATAAAATCATATATCACGAAAAGCACGTTCAAAACTGACTTCTAAGCTTGAAGAGTCTGATTTATTTGCTAAAGACCAATGACTTCAAATATCCCCTGAATTAGTCTAATAGTGCTAAATCTCTACTTCTTGGAGGCCTTTCAATGTCACAATTTCTTGAAATAATGGAATCTTTAAACTTTTCTCGCAATAATTTTAGTCTTGTTGGATTCAGCTGTTGTCAAGATCAACTTTCTGCGAATTGCAGCCATATAAAGATGATTATCATCGTTCCATACACCGCTTTCCATTGACAGTAACGGTGTCAACAGCTTCATTTCTAAAGAAGTACGGACCGCTGATTTCACCAGACCAAAAACCGCACAAAACTCTAAATTAAGATGAATGTAATGGCTGTTCATGAATAATTTGTGCATTTTCTTCGAACCAGAATCGACAGTTTAGTTTACTTACCGCATCGCTCTGTTGATAATAAGACTCATCACACAATATGATTTTCTTAAAAAATCGTAATCGGTTTCAATATGTTCCAAAGCAAAGTCAGCAAATTCCTGACGCTTGCTGTTCCAATGACTTTAGTTCTTGAGTGAGATTAATTTTATATGGATGCAAGCCAAAATTATTTCTCAAAAGCCGCCACGTTATAATTTGATACAGTCCTAGGCCTTTCGAATGCCTTGGAATCGACAAAATGCGGTCTTCAGCAACACTTACCTCCTGAAATATCTTCATAACTTCAAACGGTTCATAGTCTTATTGGCATTTGAACATTATGTAAAGAAACGACATTTAGAAATCATACCATCCCGATTAGAAACCCAGGTATATGGCTCCAGCGCTGACGACAAAGAGTAATTCCAAGCCTTTGTTGATTTTAATTTCATAATAAATGAAGAATTGTGCGCCGTTTAAGCAATTTAGTATCTAGAGTTCTAAACTAAGCTCTTACAGATATTTAGTAAATACGTTTATCTTACAAATCAGTTACTAGCTAAACCTACAGGTGACTACATTGAATAAATACACGCGTTCCAATGAGATTTGCGGTTCATTTCGCTCTTTTGCTGCTCTTTTTGGCTTTGGTTTCAAAATGTGCTGCCATAAATTGTCAGCCGTGCAAAATACAGGAAGCAAGAAGGAAACATGCTGAGGATATGCAACGGAATGAAGAACGAGTTAGAAGTAGCACTGCGATGCCCATAATGCACATTTGATCGAAAATAAAAAACGTAAAGTAACGTCTACAATGTGTTCAAGTAAAAAATTGTGACCAAATTAAGCACGAAAGAGAAGTATTTTCTGTAGTCAACCGTAAATTAACTATTAGTTTTATTTTGAGCATTCAAAGCAATGAGCTCATTTTCCAAATGGGTCGCAAAGTAAATATTTAAACTCATGTGAGCTTGATACAAACTTAAGCAGACACTTAGTAGTGCTGTAATTAAAACGCCACACACGTCCACTATTTACACACAAACAAACATGGTGCTCAGTCGCCGTATTTGTAATTAATACACTTATCATGCGCATATAAACAAACAGCTGCGCGCTTACGTGAAACGTCAAAAGAAACAACAAAAAAAAAAATCTGTCTTTAGTGGAGAGCGCCTCATTTACTCATCGCGTTGGTTTCCTCGCCGCCTCATTTGCTTCCAATCGCTTTTAGTTGGACCGCTTGACGGCGCTACACTTCAGTTTCGTTTTAAAGCGCAAGCCGATCGTTTGCTTTTAATTTGCGAGTGAGTGGGTGAAAAGTAAAAGTTTTAATTGAAATACACGGCAGTAAATAATACACATATAATCAGGATGAAGTCCTTTTCGCTGTTCGCCGTGCTGTTGCTGGTGCTGGCTGCATTCGCCACGCTGACACAGGCCTCGTTCTGTCCTTGCGATCTCACGCAGAAAGGACAAATATGCGGCTCCAACGGCATTACGTACAAAAATCGTTGCGAATTCGAGTGCACGCAAAAAGACTACAAAAAGCTGGGTCGCACTTTGAACATTGCCAAGACGGGTCCCTGCTAGGCGCCACTTAATTCGGGGTTGGCGAGAGGTGTGGCGCATGTGAAAGGCAGTTGGTTACAGGTGGAATTGGCAGCTGACAGCAGCGTTGGGTGAGAGTGCGGTTTGGTGTAAGGTGGCAGGAAGTCTACAGGAAGCATTGGTGTTTTTACGGGAAATTGAGTGAAAGAAAGGTGTGCACTACGCATTACATACATACATATGTTATACTGTTCGCCAGTAAAGTGGTGCAGACATATTATATTATATATAGTATGCACATGTAGTTTTAGATATCTTGAGATTTCGTGCACTTTTCGTGTTTATTTAATCAATTATAAATGAGTTAATAAATAATTACTAAACGAACTGAATGTGCTTTACTTCAATGTGGTAAGTCTTGGCTCTAATTAAATATTAATAATTTTGAGCTTAATCGGTAAGAAGCTGCGTTAAAATGCGTTGAATGCGAAATTCTTACTTCCTGTCTATTCCCGTGCGGTTTTGATATTAAAATGTCCTGCAGATTTTAAGTGAATAAAGGTCGATTCACATAGCACTTTTGCTGCGCTTTATGCCAAACATTTGTTTTGACAGGCAAACTCGATATATGATTTGTGTGAGTTTTTTACGCTTTCTCAAGCAACAGTCACCATATTTTATTATTCTTGGATAGAAACACTGAAAGTAAAGCGTTCATTCTGGCATACTCTTGCTTTCTTTGCTTCGTTGTCAAAATATGAATTGTCAAGCAAAACGAGGAAACTTGTCTGTGAATACTACATAAGCCTTAAAAATGAGCTTTGAATGAAATTTTGTACATTTGATCAAAGACTTGTGTCAAAAAAATTTTTGATTTCATATTAGAAGTTTCGTATATTAGAAGTTTCTACACTATAGTCTCTCAAATAAGCATAGAATTCGCAGCAACTCGCTGTTTTCTGCTTTTCGCCTTCTAATTGAGTTGTCGCTGAGTGATTTTTGTTCGACTTTTTTTTAGCTGTGAGTCTCGCTTTTCAATTGCTGGCTTTTAAGGTGCGTCTTTTTAACAAGTAAATATGTATATAGAACTAAATATAAGTATATATACTTTGTGTGTGCTCTCCTTGCATTAATTTATTGTGTTACGCTTTGATTTTATTGCTTTTGTTTTTACTAAGTGACGGAGGTCAATCAAAGCTTAAAATAAGTAAACAAACTACCCGTTAATTGAGCTTCGCTTCGCTTTCGGACGTGCGCTTGACTGCGTATTCAGCACAATTTCTGGGAGTGTACGCTTTTTTTGTTGTGTTCTTTGTTTGCCTCCTGCATATTTTAATTTTGAGTATAAGTAAATGTTATTACAGTTAATGAATCTGTTTTCTTTTGTGCTGTGTCTACGCTTTTCTGTCATTCATCTCGTTATCAGTGTGTCGCATTATCTGTAACTGTAAACATAAGTTCAAAGTATGGTCCGGAGCTGTGACGCATCCAGGAGAGCAAGCAATAAAAATAATTTAACTAAATTGAAGAACGTCGAAAAAATTAATGAAAATTTAATTGTTCACTTTATTGTGTTGCCAGATAATCAATTTATGAACTTAGTTTTAAAATCTTCTATATATTGGCTAGTCGAAAAAGTCTTTTCGTATTTCTAATCAAACTTCAACACCTTTCATCATTTTATTCAACAATCTTTCAGAACTTTCTGAGAGATTGGTGTTTCATAACGACTTATCACTGCTTTAGTACTTTGATATTGCAATTTAAACTCAATTACTAGGCTTAATTTAATAATAAACTAATTTCATAGCTTGCCAACAGACATTTCACAGCAGATTTCACTAAATTATCTGCGAAGCGTCTTTCGTAGGCTTTTAGCGTTGCGAGGACAAGTCGATATTGTTTATTTATGCATTCAATGGCTCACAAGCCACAAACCACAAATTGGAAAGCCGTCCATAAGACGTCGAGGCATCAAGCTATCAAGCCGAAGCAACAGCCACACACTGCTACATTCAATAAATAACCTTTTCTCCATATAAGCAAGAGCCTGCGCAAATTTACGAAGGCAATCTGCAGTATATTTATACTTGCATTCGACTTTCAATTACTGTGATTTATAATTGAGTAATTCATATTTCTTCATCAAGCCAGAGACACAAACAATACGCACAGAGGACAGTAAGCCTGTGGCATCAAGATTCAATGAAGCTTTCGCTTGGAAAATTCAAATGAAAATGCCCTCTACACCTTGAGACAACCGGTATGCACATACTTACGAGTATATTCAACCAGACAGCTTTAACCGACGTTGAATTTTGTTGTCGCATGTGTTGTTGTTGTATATTAAAATTACAGGTGAGCAAAATTGCTGAAATTTACATTTTACCGTCTTGCAGCTTATTTAAATGTAGGCTGTTGCCTGTGCCGTGTTCGTTGAAAGGGTATAAATTGTCGAAATCACATCAAATACGCCAAATTAATATCCTTATCCTTACACAATTCAAATGGGATTTTCAGTGTTGCGTGCTGGCTGAGCTTTATTGCATTTCGAATACTTTAATAACAGCAAAAAGCGGCATGAAAGAAGTGCAAACGGCTTGCGTGTAGGCTTAAGCGCCTTATTATATGCTATCATTCGAGACATATCTTTGGTAGACACGATTAAATTGGTAGCGCTTTGCTGTGTATGATAGTGACTTTTTCAATTTGGGATATATTCGTTTAAAGCAAACTTTCCTGGCTTTTTTTTGGTCGCTCGTGTCGATAATGCATGTAATATGAATATAACTCAAGGCGAGTGAAAATAATAAAAGCGAATGAAAGGAGAAAACTAACGAAAAATCGGGATACACAAGAGTTGTACACTATATTCACACATAAAAAGCACGTTCACCGATGCGAATGCGTGTTGCAAGTACTAGTTTGGCATATTAACACCCTGTAGGAAATATTTCAACTAAATGCAGATTTTTTAAACTAAAATGGGATATACTTTGTGACAAAGAAGCACCCATGTAAATGATATTTCAAAAAATTGCATTTCTCTAGGTTGGTAGTACTGTTTTTAATTACTATGCCAAATATGAGCGTGATCTGTCAACCACTTTGTTTACAGCAGCTGCTTAAGTCGGTACACCTCAGTAGTGCATTGCGATTTTTACAATGGATAAAAATATCGAACAAAGAATTTGCCTCAAATTTGGTATTTCTAAGCAAATTTCGCATACGGAAACGTTAAAAATGTTGGAAAATGCTTACGGCGATTCAGTTTTATCAAAAACACAAGCCTACGAGTGGTACAAAACCTTCACAGACGGTCGACAGATCGTTGAAGACATTTCCGTTCTGAATGAACTTCGACCTATTCAACTGATGAAAATAATAAAAAAGTGAAGGATATGGTGCTTGAAAATTATCAGGCAAGTGTTAGAGAGATGGCAAGAGAGTTCGACATCTCTCGAGAGTCCGTTCGAATGATTTTGGTGGATATTTTGGGTATGAAATGCGTTCTTGGTCGACTCGTCCCGATAAAGTCGAAAAGAGTACCGTTAACTGGTATATTTGTTCCAAAAACGGAATGAATACCATCGACCAACCACCATGTTCACCAGATTTGGCTCCGTGTGATATTTTTTTGTTCCCCAAACTGAAATTGGCGCTGCGTGGAACCCGTTTTCTGTCGTTCAAAGAGATAAAACAAAATTCGCTGAAGGAGCTGAAGATAATCCCAAAAAGTGCTTATGTAAAGTGTTTCGAGAACTGGAAAAATCGTTGGCATACGTGAAATACATCTGGTGGGGATTATTTGGAAGGCGACACAACAGGTGTTCAAGGAACTGTCGCAAACTTTTGATACAGTGATAACGGGATATTTTCGCACAGTGCTTATGCTCTATTCTAGACCTCGCATACATTCTTGCACATATGTATCTTACTTAATCTACGTACACTTGTATGCCACAGCATAAAAAGTTTATCTGTAAACGCATTGTCACACACATACACATATATGTGGAACATAAGAAACTTCTCCCTTCTTGTGCGCTTATCTTTAAAAGAAAATATCGGAATCTTAAACGAAATGCTTCTACCAGTAAACGAAATAAAATTGCGCGTCACAAAATGATTGTATCAAAACTTAAACACACAAACATGTGCTCTCTGAAATGTGTTCTCGAAGGATAAATTTGGTGTCTTTCTTTGTTGCAAAAGGGCCAAAACATGTGTTGCTTGCGATAAGCGCAATATTTGTGAAATACACGCTCAGACAATGTAAGCGCTGGATAAGTGCATCTGTGTTGTTGTAGTTTGCTATTTCATTTTGCATTTGTACAATGCGATCCTCCTACAAAGAAGTCTTCGAGGATTTCGATGTGTGGTTGTGCAATAAATTTGGCTTATTTCGTGAACAGGGTGCTCCACGAGAAAGTCTTGCAAATAAGAGCCACTTAGAAAGATTTTGGAACTTTCTGGTGAAAATTTTTAGTTGGATGCAGGCAGACAAAAGCAAAGTTCAAAATTTCGCACTCATTTTAGTCCTGCCTTTCTTTATGAAAAATATAGAAAAAAATTTCTTATGAAACATTTACATATGTATGTATATTTGATGATCTCAACAGTGAAAATACTTATATAAAAACATCAGCGTCGAAAATATGACGCAGCTTTCAGAAGTATAGACCGTGTTGGTGCCTGAAAACCCTCAGTTGGTACTCACGACAAATAAATATATAAGGTTTGCTTAAGCCAAGCTAAGAAATATGTAAAATGGCATGCAAACGTCTATCTGCAGTGCAGAGGTAAAAGCCATCCTATCCAAAGAAGTGCCTACCAACACTATAACCAATAAAAACTACTTGGTCTAAGGTCTCTAGCTCATCTTAGCGGCAGCCAAGCTGCTCATAATTACTTTCATGATTGCTGCTTTATCATCATCAGTCATCATTATCATTTTTATGGCTACTACAAGCTCATTAAAAGCCCCCTTCAACACTATCACCTTGTGCGTTCGCTGAAGCATTCGCCGAACGCATAATAGAGTTGCTGATGTGCCAGTTATGGGGTCGCACTTACACATACAGCCGCACATCTACGCCAGCCAACATTAGCAGATTGCTAAAGTCACCAACTTAACGGTGTTTGGTGTTGGCGAAGCGCACGGGGAAAGCAGCATCTTCAAGTGCGTCAGCTACGTTCTCCTTTCTTCACGCCTGCCACCGCAGTTAATGTACTCACTTTCGCTGCCGTTGGCAATTCTCACATTAACCTCGTTTTTAAAGGTTCGACGACATCGCCACCACTACTTGATTATTCTAACCTATCCAGCCTACTTAAAATGCAGCCACCTCATTTGGGGTATGACGCAGCTTCTTCCGACGCTCTCTAGCTCCTCACTCTCTTTTTGTTCTTGCGGCAGGCAGCAAGAGGGGAAGTTTGTTTGTATCCTTTTCCGCAGCTCACATCTTGCGCTGCTCCACTAATTTGCTTGCGAATGCGTTGGAAATCTTGGATTGGTGCGCATTGGTGGATGTGGCGGTGCAGTTGAAGTGGAAAACTGAAAGAGTTGCTTAGCGTTGGAGGCGCAGTTTTATTACAAAATTATGAGCTGTGAGAAAATTCTCATTTTAATTACACAAAGCACACTTGGTGGGCTATAAGCCGCTACATTTCCTGCAGAGTAAATATGTAGATGTGTGTGTGTGTGCTTTGTTTATGTCTGCCAGGGTGTTCATGTGTAAAAGCCCCTTAGAAATTATAAGAAATTTCAGGATTTGAGGGCGATGAACATACTTGGCACAGCTATGACTGCTTTTGTTGCAGCTGTTGGCCTTCTTGCAACAACTGTGCCAGAAATATGGCCGGGTGTAGCAGTTTGTGGTACATATTGGCTTTGTCAGGAAGTATGCAGAAATTTTAAGAAGGTGTAACTAATGTAGCCTCAAACTGGTTAGTGAAGACAAACTAGTTGAGTTTAGTGGCATAAAAAATACGAAAAGACTTTTTAGACTACCCAATATTAATGTATATCTTTTATCAAATAATGTTAAATATTGCATAGAGAAAATGGTTGTATACATATTTTTATAATAAAAAGTAATGAAGAGAAATATGTTTTATAATCAAAAAAGACGATAGCATTATCATTCCCTATTCCTTTCAATTAATCATTTCGATCATATCATATTTGATAGCCGAAAAAGTGTTACATGAATCACGGGACAATTGTTCATCATTTGCCATAAATATACAAATCAATTTTTTAACTGTAAAAGTCAATGCGATAATTCAAAATACATATCGAAAGCAACAACTACACAAAGCGAAACAACTACACTTTTTCAACTGAGCACACTCGCAAAGCGAATATTATCGCATAAATGAGAGCAACCGGCATGGAGAGCCACATAAAAAACCCCATATTATTTTAGCAACAACAAAGAAAGCACGGCTGAATTTATTAAATACAGCGGCATAGCGCTGAATTGACAGTTTTGTTGCTGCCATCGGCGGAGAGAGTCATTTGGGTGAAAGCGGTGCCGCTGAACACGATCAACGGTAATTTTTTCTGTAAGTATTTGGATGCAGTTATGCAGTTGTAGGGGACAAAGATGCACTTGGGCATCAGCTGAATAGCAACAGCATCATCGCCTCTGCAGCCGGCACTATTAAAGGTGTGAACTGAGCTGATTGCCTAACTGTCTGTAGATGGCACTGGCCTAGAGTGCTGTGTTTAGAGATAGGGATCGATGTTGCGTTTTGCACATTGCTAAAGTAATTTGTATTTCCGAGCGCAAAGGCACACAAAAAACCCAACCGAAAATAATTCTTATAACAAGAAAAAACCAAAAGCTGTGATAAAAATTTGTGTTCTTTGCTACGAAATCGAATTTAAGTGTATTAGTGTTCGTCACAATGTTTTCTAATTGTTTGGGGCTTAAGGCCCTATTGCTGTTTTTCACTTTTTGCTTGCTACTGCACCGTGCGCAAATGTCGGCAGATGCGGCAATAACGGCGAATCCCATGCCTACCACCGAAAGTGCTAGTGAGCAACTGAAAGAGCCCATGCAAGCAAACGAAATGAAGATGACGGCGACTGCCAAGGAAACCAGCGCGGGAATGTCGGAGATGTTGAACGATGAGTCTATGCCAACGGAAAGCGAAACCAAAACCGGTACGGCGACCACAACGAGCGACAAAACGGCTAACGATGAGAAGGACTGGTGGAAGCACATGGTACTCTATCAAATCTATCCGCGGTCGTTTATGGACAGCAATGGCGATGGTGTGGGAGATTTGCAAGGTGAGTAAAATGTTAGATTCATTGAAATGGAGCTAACAGCTACTTAATTTTCTTTTTTGCAGGTATTATGATGAAACTACCTTATCTCGCCGAGACTGGTATTCAGGCCGTTTGGCTGAGTCCCATTTTCAAGTCGCCCATGGTCGATTTTGGCTATGACATAGCTGATTTCAAAGACATCCACTCGGAATACGGTACAATGAAAGATATGGAAATGCTGATAACGGAATCGAAACGTTTAGGTAACTGTTAAATGCGGTACCGTTAATGGTGGAACAGTTCTAAATGTTTCTTTGACACATGCTTTCAGGCATTAAAATTATCATGGACTTTGTGCCGAATCACACTTCCAATCAAAGCGTGTGGTTTGAGAAGTCTGTCAACAAAGAAGATGGTTTTGAAGACTTCTACATTTGGGCTGATGCTAAAATGGACAAGAAAGGCAATAAAATGCCACCAAATAATTGGGTAAGTGGGCAGCCTCAGCATTCAGCCTTAGCGGCTTGATTAATGATGAAATTGTGTTATTCGACAGCAATCTGTGTTTTATGGTCCTGCATGGACATTCAATGAGAAGCGAAACCAATACTATCTGCACCAATTTACGTCAGCTCAACCCGATCTGAACTTCCGCAATCCCAAGGTGGTCGAGGCCATGGACGAAGTCTTACGTTTCTGGTTGGATAAGGGTATTAACGGTTTCCGCGTCGATGCTGTCAACCATCTCTTCGAAGACATAAAGCTACGTGATGAGCCACTATCCGGCAAAACCGACGATATGAATTCCTACGAATATACCAATCACATTTATACCAAAGATATGGTACGTGAAACTGTACTTGATGCAAATGTTAAGCCTTTGTGCTACTTAATACCTTTACTTACAGCCGGAAGTACTGGATATGTTGCAGCATTGGCGTAAACTAATGGACGATTACACCGCCAAAAACGGTGGTCCTGCACGCATACTCATGACCGAGGCATACGCCGATCTGAAAACACTCATGGACTACTATGAAACGAAAGACGGCAAACGTGGTGCAAATTTCCCATTCAACTTTAATTTCATTACCGATTTGGATGAGCATTCCGATGCGCGCGACTATGTGTTCAACATTCAGAAGTGGCTGACATATATGCCACGCGGACACACAGCCAACTGGGTCATGGGCAATCACGATAACATGCGCATGGCCACGCGTTTCGGTCCGAAGCGCGTCGATGCGATGCATATGCTGATGATGACGCTGCCTGGTGTAGCGGTCACTTACAATGTAAGCGCGGGCGTGTGGTGTTTGGCGAGCACATTTAAAATAATTTCGTTGTTTCTCGTTTCTTTAGGGCGAGGAAATTGGTATGCAGGATTATCGTGATATCAGCTGGGAGGACACCGTGGATCCGCCTGCGCGCAATGTTGGGCGTGAGAAGTACAAACAAGTGTCTCGTGACCCGGAGCGCACACCCTATCAATGGAATACGCAAAAGAATGCCGGTAAGAATAAAAGCGGAGTGTGCAAATATACCGGCAGCTGTTACAAATACATTTTTTTCTTGCCGCTAGGTTTCTCTACTGCCGAAAAGACATGGCTACCCGTTCACCCTAACTACAAAAATCTAAATCTCAAACAACAGAAGTCTGAGAAGAGTCACTACTCGGTGTACAAGTCTTTAGTCGAACTACGTAAGATGCCGGCACTTTGCAAAGGACGCTTCCACGCAGAGGTGCTGAACCGCGATGTCTTCGCTTTCGAAAGGTAATTGCGTACAAATTTTTAAGCTTACCAAGTCGGAAAGCGCTTAATTACAAAATCCTTTTGATAACAAACCAAATATGCATCTTTGCAGGGAAATCAAGGATGATAACTCCATCATAACTGTCATCAATATTGGTCCACGCGCACGCGCTGTCAATTTGACCGAAGTGTTCGACCTCAAATACCAACAGAAGCTGACTGTGATGGTTGCTGGCTCCAAGTCTACACATGAAACTGGGTGAGTTGCGTCATTTCTAAGATTTGCTTTCGCCTTTACTAACCAAACCCCTTCTCCTTTGTGCCATTGCAGTAAAGCGCTCGCCGCCGAAGCTGTGCCCTTGGCGCCCTATGAAGGCCTCGTTTGCATGCTAGAGTGAACCAAACAGCTGATTGATTCTTTGTTAATGTTTTTCTGTTTTACTCGAAACATTTGCCATCATAAGTTTGATTATGTATGGGTTTTTATTAATTTAACAAACTTTATGTCGCATTTTGTGAATAAAAGAACATCTCTAAACTAAAAAAGTGCGTTTTAATTGTCTAACATTATGTTTGCTGGTAATTACAGAGCAATTAGAAAGCTTGTAAAATTTAACAAATTGCTTGCGATCTCGTATTTTAATACCTTTGCACCTGTCGCACGAGCAGCCCATCGAAATGCGGCTTGTGCCAAGCAAATCATAAAATATTTAAGTGTCTTAATGTGTCTGCTTTTAGTTGAATGCTTTTAGGAGGCTGCGAAACTGCACATTTTTGTAGTTGGCAACGCCTACAGCGCCAATGCTTAAACTTAATTAATTGTTGCGAGTAAAACGAAATGCAAATTGGCGATGAGGGGTGTGCGACTTTTCTGTTTGCCATCAGGTTTCGATGACGTAACACATATACGCATGCAGTGGGGCCGGACCGAAAGGCTTGGCAGTCAACCAAATGCTGCAGGCATTACAAATGACCGAATGTGTCAAAAATTCATGCTCGCAAACAAATGTGCACCGAATGCCACAATAAGAGAGGGAGGCGCGGCAGTGCGCTTTGCCTGCGTCTCCGTAGTGTCTACGGATATGATTTGCTAATTGCTTTTATTTCAACTGACTGGATTTCAGATTTCTTTGCGCCGAAAAGTGACACTCTAATTGATTGCTGCGCTAGAGTCGGTGCAGCTCCTGCTCCCGCTGCACCGTGACCGTGTTGAAAGTTGATGTTGTGTTAAGCACTTGTTTCGTCATAGATTAGTTACTTCAACAGTCGCGTATTGACGCCTTCAGTTAGAGTTTTTGGCTTTTACTTTGACAATGATTGGCTTTTGAAAAGTGACATCAATCAGGCAGCGTTAGTCTACCGTCATATTCTTTGTTCTACTCTTAGAAGGGATTTGAAAGAAACAGTGCTGAGATTAATGATACATTATGTACACATGTTCGCACATACACATACTCAGGCATGCAACCGGTTCACGTCCTTGAAGCTCAGATGAATACCCGGAACTTCTAATTACTGCGGGAATTTTCCATGAAAGGCGAACTTTGAGAATCACTACAACCGATAATTTACACGACAATAAACTGTGAGTGATGGAGTGCGTTATGACTTGAGACGAGTGCACGACCTACAGATTTCTGTAAAACCGAGATGATGGAGTAAGCAAAGTTAGGGTTTTGGTATGGCCCACCACGTATGCCGTATGCTTCCTGAGTGTGGAGTTGCAGAGGCGTGAGAAGCATGCGAAGTGCGAAGAGTGTTGGCAGTTAAATGAGGTATTTTCTGGAATTGAGCTCGCACTGACAGGCCTTCATGTGGATATTGAAATGCGCTAATTTTATATTATATTTACTGCCAATACATATACTCACATACAAGTATGTCTCAAAATGGGTGGTTGTAATGAATTTACAAAATATTAAATTGATAAATGATTAACATTTTTATATTTTTCACGCGTTTAAGAAGTGTTTTTAATTAACTGAGCTTATAAAACTTTAGAATTATTGTCACACTTTTTAGGCTCTGTCATGCAACCTCCGCAAGTGTAAGAGCAGACCAGAAAGGATTTTAAAACTGATAAAGATTTAAGGCAGGTTTCAATTAGACTCTATTATATTGGGTAGTCGACACAATGTGATTGGTAGTGCTGGAGATATACGACTGCAACGATATCTACTGACAAAATACGAAAATATTTTTTTCGACTACCAATATATAATTTTTTTAATAACAAATTATTATATTTCATTTTAATTTTGCTTTACTTTTTTCTAAAATCAATGCTTCTGAATGAGCTCATGATTTTTATTAATAATCGCTGGAATGATTATTGCTTATATATTAATTTATAACTCTAATATTCGTGAATCCATCAAATATTTTTAAGTGTAAAAACAATGCCACTAATAAAAGATATAACACAAAAGTTAAAAAAAAATTGTATATTCAATCTGAAAAATTGCACTTCAATTAATCATTTATGTTTTATAATGGCAACTGGTATAACTGTGAGTCGTGTTTAAAAATAAGCGAATAAGTTATTGCTAAATTGAAAACAACAAAAAAACGTTAACTTTGTTAGCATTGAAGCCATAAGACCCCATAAATACAAAATATTCCTTACAAGAACTTGATTTTGTACGATCAGTTTGTATGGCAATTATACGTTATAGTCACTCGATTAGAACAATTTCTTCGGAAATTATACCATTGCTTTAGATAATAACTCAAGCCAAATTTCGAGAAGATATCTGGTCAAATGAAAAAGTTTGCCATATAAGCATTTGATTCCCATTACTCAATTTGTAGTATAGCTATATGATATAGTGGTCCGATTTGAAAAATTTCTCCAGAGATTACCATTGCCTTAGGCAATAATTCTTGCTAAATTTAGTGAAGATTACTCGCCGTAAAGAAGGACTTTCTACACAAGCAATTGATTCTGATAATTGAGTTTGTATGGCAGCTATATGCTATTGTTGTCCGATATCGGCGATTCCGACAAATGAGCAGCTTCTTAGAAAGAAAAGGAAGTGTGCAAAATTTCAGATCGATTTCTCAAGAATTAAGGGAATATTTCATGTACGTATATAAAGACAAACTGATATGGCAAAATCGACTCAGCGTGTCATGCTGAGCATTTATATATCGTATGGACTCTTCGGATTTTCATACTTTTATATCGCGATTAGAAAGTTTTTGTAAATTTTAAACAATAATTAAAAGCACTGACGCTTATCTTAGATTTTTTTGTAATATTTTATAACCTTAAAAATCATTTCCTGACGGCTTTTACACACATACACCACATATATTGTATACATAACCACGCCAAAGCCGTTAATAAACGCTTTCGCACCCGCCTGAGCGGCAGACAATAAACGCAATTAACTGAAAGACCGCACACAAAATACTTCAATTAAATATTTTAAGTTAAAACAATTCCTTCTGCTCTTAATCATCTCGCAGAATTCAGCTGAGTCACAATGCCACATTCCACTTGAATCCCTACGAAGGCATTGTTTTCGACATCAACACACCTGCGGCGAAGGAGCGCAACAGCATCGACATAGCGTGAGTGGAACGTAAATTTTTTATTTGTTTTGCTAAAGTTTTTAATAAGATTTAATTCTGCTTTAATCCACCATCTTTTAACAGTTACAGACGCACCGTTGTCAGACTGTTAATTAAATC
The DNA here is from genome assembly GCA_037783105.1 of Bactrocera zonata. Classification (NCBI taxonomy): domain Eukaryota; kingdom Metazoa; phylum Arthropoda; class Insecta; order Diptera; family Tephritidae; genus Bactrocera; species Bactrocera zonata. The sequence continues at coordinate 354,898 of JBAWJQ010001189.1, read as the reverse complement.
GGTGAGTATAATTTTGGTGGGACTGCTCGTACGGCGCGCGTCGTCGAAGAAATGGACGCAGCTGCGTTGCTGGAATCGAAGTGACAGGCGAAATAATGAGGGCAGATTTCGTGGGTAGAGCGTGTTCATTTCATTTATTTTATTTTTTTTGGCGTTTTTTTGCCTGTTGGAGTTGATGAACTTAATTTTACGCATTTTTGATTTTATCATTAAGCTAACGCGACTGCATGAATGACGAAAAAACGTTGACAAATAAGGGAATTAATATCGTTTTTTGATACAAAAGCTTATCCGGAGGTCTTGATTTCATTATTTGTCAAAATTCAATTAAGGGTGCCAAATACACACTGAGACTAAGAGAAAAAAAAATAAACAAAAAAAAAAAAAAAATGTTCTCGTATTTGAGTGATGATTTATTTCTATAGAGCTAAGAATTTTATCTTAAAAATATTTCTCCGACATTGCAATGAAGTTTGAGGAGACTGTAAATTTGGTTCATTGCGTTTGCGAGTGATTGCACAAATTCACTGCTAACTGTGCAGAAAATAAGCAATTCGCCCTAATTCTCAGAACTTCATTGAAATTGCGCCAAGTGGCAATCATTCAGAAATAATAATCGGTTTAAATTTGCCTCGTTTAAGTTATTATTATTCTTGATTCTCAGAAAACAGTTTTTGTAAAAGCAATTACCTTTGGTTATACTTAATCATCGTTAAAGTATAATATCGTATATCCTTACCTGAAATGACACAGAAAATTAATTTCAGTTAGTGAGGAGCAATTAAATATTTGATATTAAAGGTATAACAAAAATAATTACATATTTTACGTTCTTTTATTTGTACAGCTTTCTTATAAAAATAACACTGGTGGTTTCGTTGCCCTAGCTATAGGATTGATTTTGGTTATGTTTTTGCATACAGTTTATGAAACTATCAATGGTTTTGTAATATCTCTCGTTTATTTTGTAATTTTTATTTTCATTTTACTTTACAAAGATCTGAAAACATGAAATAAAACAACCGAAATCTTTGTAATGTCAATTTTATTTTAAAAACTAGGTTGCATCGAAGTAAACATGGAGTCAAATGTCAGAAACATATGTTATATATCAATAAAACACCTTTTATGAGTTTTTCTTTTATAATTTTCTAGTCGAAAATCTTTTTTTAAGAACTACCAGTATGACGTAGTGACGATCCTATCAACATTGATACTTTCTCTATTCCTCACTATAAAGTACAAAGTTATCCGAAAATTTATCCAGATTTTTAAGGGGGAGTCAGCATATTTTGCGTAATTTTATCATAATTTTATGCTAAGTGGTTGCCTAGCAAATTTTCGACTATCAACATAAGCCTTTTCTTAACTTCAATTTTGAGTTGTAATATTGAAATTTTTTACAAATGTCTATAAAAATATCCTTCAACGTACTTTTGAGCGAATTTTTCATTGAGTAAACAAGACATTTTTCGGACTGTAAGTGAAGATATATAGATTTTTAGTAAAACTTTAAATGCTTCCGCATAATTTTTTGCATATTTTCAGTAAGAAGCCTGAGAATAGGGATCACGTGACGTTGTTATGAGCGAAAAAGGTGCGCAGAACCCTAATGATGACTGGAAAACTAAATTGTTATTACTAATAAGTCGAAATTTATCAACATTTGTTAAGATATCCATTTTCTTCTTTTCGATAATTGGCGCTAATTCGAGATACCAAGTGCAGCCAAGTCCTTCACTACCTGATCGCTCTAACGGAGTGGAGACCTCTCTCTTATTCTGCTTCTACCGGCGGGTACTGAATCGAAAACCTTCAAAGTTGGAGTGTTCTCTTCCATCCGGACAACATGACTTAGCCAACCCAGCCGCTGTTGTTTGGCCAATTCGCAAAGGATCATAAATCTTTCGCAAAACATTTCTCTCAAAAACTCCTAAGCTCGACTCATCAAATGATGTCAATGCCCATGCCTCCCCAACATTTAGCAGGAAAGAGGACTTAAATTTTCAATTGTCCATTCAGTCCATAGTAGCACCTGTTGGCAAGAGTGATTCTGCGTAGGATTTTACGGCTGATCTTGTTGTTGGTGTTGATGCTGGTTTCAAGATAGACGAAATTATCTACGACGTCAAAGTAATGACTGTTAACAGTGACGTGTGAGCCAAGTCGCGAGGGTGATTACGGTTTGTTTGATGACTCGTTCGCAAAGAGGCTCATACGCTTCGCTTCCTTATCCAGTCTGAAGAAAACTGATTTAACTAACTATAGAAGATTTTATCTTCTCTATATATGTAAGTAGCTCTGAGGTTCGTATTATTTTCTTCTGCTATAGATTGAAGTAGTCGCACGATATGGAGTCGTCTTGTTTGAAACCTCGCTTGGTATCGAACGGCTGGGGAGATCCTACCCGATCCATACGCAGCTTTTGGTTTTGTTCACCTTCAGCTTACACAGCTGTATTAGCTTTGCGGGTATACCAAGTTCAGACATAGTGGCATAGAGGCAGTTCCTTTTCGTGCTTTAAAATCGACGAAGAAGTGGTGTGTATCAATGCTAAGATATCCAGGCAACAAAAAAAATTGCTATTTTGGTAGAGCTGTGTAATAACTCTTGATCTATTGAAACCCTTCTATCCAAATACTGAAACAAAAAATAGTTTTCTAAAATGATTAGATACTATGATTATAATGGTTCATGAAATATGTGACTGATCAAAAATTTTTTAACATTATTACAATATTTATATTAAAATATTATTGTACTATAGCTATGGAATAATTTTTAATTAAAATTTAAAAATTAATTTTAACAAATAAATGCTCTGACTTTCTTAAACTAAAACTATAAGAATGTAATCATAAAGATAATTGAAATTACGTTCATTACAAATACTTTAATAAATATAAAAAAGTTAAAAAGCTGCATTTTGCACTTACTTTGCAATTATAAGACTCAAAAGAAAATATTTTAACAATAACATTTATTATACTGAGACACTTTTGTTGTTAATCATAATCAACATTAATTGTGCGCAGAGTGTCTGCCACTTGTTCTTACATAAATTGCAAGACGCTTCGATATTTGAAAATTCCATTAAAAACGCTAATGTTGTTAGTGCAAAAATAAGAGCTCAAACAAGCGCCGTACATCAGAAGCATTTTACTGAAATTTACGCAGACTCAGACACAGAAGCGTTTGGGTTAACGAAATTGACAGTGGGTGGCTGCGCGATTGGGCGGCGAGGCGCTCAACGGTAACATTGGTTCTGGCGCTGCAGCGAATGCATCAAATAAAATATCGCCCGCTTTATTGTATGTGAGCAAGAGGACTAGGAGGGCAAGCAGATGGAAAGTGTTTCATTGTATGCAAACACACACACACACATACATATGCAGGGAGTGACAATGTTGAAAGTAACCTTCGGTGACTTTGAAAGACTTTCTCCTTAAGCAGCTATTATGCGAAGGAGTGCAAGTTGAGACGTGCGCCATTAACAATGCACGGTTAAAGACTCTATGTTTGCTGCACACACACTTACATACACACCGACCCATTGGCTGCTGGCGCCAACTACTGTTCGCATTTATTAACTTCACTGCGACTGCAATAGTCTTAAGCTGGTAACAAAAGCTGCTATAAAATATGAGAAAAATGCCAGCAGATAAAGCAGTAGAAACAAGAAGAGAGCTAGAAGAATGCGGTGAGCAATGGCTATGCGCCTGAACGAACGTGTGATGCAGCGGTGGGGCGGTGAATTTCAATCACGCACGCGATTTCATCACGTCTCAGCGCTATCACGCGCTAACTCACTTATGCGCACAAGTGTCTGTGGGAGAATGATGCATGCCACATCCGCCGAGGTGAGCGGTGAGTGGTGAGGTATGCGCTGTAAGTGCGGATGTATTGTGTTGTGCGGCTAAGTGTTGAGGAAAATTAATTGGCCACTGTTGTGGGGCTCGTGCAAGGCATGCCGAAAATTGCATTTGTGCCACGAAAGGATGCGCTGGAGTACAAGCGGCCAGTCAAAACCGTTATTGTTGTGCAGCAGTATGCGCATGCATGCGTGTCCTCCGGCATGATGGCATATTTTGTTGTCGTCATTCGCCTCAAAGTGCGCAGTTGACATTTGCTGCGGCCACTTGACAATAGAGTTCATTCAGCTTTGTCAATGTTGCCAGCAGAAGCTGCAACGCATTATATAACCTCAACTGCAGCATGTTTACGCTAGTCGCCGTTGTGCATAAGCTATTTTGTGTCAACGTATCTACGGATTGCTGTGCATTATTGCTGTTTTAGTGTCATTCGCCTGGGGCCATGTTGCAGGTTAATTTAATGCAACAACACGCATTGCCTTGAAGCGGCTTTGGGTTACTGCAACCACTTGTGCTGATAGTGATTAGCGTTGCTGTTGGTAATGAAGTTGCTGGATTGCCGGCGCCTGTTTGTGATTGCCGCTCTGGTTATTTAGTTGCGGCTATTTGTCACCATTTGCCGCATGGCCGCCGGCGCAGCAAACCAGTGTTAAACGAGTGAGTTAAGGTAGGTCGCCTAAAAGCACAGGCAGAATTACATAATTCTATTAGCTGGGTAACTATAAATTTGTTATAAAGTAGCATGCTTTGAAATTAGGTTTGGTTTGTACAAGTTAGATTAGGTTATACATAGATCCTTAGTAATACCAGATGGATATTCGGTTTAATATGAGATGAATTTGACGTCGTGCAGGACGTCAACGCTTTTGCGAAGTTTATTACAAACTTGATATATAATTCTGATATTTCCTCTAGACCCTTGAGTAGCGAAGATCTTACATATCTAAGCCGAATTTTATACAATGCTGGTCAGAAGCATAGGACGTGTTCTTGCGCCTCTCTCATGCCTACTACCCTGGACTTTCTGGCGATAATTCTTATTACCATGCGTCTCGAATGTGATGCCAGTAGGTTGTCACCTGTCATTAGGGCAACAAACGTTCTGTCCATGTCTGCCTTCGGGGCTCTTGTATATGATCTTACCAATTCTGCATATCCTTTAGGCATTCTCATTCCGATGCGTTTGTAAGCTCTTTCGGAAGTTTCGTTGTATATCCCGATGAAATTTTTGGCAATCTCAACAATCTGCTATTTAGTCTCCCGTAATTCTCTTATGACCTGGAACCCAGCTGCTTTCGGATGGCCACTACATCTACTGCGTTTCTGATTCTAAGAACATTTTCTGATGTAATGCTATGTGAGATTATTGTTGTATGTTGTTTCCTACATTGTTAGCAATCTAAGCCGCTTTCCTGACCGCAAATACTTTTGCTTGGAAAATACAGCAGTATTTAGGAAGTGCGAAGGGTGACCCGAGTATAGCTCTGAGCAATTTATTTGGGCATCCACTCATTTGTCCATTTTTGATCCGTCTGTATAAAGATTATACGTTCCGCTGAGGAGTTGCATGCAGCTGCGCCATCCACCTTCTTTTAGTGTGAAATTCTCTCCCGAAAAAATAGGCTGAGTATCCTTTCTAGTGCAGTTGTTGTACCTAGCTTGTTAGATTTTGTTGAGAAGGAGAAAAAACTCAACTACATTACTTTCGCACATTGGTTTCCAGCCTGGGTCCCACAATATCGACTACATTAATATGAATGCCATGGACTTTATGGCAAGCAAACTAAACTAGGTTTATTTGTTAAAGATACCGGGATACTGGGATGCCCGTTCCTGTTTCGCCGTCAACTTGTGGGAAAGGGAGACAATACGATGTTCATCATAGAAAGGAAGCTTTCGTGGCTGTCTGACTTGGAGGAGAGTTAATCATAGATACCGGGATACATTTTCGTAGGAACTGTTCATGACTTGGAGGAGAAAGTGAGGTAGTTTTCGGCTGCTTCATACAATAGAAATTGAGACTAGAACGACAGAAAGTGAGGTAGTTTTCGGCTGCTTTATACAATACAATTGGATAGAACCACATTTAAATATTCGATAAAGTTTTATGGGGTATGTTTGATGCTAAGCAGCTGGAACCGGAGGAAGAACATAGTCTTCTTTTTGCGAAAAAATCGAAACTTAGATGAAAGGAAGTTTTAAGTGGTGGTGCTGTTGCGAGCTCTTCAACAACTGTATTTTCAGACTCCTACCCACCGAAGTATCTAAAAAGCAGATGTGGCTTTAGGTACATTTCTTTTGAAGGACGCTTCCTACATAAAGGTGCTTATTAACACCGGTATCAGAGCATCAATTCTGGCTTTGAGGTCCACTAAGGAACCAGTGCGAACTACTGCTGGGTAGACTCGCATGTGCAATTTAAATTTACAATATGTATGTGTGTACGTATGTATACACCTTGTAACTTTTGGTTTTTGGGAACAGCTGGTGTAGAGAAGTGCAACGCACACACATGTGAAAAGACTTGCATGCATGAGAAAATTAATAACAGTCTTTGTTGTTGTTCACTGGAGTGTCGAGACACTATGCCATTTACACCTTAACTTTTGCCACTGGCAGGAGCTTTTAATTAGTCCGTGTGAGCAGAAACCAGTTGAATTTACGAGCCTGCCCTGGACATATTGGCAGTTTGGCGTCGCCTGTGGGTGCGGTTTATAGAATTAAGTACGTGAGACAGGCAACAGCTGAAAGTGAAAGGGAAAGGCCTTATAGATTTTTACAGAGTGCCACTACGTCCGAACCAGCTAAAAGCAATTTGAGTTATGCGTTTGTAGGTGTGAACATGTCGTTAAGCAAGTATGTTAATTTTATGCCATAAAACTATTTGTTCACTAACTAGGGAGCAATAATGCAGAATTTAATAAAAGAAATTAAACAAGTTGTGCGCTGTTTTGGTGGACATATTTCACTCAAAATGCCATCAACTTAATACTAAGGAAGAAAAAAGACTTTTCTCTAATTTCCATTAACTAAATGGAATGCCACACATCAAATATTTCAATGGGTATTCGGAGGTTTTGCTCATTGCAGCTTTCAGCGACCTGCATAAATTACCGTCAATGGTGTATATTCAAATGCTTGAGTAAATACTTTTTTCTACGCTTACATACCTACATACACACAATTATACATACATGTAGTTGTAAGTAAATACTCTTATAAAGGAGACTGGCGCCGGTCGATATAGGCAGGTGCCCTGGAGCGTGTGCATTATAATGAAAGGATGTCGAAAAATTCGAATTTCATTGCCAACAGCTGTTAAATGTGCGTAATTTCAATAAGCACTTCCACCTCACTTTCCGCTCCGCTTCTCCCACAACACACTTCATTCCTGAGTGCTGTAGATTTTTCCGCAGCCATACTTGGGCATGCGTTGGCATGCACCGAACTGAGTTAAGAGCCATTATATTCCTTTATTACGCTTACGCTCGTCCTTTTCTCTGCTCCTACTCACATTTCCCTTTCATGTGAGTTTATTTTTTTACTTATTTATCTCTTTTCCTTTATTTTTGCCGTTAGATTTTACGTTACTCTCTCATTCGACGCCGCATTGTCAATCGTAGCGTTCGTCTGACAGTCAAATATATATTCTTATTCGTATCCAATTCGCCGTCCCACCTTTGCCGGTGGTCGCAGATACAGTTGTTTCTCCGCTTTGTCGCAGCTCTCTGTCATTTCTGCTGTGCGCTCCTCCATTTACAGCAGCGTATGCTATTTCCTTTATAGCGAGTGGCTTTTGAGAAAATAATGAGGGAAAACAATAACAAAAAGCAATTGAAATAAAAATAAAATACGCACATATGGCAACTCAGCAATAGCATGCGTGCTAGATATGCAGGAGAGCTCTTCAAGACTCTTACTTACACACATATGCGTCCAAAATCCACGCAAATTCCTGCAACTTCAACAATAAAATTCTTTAAATTGTATTTTGTGCATATTTTGGTGAAAATTCCACAAGCTTCTTCACTCGCACATCTAGGAAGGGCCCACCGTAGCGCTGGGATTGTGTTGGAAAAAGGTTGTTAGAAGTTCAGCGATCCTAACTTATTTCACACAAAACCACAATTTGTGTGTTCGTGCAGCTTTTTGCTGCTTCAGATATCTGTTTGTGTGTGTGTGCATGTTTTTTGTTGATTTTTGAATCCTTTGTTTTTGAATGCACGATTTGTGTGTCCCCAACGTGCCTGTGGTAATAAAAAGTGACAAGGGCAGCCAGTCAATGACAGCAACAACAAAGTCGAAGACAAAGTCCACCATGGGTCTTTGTGCGCAAAAGTTCGGCAAAAACGGTCTGCTCGGCTGGCATATGTCTGCATGTCGGTGTGTGAAATATTAGACTAGAAGTTGTACTTAATTGTTCAAGGACATTGCTTTCTCGTTATTTTGGGTATTCATGCCGGCGTTTAAAAGTAATCACGCATTAGGGTTGGAAGCCATATCTCAAAAGGCTGCTGTGTTTCAATCAAATTTTCTGAACATAATTAGTATGCGAATGAAATTTTTTTGTATAACTCAGAGTTCTGACAGAATAAGTAGGACGAAAAGGAGAAATGATTTTGCACCCGTACCATCCTCAGCTAAGGTGGCGAGATACCCGTGCTGTTGACTGAACGGTCAGTGGATGGTAATCGAATAATTGATCACGAGTGGTCCTCTCCAATGCCCTGGCAATGTCGATATTATTAAATGTCTTCTCTACACATACCGGCACTGTGGGCTATCTCGTGGGAACCTTTTCCGGCTAACTCGTAAGAACAACAATGAACTTAACGAACTACAAACACCGTGGCGATCAGCGCTCTGACAGAGCCAACAGAATATAGGACTTCAAGATCCTTAACGAAGTCCGACGAAGATATCCTCTTCGTCTTCAGACAGGAGCCGATTAAGAATACTCCCATAAGTGCCTACCATAGCACGCCACCGTCAAACGCAGCGGGCACCAAACCAAGTATCCCTAAAATGAACGAAAAACCGTTCCCCTCCAGAGCAGCTATGAGTACCAACCAAAGTACACTGGCTGTTAAAGAAGAAGAAAAGGAAAAGGAAGAAATCCCTGAATAAGGTTCGGAAAAACCGGTATCGGAGGACAGTCTGATTGCCAAGGATAAGCCTGCCGGCATCTCAGTTGATAAAGAGAATATGAAGTGCCAAAAGAATATAGTGGAGGAATATGAAAGCCATTGACAGGAACTCCTCCTCATCGACCATTACACAGCAGAGATGGGTGGAGATCACGTCAGAATGTGGAGTCTAGTGTTAAGCTATTTACCCGACAGAAACTCTTTTTTTAAACAAGAATACAAGTAAACTAAACTGACCTCAGAGACACAAACGGTTCCGAACTTTTTCCAAGCTCAAAAATAGCTGCTTCTTTTACCAGTATTTGTTCAACTTTTTACCACAATGACTTCGACTGTCTGTTGCTGCACAAATTTAGTATTTTAGCTCCTAACTCGATAGATGGCGTCTTTGTTGCAATGTCACTTTAAAAGTGGCAGCAAACTTTTCCAACAGCGGCTTTGCATGGCTTTCAAAATGCAGTCTGCGGTTGGTTGTTTGTGTTTATAGATCCCGTGTGAGCTATTGAAATTGCTCTGCATATGTTGCTATTCCTGCGAGCGCACATGTTTGTGTGGAGATGAAGTGGCAAGTAGAAAGTTCACCGAAGTGGCACTTACAGATGCAAACAAGTATTGATTTATTATAGAGAATATTCTAACGTGATTTGTTAGCACTTCGTTGGACTATTTTTACACTCACATACATACGCCATATGCACAGAAGCTCATATATATTATGCATATGTAGATTCTTTGAAATTTATTGTAGGTTGTGGGTGCTGCCAGCAACCAGTATGCGGCAATAACACGCTGAAATGAATATCTGATTTATAGCTATATATGCATGACACTAACTAAATATATATATATGGAAATGGAAGAGAAGTATAGTGTTTCTAATTAAAGGAGAAAATATTGGCAATAACTATTCCAACGAATAAAAGTGCTTCGTGAGTTTGTGAAAAATACCATGGAAAACAAATAAAGTGCAGAGAAAAGACTGTCTATTCATAACCACAACAGGCTGGGAAAAATTTGTGGAGAATCACCATATCTGGTGGCAACACAAGTCTGCCATAAATGTGGAAGCTAACGCCGGCATTGAACCGTTTTTGCACTTTTGCACTTTTCCATTTTTCTGTGTCATTCTCTTCGGACATTTTTCAACGGCCATTTACCAGCAGTGGCATTGCCAGGACTTCTATTATAACAAATTGCAGTTTAATAGCATTTCAGAGATAACTTCGGCCGCGCTTGGCCGAGCCACTGCCGTCATAGGCGCTTCGATGGCTTCAAGCACAAGCGACACTATCTGCCTGTATGTATGTGTGAGTGTAATGGGATTTATGCGGTCGTTGGGCCTTTCAAAAATTCGATGCTCGCATTCTTTATCATTAACCCAGCGGCAGTGTGAGCCGCGTCAAAGAATGTCTTCATTTAATTTCATTTTCTTCATGCCCGCAGCCGCAACAAAGAAGAATCACGCTGACAAGCAGAAACGCAGAAAACTGAACTATGCGAAAGAAATAGCCAGCCGCTATAAATGGCGCTTGGTGGCTGAGACAACACACAGCTGCGGTCCGAGCGCAATAATACTCGAATAATGGTGACTGAGCTTTCCTGCTGATACATAGACTGCATGAGATGCTGTTGTTGCTGTTGCTGGCTTTGGCCAAACACTGTTCATGTTGTCCTTCCATTGTCACGCCACATTAAGCAGCCGAACAAGCACATTAAGGTGGTGCAGGACGCAGGAAGAGGCGATGTAAGCAAGGGACAGGCAGGACGATGCGGTCTATCGAAGGTCGTTTGTGTGAAGCTTGGCATCTAGTGCTCGAATCTATTAGACTTTCGGACAGGTTTAGCCAATAAACGCTTTTGTGTTTTTCTTTTCGCTCCGCTAGGCAGCCCCTCTTGAGGCACAGCTGTGCGGCAGGAGCACAAAAATCTCTATACAAATTGGTTTGTGGACGCAAATTCAACATCTTTGCGCAATAGAGACAGGGCAGGCAGTCATTTCGGAAGGTATCACACAGTTTCTCGAGGTGTGGGAATACTTGCACATTTCTTCTCATTTATGTTTTTGGATACGCATCATTTTACACCATCGCCAAATATCGACTTCGGCTGTGCGTGTCATTTACGGCGCTTGGCTTGGTTGGATGTGTTGGATTTTGGCCATTTCGCAACTCAATATCGATGCTCGCGGCGACCACATACAAATTTGTTAGCATACATCCAGGCGCTTAGGCACTGTATCGATTTTTCACGGTAAACATTAGAACGTGCTTAATCACGTCGTCTTAAAGTATTGCGCACTAACTTTGGCCAGCATTTGAATGCAAACGCGCCAAACCGAGAAGCTGGGCCGACATTTGTATTCAAGACGAAGTAGTGGCACGTGCCGGAATGCGCCCGCTTTTGCCTTGTCTGCAATGAATTCTTGGCATTCACTCGTGCCGGGAGATTTGGCGACTTTACGCCTCGTTTGCTTGTCTCGCGTCTCTCCAACTGGCTGGCATACTTTCGTGCACTTGGCACATACTTGTGAGTAAGTAATGGGCAAATAAAAGGACGGACATTTCAAAGCGAACCGGCGCCGAGGAAATATGCCGACTTTCATGGCTAAGTGAAAGCAAACAAACAGCTGACAGCGGCCGCGCGGGGAAGAGTCAAATGCCGCGCATATTCCTTCGTTTAGCTTTACTGTTATGCCTAGAACCATATTTCTTAGCTTGTCAACACTGTCTAACGGTTAACGTTGCAATTATTTATGTAACCGTGTTCTGTTGCAACAAGCGGCGCTTGCGGATGCTGAGTGGTATGTCGCCCGGAGGTGGCAGAAAGGTGAAGCTTAGCGATCAGCTTGTTGTAATCGGAAAACCGTTATTTGTATCGCTTCCGGGGCTCGCTGCATCAAAAGTCAAGGCGACTGGTTCGCACTGTTCTTGCAAGGTAAAGGAAAATGTAATTAATATGGTTACATCATTTCTTGTTGATAAATGGATTTAGTGGGAATTTCTCAAGATAAAATCTTGCATTGACATTTTGCTGACAAAGACCAGCCGAGGGTGCTTGGAAGACTGGTAGTCTAATTGTAAAGAGTAGCAAAAAATCGTGAGTCACTTATTTCTTCAAAAACGTCTAACTTGATGAGGAATATCAAACATAAAGGTTAGTAACCCGCAAAGCTTATAGAATATATAATTTTTGGCTGGAATTCTATAAGCCAATATTTATTTTTAAACTTTTTTTTCTTTTTAAACAAAAATATAAAGTCCTTCTGGTCCAGTGTTGAACGTAGAAGGTCCATTGCAACTAGCTCTTGCAGGGCTCACATCGCCTCAATGACAGGCGCCCATTGGCACTGAAGTGGCTAGACTAAAGATTTTGGAGAACGCAACTTGTCAAAGTTGCAAAGAGGAAGATGAGGTGGAAACATCTAAAGACTTTCTTTAACACTGACCAGCTTTCGCCTGATTAAGTCGAATCATCTTGATAACCACACTTTTTGCGAACTCGGCGAATATTTGGAATGTTTGGAAGGCTCTAGGCGTTTTGTCGATATGCGACGGTCTCATTGATCTATTTTGGACATCACAACGGATAAGCGTCTCTTGCTGTCCAAGTTGGATTATTTGTGGCCTCACAAGAAACCAGCCTTTTTAACTAACCTAACCTAATCTAACCCAACTTAACCTAAACGGAAAACATCCAATTCAGAACTAAATCTCAACTATCGTTATTACCAACATTTGATAAGGAGCAATTATGTCTTGGTTTATTTTAAATGTGTGTCTTTTAAATCTGCTGCCATTGAAGTATTTTAAAATGTAATCTTTACAGAGACTTTATGCGCCATTTTTGCCGCATTTCCGTTGCAGTCATGGTTTTTGAGCGAACTTAAATCTGGCCACAAGTCCCGCAAGTGCCTCGCTGGCAACGATAAAAGGTTTTTCACTATATTGCCGACAATTCGACGCAGTGTTCCTCTTAAATGCTTTTATTGCGCTTGCGAGGCGATCAAATTTCATACCTTAAAAGCATTTTCATCGTCTATAAGCGCTCGCGCACTGCTTCAATAAAAGCGCAACAACAAATGTTTATGGCGCTAACCGCAATCGGATGTTGTGCACAAATGGCGCTGTTTCACGACAGCCACCACGTGTGGGTGGGTGGGTGTGTGTGTCGGTGAGCGCTGTTAACGGAAGTAAGCGTATTACTTGCCTGGCCTCGGTCCATGCCACACGTTGTGCAACTTTTTATTGCTGCAATTCGTTGGACGGGATTTGCTGCTGTTGCCATTATTTTTGTAATATAACGGATTGAATCTGATATTGGATACTGTGTTATGCTAGTATGTGTTGAGTATGACGCTAAATATTTGCTTGTCATGCTTCGCTTTGAGTGACAGTGTCCAATCGTGTATTTTTTTTTTTGGGTTTTGCTGGTCACTTTTTGCTGCAGCAACAATAAGCCGATTGGTGAGCGCTCGTGGCTGATGGCTGCATTGATTGGCGTTTAAGCTGCATTGCGCTTGCCGAGAATTTAATTCCATTCTGTGGTATTGACTGGTCAACCCGGATTACAACAAAGGATGTGAATAGGAAATTATGAGTACTTATGCGCGATTATTGATTTATTTGGCTGACACGGATTAAATATTTATTTTTTCAGTACCTGTTACTTTTATGTGTTCAAATCGTGAAATTATTAAGAGTATATGAATTTATGTATCTTTTATAAAAAAAAAATATTTTTTTAACATTTTTTTCCAGTAAATTTCTGCGAATTTATTTATAAAGTCAAAGTTTAAGCTTCAATTAGCTTTCTAAATAAATATAGCATGCGAAACTGCTGATTTACGCATCATTGTAGCACGCTTCACTTTTGACTTTTAATGACCTTCGCCTAAATTTCAAAACAATGCTTTCAAAGGGAATTATAATTTGCCCGTAAGTGATTTGTGCATTAAGCAAGATGATTTGCTCATTTACATGCATAAATTTAAAGTAACTTTTCGCATAAATTAAAAAGAAAAAATGCAAAATTTTCCGCACAATAAAGTCGTGACATATGCCCTGCTTCTACCTGTGCTGGCTGGTGCTCCAACAGCTGCAGTATTCTACTGTTGGACGCACAAACTGTTTACAAAGCACTTAGGAATATGTTTTGGAGGGCACCTGGCTACTCGTCCGGACCTCGGCCAGCGGACGGCCCAACAACTTTTTTGTCTCAGAGGGTTAACATTCGTGTACAAACACGAGCAATGTTAGAGGTGACACATGTGTGCGCATGAATGTAGGTATATATGTCGGTATTGGAGACAAGTATGAGAGCGTGCCCCCGACAAACTTAGTGATGCTGTTCCGAACTTTGCAAACATTGTTGCAACAAACAGCTGCTAACTTGTCGCTTTGTGCTTTGAGCGAAAGGAAAACTTGTAAACTTCAAAGTCATGCCCAGTTATTGCGAGCTTTTCACAGGGACCTGATTCTTTGTCGCGAAAATGAAGGAATATGCAACACAGAGAAAACACATGCCTGTGAATCGCCAAAGGGACGCTTAGCTTACCGTTGAATGCCCTCGAGAGCTGGCTACTGCTGCTTGCCTTACTTTGATCTGCATGTTAACTTGTATACTAATTTATTTACTTTTAGTTAAACCGCTTTTGCTGCTGTCCGCTGCTGTGCAAGGTCAATTAGACACTTAACTCCATTTCGTTTGAAGTTTGAGAGGGTTTATGTAAGTCTTAGAAATTGATAAGAGTACCGAAGTATCAATTATAAAATCGCTGAAGGTCAGCTCGTTCATACATATATATTATAAGCGACTAAATACGCTTGCCTGCTGCTCCGACTTACTTAATCCAACCCAAGCCAGCACAGTCGTTGTCTCCACTCGGCTGAAAATATTAACTTCCAAGTGATTGCATCGCAAATGAAGCATTGTTGCATAAAAATAAAATTTAAATCAATCGCAGACCTTTCAACTCACATCACACATTCGCACATCTCCTTCCTCCAGCCAATCTGCTAGTGGAAATGTAATTTTCTTATCACTGTTTACGCTCAAACTACTTCCACTTCTCGCGCCACCGCAGCGCACCAAACTTACCTATGACATAGGAGTAGCCATCCAGCGTGAGCACACATTTGCGCGTCATACCGCCACCAACACCCGTCCTTGTGTGTGCAGTGCGTCCGAAAATCGCCTTATTGAAGCTGTGACTGCACGGACTGGTGTCCTCGTAGTTGAGGCTCTCACGCCGTCGCTCACCATCAGCGCCACCGAACTCGTCGATGCCACTGCCACTACCAAATGCACCGCCTGCCGCACCACCCATTGTGGCACTGCTGCTGCCACTGCCACCGCCAATGCTTACCACACCGTCACACGAATGCTTGCGCACGTCGCGCGTTTCCGTTGCACCGCCAGCGCTGCCGGCGCCATCACTGCCAATGCGACTACCGACCGTTCGCGACCGCGCCCGATTACGCGCCAAATTCACTGCCAAATCTGCATTTTGCGTGTCACTCGGCACTTCCGCCATATTTGTGTCTGCCACAACGGAGGCAGTTGCCTGCAGATTGAGCGCTTTGGTGGCCTCAATGCCGCTGAGCGTTTGCGGTTTATCGCGTCGTGTTTGCGTATCCTCATTCGCTGGTTGTCGCGCGGATTCATTCAGCGAATCGCTCATTGTTGCGGTCGCGCGGAGGTATGAATGCGCGCACACAGAACCTATCTTTGATTAGTTCGCGAGTCAGTGTTTGTGTTGAGGCAAACGAAGTGGAATTCGTTTAAGTTATCGATATATTATCGCATAGTAGTGCCTCGATTTTGCTTGTTACTTTCACCTTTTTACAGTTAGTTATTAAAAGTGTGATTCGATTGAAATTTAAAGCTTTTCTAAATGCATTTCTGGCTGTATTTGGCGCGTAGAAACCTCACCGATTTTAAACGATTTTGCGTTCTTCATTGGGCGGCATTTTTCGTTCATCGCTTAGAATACAAATCGACGGACGTTGTTGTTGTTGCGCGGCGTATACCAGCTGTCGTACACCTGATGCACTTAATTTGATTGAATTTGTTGATCGTTCACTTAAATCACACGATTTTTTTTGAATTAATTCAGTTTGATAGCACTTTATGTATTGGTTTGAAAGTAAAATGAGTAAATTTTGAAGATTCTAAAATAATAGATTTACAAAACAATAATCAACATAAAACAAGTGTAAGTGAACAAATTATGGTAAAAGATTTATGTCAGGTTCCTCAGCACTATTGAGCTTCATATTATGTTTGAAAGTAATTAACTCATATTTAATTGAGCTCGCTAGTGCTCCATTAATCTAAGGAACGCACTATAAATAAAGTTGCTCTGATTGATTAGCTTCTCCAACCCCATCGCAACATTATTATGGCAAACAGAACATTTTTACTAACTGCTGATGAAATATATCAATTAACCTATATATTCGGCATAAAGTCTGATTAACTTTAATATCTAATAACCAAAATCAATATTATTGCGTAGTCGAAAGAGTCCTTTCGTATTTGTTAATAGATGTCCTTGCAATCATATATTTCCAATGCTACTAATCACATTGTGTCATACCATATAGTGTTGGAAAGGTGAGATTTCAAGCTTCATTTAAACAAAAACAAATTGAATTCTGAGAAGTTGAAAAAAAGTTACAGCTTTGAACAGTGAGTGATAATAATGAAGAAATTCGCGATATTTTGAGATTTTTTTATAAAAAAGGGAAGAATGACACGCAAGCCACCAATGAAATTTGTGAAGTTTACGGAGACGATGCTGTATCAGTTCGTGTGGCACAACAATGGTTCGCTCGCTTTCGTTCTAGAAATTTCGATGTGAAAGATGCATATTGCTCTGGCCAACTTATCGTTCAAAAAGTTAATGAAATTATGAAAAATATTGACCAAGATCGTCACAGAAACAACCATGACATTGCTAAGGAACTTAACATTCATCGTCAAATGGTTTTGAACCATTTAAAAAAGGCTGGCTACAAAAAGAAGCCACATGAATTGTCTGTGAAAAATTTAATGGACCGAATTAACATCTGCGATTCTTTGCTGAAACGAAATGAAATCGAACCGTTTCTGAAGCAAATGGTAACAGGAAATAAAAAGTGAATCAAATACTTACGACAATAATATGCAAAAGAGATCAAATATTATTTTTTTGCTTTTGTTGTAGTCAGCTAAAACTATTACATTTGCTGTTAACAAAAAAAGAGCCAACATATACAATTACACACATCCTTTCGACGTAATACTTGATAGTGGTATCCGGTATTACTAAATACTCGACAGTACAATACAGTAGGAGGTTTAGTTTAGACTAAAGTTCCACATTGACATGGAGCTCAGCTTTCGGTGCTTCCTTCTCGTAAAAAACAAAAACACTTGTCCTCGAAAAGCCTAGAACATTGCACAGATTTATTTGGAGTATTCCACAATAGCCAAAACCACCACCAACAACAAAACGGTGATTATTAGTACATACATATATTTTCTGTGCACTTAATAAAGTTACTCACACTCGCTTGCATTTGGCAAAACAGTCATTCGTCATGCCAATACATCACTTTATCGCATTGGAATCAATCAATGTCGCAAACTATTAACAATTAAATAACAGGCGTAGTCAATAAAGCGTAGCTAATAACCGTTAAAGCACTCACTATGGCACATACATGGCGACGCACATGCAATGATATAGCCATTATACGCTGTTGTATTGTGGTGGATTAACACCCATTATTGTGAGCACGAGTGTGCGCCCACCCACTGTGTGGTAGGCAATTATGGAGTGTGACGCAAAAGCGCAAAGATTGTAAAAGTTTGACATTAAATTCAAATGTGTGTGGCTGCAAGCAATCGCAGCCATATCTGCGCTTAACAAGTGCATGGCAGGCATTATCAATACGAGTATGTGTTCGATTAATTGAGATTGCCAGCTGGACTGCCGCTTATGGAAGCAAAGCACTAAGCGTATTTTTATTCATTTAGTAGCTACTTTGCTTTAAGCTATTAAAAACGAAAAATTCATTATTTAATAGCTAAGAACTTAAAAGCATATGTAGCTTCTCAACAGTTCGACAGCTCACTATTTATATATGAATGTATAAGGCGGGTGTAATTTATACGAAAGAAGAGAAACTTTAAGAATTCAAATCCACGTTGTTTTTTCGCAAGACACTTCGTTGTGCTGATTATAGAATAAAGTGGAAATCATTAAAGTGCACCCACACAATCGCAAGCGCAAATTGGCACTCACACGCTTTGTTGCACAGATGAAAAATGTCGGCGGAGGTCGCCACCTCCTCGAAAGTGAAAAGCAAACGGTTAGTTGGGAAAAAACAAAGCAGCGGTGACAATTTGTAAACGGTTATTGCTGCAGCAGCATGTCGTTGAGTGCGTGCTTGTGCCGCACTGACATGCAACACCCACACACAGTCAACAGAGGCAGCGGTGGAGACAATTTTTGCAGAAATTGGCTGTCAGACATCGGAAAAGGACACACATGCCAGTACATGCAGACAGTAAACAAACCAATTCGCATGCATACACGCACACGCACACACCCATACAAACATAAAGTGCTGCTGTCTGCGCTCATAAAAATTTGTTGTTTCCGACAATGATGCGCAGAGAAGAGAGGGAACATGTTAAAAGTGAAATGTGAAAATGCACTCATCGTTAATTTACACACACCCACACACACATAAGTATGCATATGTGCATAAGTAAGTGTGTGTTTGTTAATGTGCTTTGCCATTCATACGTAAATGTTCCGCTGCGCTTTCGAGCTGAGTGCCGGAGCAAAATTGCCAGAAAAACGGAGCGTAAAACAACGAAAAAGCAGCAGCAGCAGCAGGAGGATTAAAAGCCGTCTGGCTGTCAAAACACACGCAGCATTGGTCCTTGGACCGACGACTCAACGGTAATCGTCTGTTGTGATTCTGTGTGCACTGCGCACACGTTGCCACTGATAGGATCTGCGGCGCCAACAAACATATTTGCCCCCTCCCAATTATGCATACGAGTAAAATATGCTTTTGTTCTGTCGAAGTTTGCATGCGCTCTGGCCATTTTCACATGCTTGCGTGCAGCAATTACTGGCGAACATGACAAATTATTCTACCGGAAATTTTGCTCTAACCTCAAAAGTTCACATATGCCAAACTAATTGTTATGCGAGCAAATATTTTTCGAATTAGAAAAACCTTTCATGTCTATGTTGTGATTTGAAGCCCTTCCGCAGTACTAAATGGAGAGAAAAATCTATAAAAAAACATATTTTGGTAAACCATCGAAGAATTTCAACAACATTTTGGGAAACAGGGGGGCGTGCAATACCATCTTGATTGAGGTTGTCAGTTTATCTCTATGATTCGGAACGTTATTTTCTACAAATTACATTCTCTTAAATAACGCATCCCTTAGTCCTCTTAGCGACACCAAGGAGCCGTAAGCTAATGCCTTGAGAGAGATGTTATGTGGATCCTCTCAAAATACACACAGGTTCCTGACGTGGCGAAGAGGATGTGATGGCCAAGCAGACATGAAAATCGACCCATTCCTCTGGACAAGGTAAGTACTGAAGTCGGATGGTCTACCGACAAAAGTCACACTTCTGGAGAAGACTTTGGAGGTTGAAAGCCTTACAGATTAATCTCAGTCATGCAGCGGCAGCTTTCGTTTGGGAAGAGATGGAGCCGACGCTGTCTTTATTCAGCAGCCGTGGTTGAGTAGCATATCTGAGATAAAAGTAAAAAGCCACAGGCTGCTGGCGATCCAGAAGCAGAGCTTGGCTGTTGGTCAAAAATGAACTTAATGAACGCTACAGGATGTCATCGGAGAACTCTAGTTGGTATCGGCATATATGCCTCATGATGACGATACGGAATCACCTCCAGAGTTGCTGAGGATAGCTCTGGCAGAGACCAGGCGGAGGGTCAACGTAATAATTGGCTCGGACGAGAAGCTTGCGACGCAATGCTCACGGCATTCGTAATTCTAGAGCACATCGAGATCTTCAGTACTCTTTTAAAAACTCGTGTCCTCTGAAAACTCAGAAAGGTAGAGGGAAATCTCTTTGCTGAACACCTGAACTATGGGAGATGAGATCTTCAACTAAAGCCGACAAAAGCGGTTCGAGCGGTGACTAGCTGCTATATAAGACGACTTATAATATAAACAAATCGGAAGTAAAGAAGAATCAAAAGTGCAGAAGGATGTAACGAATCTTAAAGTCACCCACTTTCCACTTGCAGCTTACTTCGGTTCAAGTTGCGCTCAGTCACTTGACGCTGCTTGTAAGTACATGTATTTATTTGCTTTAGTATCCAATGTAAATATTGACATACAATATTAAGTATAAACAAATGTACGCGTGGCTGAAATCTACAAAATTCATGTTGACACAGTCCCAATACAAACAGTACCACAGCTAATCCTTTTGCCATAACAATAATAGTAATAATAACAGAATTTGTTGACATCATCCGCCTTGTGAACACATGACATATTGTTGTAATGGCGCTTCAATTGCCACAATCTGTGGCAGCTGTCGTTTCTATTGCAACATTTGTGGCAAATTGCAGATGACAAGTGGAGAGAGTGCACTGAAGAGGAGAGAAGTATATCAAAATATCATTTGAAGCACTTCTGTGGTTTCTTGTTTCATCTAATAAATTAAGAACGAGAAATACTGCACTTGAGTTTGCGGTTAAAAGACATTTTCGAGTAGTTACTGCTAACGAAAAGGAAATGATGAACAAAAAATTATGGAATTTTAAGAAAAACCAGTAAGGAATGGCTAAGTTTGGGTGCAACGGAACGTTTTATACTCTTGCAACTATCAAGAATCAAAGGGAAATATCTTAAGGTTCTAAAAGACAACCAGAGGATTGAAATTCAAGGAATTATGGTGATAGTAAGACCCGATTTTATCTTTTTTTGCCATTAATATTTATTTTAAAGATGTCACATATTAATAAAATGTTCCCAGAGATTCATTAAGGTACCTCACGTACCATACCCATATGGAGTAAAGCCATCCGGATGTTGTATGTTTGTTATATGGGGTCTAGGTCAAGTTTTCTTCCTATTTTATCCATTTTAGGCACAAAGAAACACTATTATCAGTGAGGTAACTGATGAGGTAACTGATAAGGTAACTTATATGCAGTATAAAGTCACCTGAAAGTTCGAAAATCATTGTATTAGATAAATAGGAGCTAAACCAAGTATTAACTCGACTCAACCCATTTTTGGCACACAGACATACCATTGTCAGGAAAGCGATTATGTCTGAATTTCAAATTTATATCTCACACGTTGATCGATATTTGTTGAAAAATTGTTCTACAAAAACTCAAGTGAATCTGATGAGGAGCAGTAGAGAACCAAATATAACAGTTGAGACACGATTTGAGGCTTTGCTGCAGCAATGAAAGTTAAACCATACTTTTAAATGTATCTTCCTCTGCAACTCTCAAAAGTTTTCGTTTTTTAATCTCATACGAGTATAGTGACTTCTAACCCACATTCCTATGCCAAATTTGGGTTCAAGAATTTGAACAATTGAATAAGAATTGAAGGATGATTCCTCAAGTGTTTCTTCTTAAACTTAAATTTCATTTCACCTCAATGCGCAACTGCAAAATAATTTAACTTTTCTGTTTGGGTAAACACTTTTGCAAATATGCCATATTTCTCTCTACAATTTGTGTATAATTGCTTCGTGCAACAAAAGCGCCATTTTTTACCAAACAATAACAATTGCTTTTGTAATTTGCAACACGGCACCAAAATGGCATTAAAACAAATGACCGTTTCAGTTGTTGTTGTTAGTTGGTAGTTGAGTTCGTGGCATGGCAGTTGTAGGCGTGACAAATGTGCAGCGTAACGGCGTACCTTGCCACACATGCAACGGCAACCTGGCGCACGAACATTCATAATTACAATGTCGTTAAAAACTCAACGTGTTGTAAATCACTACGGCGAGTAAGTAAAACAAAAAACAACAACACAATAATAGAGATTTATTAAAATATGGTAAAAAACAAGCCAGAGATTTGCATAAATGATTATGTTTTTCAGTTGAAGAACAGCAGGCGAACACAATTTTACTAAAAAGTCTGTGCTTAAGCCTCGCTGAGAAGGCGTGAACATAACTGTACTGACGGCTTTATGGCAGCTGAGAGATTAGTGTTCAGTGGCAACACTAAAAACTGAACAGAAAAAGTGGCGAGGTGTTGTTGCAAGCTGCTCTCTTATTTATATTTACCACTAACCATAAATATATAGCTTTTCGGAGCCAAAAGGTATATGTACTTCATATATACATATATGTTTATATACTTGTTCATATTCGTTAGAGCTAGCGTTCACAGCACGTAAATAAATAATTTTTGCAGCACCAACTTCACCATCACCATTAACTTAGCTCTGCATTATCTCACCACAAGCTAAACATCCTAGAAAAAGTTTCCGTGATTTAAACTTTTCAACTTCAGTCCTGTTGGGCTACTTAAGTTATTATCATTAAAAATTAATTAAAAAACACTTAATTCAAAAACTGACATGTGTGAGTGGAAGTTACGCCAAAAGCTGAAAGCTAAGTGATGCAGCACTTGTGGGTTGTGGCGCCGACATAAAAGGGAACTTACTTTGTTTACCAAGGCGCAGATAGCCGTAGTAAAAGAGTTGAAAGCTCGAAAGCATTAAAACGTCAGACAAGTACTTAAGTCAATGTGTGTAAAACTTATTTTAGTGCACACATGAGAGAAATTTGAAATATGGACTGATGTCTGCGAATGGAACTGGGCTGTGAGGTACTAGACAATGAATTGAGTTAAATTATAAAGTGAAGTGAAGAATTTAGTGAATTTGATACAATAGTATTCGTATGGCCCAATCAGGGTATATTAAATTTGCCACGAAGTTTGTAACACTCGAAAGGAAATGTCGAAGATGCTATAAAAAATATTTATAAACGATCAGCATAACGAACAGCGTCAATTTAGCCATGTCCGTATGTCTGTCTTCAGTTATTTAGATTTTGTTAAATATTACTAAAAGAAGCTACTTAATTATCGGAACGGATATCGGACCACTACAACATTTAGCCATCATACAATAGATAGTTAGATAGTTAATAATGAGGTATGTGTTGCACTGCTCTATTGTGCCCTCTCCTATATCACATATGATCATCAAGGTTTAGCATCCTGAATAGTTCCAGAAGCTGGCTGGGCGCTACTGAGGTGATGTGATCCCTGTCCACCTAAATAGAACGTAAGGCCTTAAGTCAGCTTCTGCAAATTGCTGGACAATCCAGAATCAGGTGTAGTAGGGTTTCCTGTTCCATGTCACAGAATCGGCAGTTTGCGGAAGAGATTATGCCCGTGTTGGACAAGGGCTTTCTGAGACTGCAGTGCCCTAGAAGCAGGTTGGCGCATTCCGGCTGCCTGCTGTCAATGCTGTTTCTTCTCCTTTTATACGCTGAGATCGCTTTTAGTGCCGCTTGGCCGCTTGAAGAGAGGCGATACGCTGGTTGCGATAATTGCGGTGGAGATTGGGTTATACGCACTGACTTATAGTAATAACTTCTGCTTGAAAAAAGCTTGGAAAATGGCCCATTGAAATAGATAGCTTGATATGCGGGCTCTCAATGCCTGCTCCAATGCCTCCCGATGTTTTCGAGCAGTCAGTGTACCACTTGTATTGTCTCTTAGCAGTATATCAAGCGTGGAATCATTCCACCCTGTCTTGAGCTCCAGCATCACTTCAAGTACTGCGGTGGGGAGAGTGCGCATTGCTCCTGAAGCACAGGCACATGCGAGCCTTTGCAGCTTAGATAGCTTAGGGCCTACCGAAGACTGCGTTGCTTTGGCAGCCCAAGCAACCGCTCTATAGGTACAGTAGGCCTTACAATCATGTTATACAACCTTCTAATGATGCCTGGCTTGCATCCCCAGGATCTGCCGGCCATATCATGGGCACCTTGGTGGCTTTGGACAGCGTTAGATCCACATGCCTACTCCATCGTTAGGATGAGTCTAATGTGAGGCCAAGAAATTTGACCTCTTTCAACATCTCCAACACCCTGCCCCCAATTGTTAGGGATCTCAAGTCCGGAAGAGATATTCGCTTAGTAAAAGGGATGACGGTAGTTTTTGCCGGGCTGATACTTAGTCATACCGTGTTAAACCATCCTTGTTCTAGACTTAAGGCCCTTTACACAATGTTGCAGAGAGTGTTCTCAAATTTGCCTCGCACTATTATGACAATGTGATCGGCGTACCCTTGGCAAATAATCCCATTGCCAGTGAGCAACTCAAGGAGCTCATCTACGTTCTGAATGAAATGCTTGAATGGAAATATTTCTTATTTGGCCAAATATCTTCATGAAGTTTGGCGTGGATTATCACCTGAGACAATGATATAATCTCTGAAAAAGCATATAGCATATTGCTGCCAGACAAACTGAATTAAGTTCGTACAAGGATCTCTATATTTGTGAAGAATATTATTCTTCGGTGCAATTGAAGTTAAATTTTTTTCTCATTTAATAACATTTCGTTAATTTTTAATACTATTTTATATTTACTTTCAGAAATTTTCATTGAAAAAGTACTCTTTTAAGCTTCCTTCGAATAAAGTTTTTGCTATCCTGTTTTTCGGCCATTAACATGTTCATAAATCTGAAAGTTTGCACCAGTAATGTCTGGTTAATAAGGCAACATAAATTTTATGCTAAATTATAAAGAAAGTAAACTCACTTAAAGCCATTTGGAAATTTTGACACGTTCATAAATTTTAACCTACGGCCATTCTTGATTTAAATTTATGTGCTGCCGCTTGCCACCTAACGGTTATTTATATGCTTGTCAATTTCCAATAAATGCTTGAATTTGATGTTTTCTGCTTGAACGCGCATTATCGGCTTGGCGCTCGCTTTGAATATTAATGGAAATAATTAACTGCCATTTCGGAGTGAATTTAGTGCGCCAAATCTGTGCTGAGATTGAATTTATGCTGCGCAGGCACTAAAATTTACGAGCTCCTGAAGCATTGTCCTGTGCAGTCATTGCCTTTGTGGTGTATTATAAAAATCGAGTTGTAAAAGGCAACACTGAACTCCCGCACAAAGAACAGAGGTCACCATGGAGACCAGGCATGTACAAAGAAAAAGAATACACACATGCAGGCACACAGGCAATATCAGGCACGGTTTTCTCTTTGTATATGTATAGGTGGGTTACCGTTATCTCATCTCGTTGATCTGAGCTGCTGACTTTTGACCCGCCTGTTGCTTTGTTGCGACCGACGCGGAGAAAGTCGAAATATAATGTTGCAGCTGAAGTACACAAAGCGAGTTCAAAGCTCCAATTGTGTGGTATCAGATTTCCTAAATCTTTAAATGTTCTTCTTTTGTAAGTTCAAGAACCTGTCGTTCGCATATAAAATCGCAGCTTTAATATGGCGCACAAAGTATGTCAATAAACTCCGCCCAGAACCAGACCGGATTTACAACGCAAACTATTTATTGCTCCACACTTATGTGCAATGTTTGATATTTGATTGTGCTCAGAGCATTTATGCGAAAACTTCAGCCATCAGGAACTGTATAAATTGCTTAAGTTCACAGCTAAGTGGCTTGAAAGGATATGCGATTCGAGTTCGTTGAGTCGAGATGAATGTGAATATACGTTTTACTTCCAACAATAAAATAGCTTTCGCTCAAAATTAAATAGTTTGTATGCATATCAAAATCTGTTGCCACATTAACTGCTCGAACTAATGGTATTACTATATTTTGCTGTCCGCCATGGCGTATGAGTGACTTTTATTGTGGCCAAATATGAAATGTGTGCATGTGTGTGTTAATGTTTTGGTAGCCCTTTCTCTTGCATTTAATATTTTAGCTGTCATTCTGTGATACTTTTAAAATATTTCTATATTTTGATTATTATTGTGATCGAGTGTCTATGAAATAACTAAAATTATGGACATCTTTTCTATTTTTCCTTTCTTATATATTTTACTATATTTTTTCAAGATTATCAATCATTTGTTCAATTGACAATTGAAAGTTTTCAACATTCCTCAAAATATATTGGGTAGTCGTAAAAGTCTTCTCGTATTTCTAATCAAACATCTATTGACAAAATACGAAAAGACTTTTTCGACTACCCAATATTATATACGTTTTTCACATTTTTACAAATTTTATTTAAATTTCATATTATCTATACTGCTCTTCTTCTTAAAGTCTTGCTTTTTCTCTAAGGCGTACATATGTATGTAATTGAAAATGCAACCCTGCTAAAGCCGCCAGAAGCTCCACCCAAGGAGCTGTGGGCCAAAATGAAATTAAATCAAGAATATAAGAAAAATAAAGCATTTAAATAAGAAATGCGAGCCAAAAGTATCGCATAAATAATCTCTCTTGACAAAGCGCAAGGAAGAGAAAAAACTGAAAAACAACAGAAAAACAACAGCAAAATGCAACTCCCGTGGCAACCAGCAGCGTGACAGCTGTAGCATTTATGAATTCCACAGTTGTGTGCAATGAAAGTGAAGAATGGCAGAGTGTAAAACACAAATAGCAGAGGCCCAGTGCGCTACGCCTGGGAGCGAGGCAGAAACGGCTGCCGGTGGCAAGTGGCACTGTGCATGCAAACAATGTCAACGCTTGTGGGCTGAGGGCGGCGGAGTAGGCGGCCATAATTAGGCCCGAGGCACTGGCAAATGTTGCCGTTGCCTCAATTACAGGCACAAATGAGAGTACAAATATGATACACAGTCTTTTTGTACGCATGGGCACATAAGCGCAACGGCAGCGGCACAGGCAGAGGCAAATGTTGAAACGACACTGTCAATACTAGCACTTACGCACCCACACACTCATACACTTAAATACATCGAGCGAAATATGCGGCTGCATTGGCTGATTAAATGAGTGTGTGTGCGCTCGGCTTGTTATTTTGCGCCTTGTAACTCGCTGTGTATGTGCGTGTGTGTGTATGAAAGCTGTGCCAATTTTTCATTTAGCTGCTTTTGTGTTGAAACAAAAAGCATGCACAGACAGTTGTTCGCAGGCGGCAGTGAGCAGTTGGCTGCGCTCCGAGTCAATTTACCGTCATTGTGTCGCCACTACTGTATGCAGACAAGCGCGCCAGAGGACACTGGCGTAACGAAATGCCAACTGTGGCGAAAAAACGAGTTATTGTGTGCGTATGTGTGTGTGCGCATTTATGCAGAGGGTCATGAATATCGCATTCCTACTTTAACATTGTAATGCGACTTCCGTTTTTGCCAGTGGCGTTGCCTACATATGCAGGGTAGACAGTTTTCGAACTGATAACGAGTTAGGGATCAGCGTTAGAAAGCCAGGTGACACATGGAAAAAATAGTTTAACGGTTTTTGCGTTGCTTGTGCTTCTAATATTTGCGGGATTCGCTCTCGGTTTTTTCCTAGTGGGCAGCCTTTTCGTTTTCAGCACATATTTCCTTATGGGATTGCAGAATTAGCTACTTCCTGCTTTGAAATAATTTCAGCAAGGAAACGGACACTGCGGCTTCATATAGAACGTGCAAACAATGAAGCTAAAAGTAAACGAAAAGCACAAATGACAAAGCGGTATAAGCGTCCTTGTCAATTAAGCAGTTAAACACACGTAGATACCCACAAACCAAGCAATGGTGGGAGGCCAGGCGAGCCTTAATAAAGCTCCCTCCGCAATTATTACCGGGCGTATGTTTGTTGTAGAAGGTCATGTCTTAGCTGCATGACACGAATGAATGTCAGCGAGGGTTTTGAATTGGCGCAATCGATAGCTCGGGGATACAATTTAAGTGGATTGCGTTAATAAAATGGCAAAAAAAGCTTTTTCTGTTTTATGACCGCTTAAGGTATTTTGGTGCAAAAATGTTGTTTAGGATTAAATAAGACGTATTTTTAGCAAAAAGTTAATAATTTTGTTTTGAAGAGTTTCGTGCAGTTCAGGCTGTTAGGTATCGTTGCAGTCGTGTATCTCCAGTGCTTCCAATCGTATTGTGTCATACCATACGGTGTTGTAAAGGAGAGATTTAAAGCTTCATTTAATCAAAAAATAATTAATTTGGGAAGTTGATAAAGTCAAACTGTTCAAAAATTAGTAAAAATAATGATGAAATTCGCTACATTTTGAAATCTTTGTATAAAAAGGAACAAGCTGGTGAAGCTCAGCAAATGGTCCCAAAGCCAAGAAAGGTAATGCTGAGTGTTTGGTCTGATTGGAAAGGAATCGTTACCATGAGCTGCTTTAGCATGGTCGAACGATTGATTCTACATTTTATTCAACAACTGATGAGATTGAAGCAAGCATTCGAAAAAGCGACCAGAACTGATCAACAGAAAGGGCTTTGTCTTCCATCAGGCAACGCTAGACCACACATCTTTGATAAAGGCAAAACTGGGAGACTTGGCTGGAAGTTTTGATTCATCCACCATATAACCCTGACCCTGCACCATCGGACTGACATTTGTTTTGGTTAATGCAGAACTCCCTTAATGGACTAAAGTTGGCTTCAAGAGAAGTCTATGAAAATTACTTGTCGCAGTTTTTCGCCGAGAAACTTCAGAAAAGTTTTACACTGATGGAATAATGTCTCTAGCGGAAAAGTGGCAGAAATGTGGTCAACCAAAATGGAACATATTTGGTTCATTAAAGTTCATTATAAATATAAAAAACTAAGTTGAAGTTTGATTAGAAATACGAAAGGACTTTTTCGACTACCCAATGCATTGGCATACACATACGCTTAAGCCGTCCGGAGTCGCAATTCACGTACTTACGATACAAAAAATGGTTTCATACATAATATCTAGAGTATTGAGAACAAAAAATGTAGAAAAATGAAATTATGAATAAGAGACTGAAAAAGCTTTGCAACATCCCGATTTAGTTATGAAATTTGTACCAAAAAATATTTACAATGCTACCAATAAAGTAACCGATCTGAATGTCAAAAACAATACGTACAAAAAACGGTATTAATTTCTTGTTACTATAAACCAAAAATCTGCAGAAACTAATGAAATTCAACAGAAAGCTTTCATACTCCTAGAAAACCAAAAATATGCACAAATTACTGACCAAAGCGCGGCGGCAAAAACCAAGAAACAAGTATTCAGAAAAGCCGCCTTAAGAACTAGAACAGCAAACAAATACACGTCACGTGCCAAGAAGCCACGTCTGCGGTGTTTATTTGCCAACAGCAAGGCCTATTACGAGAAACCCCTGCGGTGGGCATAAGAAAGTGCTGTTAACACAGAAAATGGAAAATAATAATGTCAAATGTAGGTGTATACTATAAATAAACAAGCACACTCGCACAATAGATAAACTTAATATAAATGTCTAATAAGGATAATTGCTTGTATGCTTATTATTTATGGGATCAAAAGCGCCGTGGTACCACTGAAGACCGCACGAAAGCAAGTATTCCACATACACACATACATATACATTTACACATACATATAACTATAACAAATACACACGAAATGCTATTCAATGAAATACAAAGAGGGAGCCACACAAATGAAGCCATTGTTGCCACTTGCCAGCAGGCCAAATATGTGCGTGTGTGTGTATGTCTTCCATGTGAAGTTGTGTATATACATAAACACATATAAAGGAATAGCAACGCATTTCATAGCATACGCAACTCGCTTTCTTTGTGCACACAATGCCTGGTGAGGGGCAAATTCTTCACTAAAACGTTGCTAATAACAGCATAAACAACCGGCTGCGATGAATACTCGTTGTTTTGAAACAAAATTCCTTGCCACACACTTTCCGCTTCTTTTTTTTTTGGATTTGGTATTTTGGTTTTTGCTTTTGTGGTTGGCGGCCGCGAACCGCAATTTCAATCAAGTCAGGTGGGCAATAGAATTTGCAATTCAAATATGTAGACTTGCAACAGTGCCAGCTTGTGCCACTTGGCCGCATTTGGCAGCGCTCGCTGAATTACTTTTTTAGTCTGTGTAAAAGTGGCACACCAACACACACACACACTAAGTGAAAGGGCGAAAGTGAGTTTCATTTCGAACGCGCGAACGCCTGGCGCTTTGTGACGGCAGCAACATAATTTCAACCCTACAACCAGAGCGGCGGCAGCAGTGGCAGTGACTGTGCTACAAAATGCTTGAAAAAAAGGCTAATGAATGGCGCGCCGCTGCTGGCCTTTGCAAACAGCGCCTGTGGCAGGCGGTTCCTTTACTTTGTGCGCCGCTTTTCGACAGTTACCGTTAGTCGTTGTGCGAAAGCGTTGAATTTATGCTTTCCGGTGGCAGCTTTAAAGTTATTGCGTTGACATGGTAGGCGAGTTTTGTGTGCGGACTCAAATGCAAACAGTTTAAGGCAAGACATTTCAGCGGAATTCAGCGCTATAACGGTTGTGCTCGAACACTAGCATTTCCATCTAAAAACCCCAGTAATGCATTTGTGCCAGAAATGAAAATATTGCCATAAATGCAGGCATTTACCACAAAGTAAGCTCAACGCTTACTAATGCACATCGATGCAGACACTAGCACAATGGCACAGACACACACAAACGCAGCATAAAACTATCACCGATGCTTCCATGAAAATTTTATGGAAAAATATTAGTTGTATAGATAACGCCAATGGTGTACACGTTGTAGAGACTTATCTGACATTTGAGGGATTTCGGTTTATGTGAATCGCATTGCATGTTGCGTATACGCAGTGTCGTATTGAAACTAACGACCTGCTTTCCATGTTCCACATTGCATAGTAGTAATCATTTCACTCTAATCTCTGCATCGCATCGCGCTATTCACCGCTATTTCGTGGTTGTGTCATGAATTGTAATTAGGGAGATTGGAGCTAGTTTTGTGAATTCACGATTTGTATATGGCAATGTAAATGCTTTCAATAAAACTAATCGCTTTTGTTGCTGCTATTTTATTGTACACGATTGCCAGTTCGAATTATTTGAGGTTATGTATACATTTTCGACAGGTAAATGCCAAATAAAATGTGTATCTATAAACATTTTCAGCAAGCATTTTGAACATGAACTTATATATATGTATGTATTTCTATATAGTAAACAAATCTTGACCGACAAAATTTATATTGTCAGGTCTTACATCTTTAAAAAGCTAAATTCTTGTTTTTATTGAATATTGAGCTCTAATTTTTCTGTCTGCAGTTCAAAAATTGTCCAGAAAAATTATTCGAAAATATATTTGTGGGAGAAAAATCTAGTTTTAGCCAATTATTATGAAATAATTTATTGAATTTATCGTCAAATACCGTTAATGGCATACATACATAAAAGAAATATCAGAGAAATATTGTATTTAATTCATAATCGAATAAATTTTTTTTTTTTAATGTGAAAACAATTTGCACATGAATAATTTTAAAATCATATACATTTTTCATAACAAAATCATGTATAATTATATATGTAATTCTCTTCGTCCTTGATTCAAACCACAATTTTTGCTTCGTTAAATAAAACATGAGTTGAAATTGTTGCCTGTTTGCGCTTGGAGGAATTAATGAAATTTCATTTTTAAGCACACTCAAGGTCGCCAAAACTCAAATTATTGCGCAATATCCCGCTATTACTTTCAATTAGTTGTGTTGTTCATTCGATTTGCTTGACTATTAATTAAAATGCGATTTCAGCGTGATTATTTTGGTGGATGGCATATAATCGCGCCACTTGGCTTAAAGTAGCGAGTGTCAAATATCAAATTAAATGCGCTGAACTTATCAAAGCGCGCTGTGAACTTATTACATTCATGTGCGCCGAGGGAAATTAATGAATTTCGGCGAATGACAATTCTAGCCGCAAATATTTGCAAAAAAGTTGTGATAGAATAGGACTACTAATGGTTAGCTATGTATATTGTGGATTGGATTATTAATATTTTAATTAAATTTTTGACAGAAAATTATTTAAAATGTATTTGTTGACATTTAGCAATTTAATAATAAATTCACTTAACATTTTTCAAACATATATTTTTTTTCGTAAAAACTTCCACTATGCCACTTATTCATATTATACTAATAAAACACTTTATTTACGATTTTTTTTTTTTGAAATTCTTGGAACTGTATGTACATAAATAAATTTCATATTTCTCAACAATTTTTTAAGTAGTCGTGGCTTACAACTGGACCAATAAAGACTAGTCTTTTTGAGTGCCAGAAAATCCAGCATCTTCCAATGACCTTGACTTGAAAATTTCGTAATAATAATGTCCCTCAAAAAGTACCGCAAATTGGATAAAAAATAGAAAAAATAGAAAAATCTCAAAATAAAATCTCAAAGCTTGAAAATTCCCATTACTTTACCTCCTTTTGATGGTCTAAATTTTTAAAATTTGGCACTCAACATGCAGGGCTTGCAACTGAAGCCATGAAAATGTATAAACAATTATTGATTTAAATATTGCGCAGTATTTATTTTAATTAGGAGCTTTACATTTTCATTTCCATTTTAATTACAAGCGCAACACTTCAATTTGTATAATTGCTAAGGCGTCAAAATACCAAAGGTACAGTCATACCTACATACACATAAACTAAAGCAGAGTAACTACGCTCAGCAAACTGAAAATAAACTAGTCCGAAAAAGACGTGATTTGTAAAATATATAGTAATTTTTATTCAACTTGCACTTTAACTCGATTTTTTAATGCTTTCGTGGAAATAAAAATCAGTTTCAATATTTTTGAAAGAAGCCTGATGCATAACTTGTATGAAAAATAGAGCGTTGACAGAAAGCTTCAACAACTAGTTGCAAAGTAGTTCACAAATAGTCGATTTCTCTGCAGGGTATAGATAGCATATAGATAACGAGGATAATTTTAATTGTGTGTGTGTGTAAGTAGTTGGTGATGATAATCATGGGAATGCCACATGTGAAGCACTGGGGTCCTGTGAAATGCGCGCAATGCAGCAGAAAGCTATGTGGCATGTGCGCACAACCACGAAGTACTAATGCATGCAAAATATACACTCGTAACTGCAAATAATATGGTTTTATGTGTGGTGTGGCATGTGTGTACATATCTATGTGAGAGGTGCGGGGTAATGAGGTTAATTGTTGCCGCCATTTTTGCCATTATTATGCCATATTGGCGCCAGCATTGATGGCACGGCTTGCCTCACTAATTTATTGTCTATATATATGTGCTAAGTCAAGTCGCTAGGCTGACAGCGTGACCGCTAATAACACGCTTTATGTCGGTGCTTAGTCCTTAGCGAACTTTTATTGTAGTATCCTTTCGTTGGAAACGGGTTGTGCTCAATTACAGATAGACATATGGACGTAAACACTATATACGTTGCATGTGTGATCGTGCCACATTATAGTTGCACCGGCGCGTATACGCCCACTGGCATGCGAACACATAGCGGCCAATGCACTTTGCCGCTATTAAGAGATATATCGATGAGTAGTGTGTTGGGTTCATGTTTTGGTTGGCGCAGCGTAAAATATGCAGACTAAAATTTAATATTCGAAAAAATTTACATATACATATATGTATGTATATTAAAAAATTTGTGGATTTTATAGCGAAACAATTTCGAGCATTTCTGAGCTGTGGGAATAAATTTAATTTATTTTTTTCTCTTTTTTTGATTTTATTTACACACATGCCCAACAAGAGCCTTTTGTTTCGAACTATTAACGAATGAAAATTGCGGTCGCTCTGTTCTTGCCACATTTTATGGCTTACACATTTCATATTTATTAAATAATTGTGGGCACACAATATGTCTTTGGCATTTGCGGTTTTAATTTAGATTTTTAATGTCCGTTACTATTACAGCGATTTGCATTTTAATAGGATTTCATTTGAAATACAAAAGATTTGATGACCATTTATTATTTCTGTGTTGGTGGCTGTGTGCTACTGTGGGCAAAAAGTAGTAAGACTTTAAAATTTAAATTTCGCGCGAAAACCCTTTCGGAGAAATATTTTTTTTCTAGGTTGAGGTGACTCTCAGTGACATATGTGCCAAATGTTACATCAAAATAAAAATTAGTTTTCAGTAAACGCTTGTCTTTCTGAAGTACATAAATTGCATGAGGCGATTTTTACGATGAGTGAACAATGAAGTTCCATTAAATTTTGTGTGCGGAATCAAATTTTTGTTGCCGAAACTTTCCGAAGGTTGGAAACGGGCTTCGATGATAATTGTTTGTCGTGAACAAGAGGTTTTTATTGTCGCAAACTATTCAAAGAAGGTCGAGAACGCGTTGACGACGAAGCACGTCCAGGACGACCACCAACTAACTGAGTCGACACGTCGAATAAAGGAATTGTGTGCATTGACGAATAGTACAAATTTATGACATCATTGTAATATCGAAAGAATCAGTGAAAACCATTTTGTCATTTCGCCCTAAAAAAAAGTGAAATCACGATTGGTTCAAAAATCTCAAAATTTTTTCGAAAAACATCGTCCCGTTAATGTGTGTGAAACAATGCTTTCCGACTAATAGGATGTCATAAAATGTTCATTATTGGCAATGAGTCTTGGATCTATGCTTACGACCCTGAGACAATCAATCAGCCAAATATCGTGGCAAAGGTGAGCTGAAGTCAAAAAAACACGTCAAAGCAGGTTAAAAATCAATGTTATGTTGACAGTTTTCTTCGATTTTCGTGGTACTTATAGTGCTCTCCGAATTTATTCCGACGGGACAAACTGTCAGAAAGGAATATTATTTAAGTGTAATGCGCCCTTGCGTCGTAAAAAGACGCTGGCAACTCTTAGTTTTTGCACCAGGATAATGTATCGTCGAAAACTGCATTGATTCTTCGTGAGTTTTTCGCCAATTTTCAAAACAATATCGAGCCGCAACCAACGTATTCGCCTCATTTAGCTAAGTGTGACTTGTAGCTATTTAGCTAACTCAAATGACCGCTTCGGCGAAACCGTTTTGAGTCAATCGAAGACATTAGACGTGAATTGCCGCGCTCATTGAAGGCTATAAATTGAGTTTAATAACCGCTTCGTGGATTGGAAAAAACTTTAACTAAAGTGTATTTTGGCCAGAGATGGATTATATTGAGGGAAACGACTTATATTTTGGAGAATAAACTAAGAACTTTATAATTATGAACATATGAATTATTCTGTCGATATTTCTATGGTCTTGAATTCCAAAACAGTTTAGCCATTTAAAGTGGTAAAATAAACTTGTTCAAGTATGTAGTAAAAGCCTCTTCGCTTTAGAATACCGAATAAATAACAATATTCACTTTGCTCTATTTTCCTAACAAAATCGCAGATTGTAAAACATTCATAACTTTTTTTTGAAAAGTAGAAAACTTCATCGCTTTTTCTTTGCCATAATTTTATACTTTTCTGTTGTTTTTTAACGTGCAAAGTAATTAATATTTCAAATGCGGATTGCATTGCCGAAAAAGTTTTTAAAAATGTATGAATATATAATATTTATGATGCCTTGCAAAATATTCAAACAGATTTTACCAATAATGAAATGCAATTTAAAATGTTATGGCTTCATGCGTCAACAAACCAGTGCTCCGCACGCACGGGCATATTTGCATGTGAACGACAGTGCGTATGAGCAATAAACTCACGGCGCCATGGAATGAACTCATTTTACTCATATTATTGGTAAACATTTTTAGCGCACATTTCAAAGTGTATTAATATATGCGTGACTATGCGATGCAATTGAAAAAGTATTTTATATTAATTCATATATTATTTTTTATTTTTATTTTTATTTTCATTTAAATTTTTATTTTTAATATATAATGAAGGCACCACATTAAAATTCTTCGATTGTAGCCTCATCAGTGCAGCAAAGCCTTAAATATGATTGTATTTTGCATAAAATTTAACACTAAAATGAAACAAAACTCAAGTTTGAAATCTTCTATGCACTCACTTACAGCATTTGTGATTGCCACTGACGCATATGACTAATGTCTCTCAGTTGCGTTAGTAATAAATTGAACAATGCTGCCTTCAACTACGTGCAGTTTATTTTACTGGCGCACATTTCACAAGTATTTAGCTCAACTGCTGTAAGTACAACCCATTGAACGCATTAGCGCGTAGCGTAGAATTTCCCATTCATTTGCGTGTGGCCTTACTTATATGCAGACTCTCAGCAGCCGCGTGAATGCAAAGCAAACCTTTTACATATTTTTTAAAAATTCTATTTTGCATTTTTATTGCGTTGAATATTACCGCCGCCAATGGCAAATGCCAGCAATATATCTTCAGCGCCGTGGTTTGCCGCGTAACATGACTTTGGGTCAGAAGTCATTCGCCGTAGAGCTCCTTATGTTCATGGCCTTCACTTTAACATTTACGCTCACATTCACTTAAACATCTTGTGTGGTAAATACACGTATTTGCATGTGTGTTCGTGGCTGGCTGGTTGAAAGACTGGTGGGAAAAGTAATGGAAATCTATTTATCAGAAAATTTTCTTTGGCGCCTCGCATACAAACTTGAACACCACACGCGTAGCTACCATGCGCATATGCGCCTATAAATAGGCAAAGAATTCGCAAATGAGTGTGATGAAGTGTTTCAGCTTCAAGGAAAAATTATGTTTCGCATAGTTTTAACCGTTATTAATGCTGAGATTTGTTGCGAATTTGCTGAAATTAGTCTTAATTGTGGAAATTTGTAACTTTGAAGAAGGAAATTTATATTTTCAGCATTATTACGCAGCGGCAAATGGCAGTTATGACAAGTTTCGGGTATTTTATTTTGAAAAAACACTTGCGAAGTCAATTTGTTATAATATTTGGTACTTATTTAAAATAAAAAATAAAATAAAACTTTATTAGAAATACGAAAAGACTTTTTGGACTAGACAATATTTTAGTAACATTTATCGCCATTTTACTTTAACTAATGGTATATTAGTATTGTTTACTAACTCATTCCGATTGCCAAGTCGCATATCTGTTTTAATTGCATTTGCATTTGGCAATTTGCAAAGCTAAACGCAGGCTGTGGATGCGCTGATAAAATAGAGTGAGACACTCTTGCAACTTAGGCCTCACACTTTTTCCCATTCACGTGTGTTTTCGACATTTCTGAAATCTTGCTTTGCTCTTTCAAGTTTTCTGCACACATTTGCATTGCTTTGGCAAAATTGCGTTCAATGTCTGCTGTGCATTCGAGTCGATAAGCACTGCAGGCTTTTGGTTAGAAAGTAGAAATGCTGCTGCCAAAGCAACAATAACCTCAAATGCAATTAATGAAAAGGAATTCCCCAGAAAAAGCGTGCATTTATGCGGAAACATTGGCAATGCAAGAGAAAATTGTATTCTGTTAATAAACAAGACAAGCTAACAGTAAATGCCAGAGCTATGGTGGTGAGGCTGTAGTGCTTGGTTTGTAATAAAGTGACTTACGAAATACGCAATAGACAATTTTTATAGCAAATTATTGCCTTGCTTCCACTGAAATGCAAGAAAGGTTAAAAAAGGTGGTTTGGTAAAGAAAGGGTTTCATATTTCCATTGTAATTAATTAAGAAAATAAACCTTTGCAACGCAGTAACCAATGGCAAAAAATGTAAATGGAATTTGTGAAACAGAAAAGTATCAATTTTCTTATAAAAATTGTGTGAGAAGTGTGGTATGGATCCTGAAAAATAACACATTTTCTTGATAAAGATTTCATTTTCATTAATCAGCCACTTCACCTTTAATTTGTTTCGCGATTTTTTAAGCCCAAAAATACAAATAAAGTTCTATGCAAGTGTAAAAGTATATTTTTCTATTTGTGGTCCATTTTGGATGTCTACATTTAGGCGCTCGCATCTTGAAATACCCTTAAAAAGTTTTCTATGTTCAAAAGCACAGAAATGTGAAACGTCCATTAGAAATGTTTTTGTTGAACGAGAGTGGTGGGAGTAATAGCAAGCAATGCCGAAAAGTTCGCAAATAAATATAAATGTTATAAGAAAATATTTTTGTGTTAGTTCGGCTTCGACAAAAATGGGCAAAAGTTCAATACATTGATTTCATTATTATTCAGGTCAGGCAATTGTTGAGTGATAAGCAGAAACTTGAGGAGTAGACAAGCAAAATGTTGAGTAACAGTAAACAAGGCAAAAGCGGCGGCCAAGTTTTAAAGTCACGTCCGCTTTCAGCTTAGAAAATTGTATGTCAGAAGAATACGAACACAATAAAAATGCTTGATTGTGACAAAGAAATAACAAAGAAAGAAAGGTTTGACAACTTTTTGTACAATTGAGGTTGGGTTGTAGCGAAAAAAAAAATGTCATTGCCAGCATAACTGTGTTTGCTTATGAAGACATTATGTTTGGCTTAATAAATATTTCATGAGTAACATTTTAACTTATTGCTACATTGCTTCCAGTCAGACAAATATGCGAGCACTCTAATTACGCTGCCAAGTCGAGACTCAGTGCTAAGCCTCAAGCGCAACCGCGGCTTAACCGCATCACTCAACTCCAACTAAGCGCAAATTAGCGAACTAACAAGCTTTTAATATTAATGGATTATTGCTGTGGCGCCTAAAAGACGACGACATTAACGCAGGACTACCGTTACAGACACATTTGCCAAATAATATACATCATGTAATTACTCAAGCCAGCTCTAATAGCAGCCAAGAGAGCGTGTTTGCTTGAGATGTGAGTAAATATAAGGCTTTGACATTTGTCTGACATCAGTCATGAGCATTAAGCAGAGAAAAATACACAAAAGGAAATTTGGTATATTAT
Source organism: Bactrocera zonata (assembly GCA_037783105.1). Lineage (NCBI taxonomy): Eukaryota > Metazoa > Arthropoda > Insecta > Diptera > Tephritidae > Bactrocera > Bactrocera zonata. The sequence continues at coordinate 316,055 of JBAWJQ010001189.1, read as the reverse complement.
ATATTGGGTAGTCGAAAAAGTCTTTTCGTATTTCTAATCAAACTTCAACTTATTTTTTTTCTGAATAAAAAAACGCTGCAATTTTTTTAAATTCACTATTTAATCGAAAAGCAACATTTCAGCTCTGCCCGATAATGTGATGTTCCTTGGTTCACTTATTTCTCCAACTTCAAATGCGCAGTCACCGAAATTGCACTCAATGGGCGGTAAGCATAAATGCTAACAAAATATTTACAAATTATTCGTGCAAATATTAAAGTTTCGAGCATGTGCCAATTTTTGTTAGTGTATGCGCCCAAATGCATACAACACTTTATTTAAAAAAACCGTTTCCCTCATATATGTATCTTTTCTTTCTTTACTGCGTCTTCTTTGGAATTGGAAAATTGCAAAACACACAAGCAATCGTGAGGTATGCCTGTACGTCACCAAAAAAAGCAGCAACAATATGAATAAATATAAATATTAAGGTGAAATTGTCGCCGTTATTTTCTCCAACCCCGAATGAAAGACAAACTCACACACACACGTTGACAAACACACTCATATACATATAACGTCTAGCTGTTCTGTTTCACACCTAAGTTTATGCCTGCCTGTCGTCATCGGCGCTGTTGCCGTCATCGTCACCATCGTCACCCTCGCCGTCATCATCATTTATGCAAACAATTTTGTAGCCAAACATTTGATTACAACACGATTGTCTGTGTGAAAGTATGCCTTGAGGTTGATAAAGGCGCAAGGCAGCAATGTCTTCATTTTTGGCAACATTTTTGTTATCTCACCAATACATACGTAGGCAGACACATACTCGCTTTCGCTAAATTAAATACACAAGCAGCTTGAAGTGCCATTCTGGCGGTGTTTGTGCATGAGGCGGGGGCATTTTTTATTAAGCGTTTCCAAATTGACAGGAACTGAATAACTTAGGCGGATTTCAATATGGAATCATTCGTTTCTTTATTACGAAATTTGAATATATTTCTCATGCGCAAATTGCCAACGAGTGCTTATGGAAGCATATTGTGCTTTATAAAATACAAATATGTGTGTTAAACGGCTGTGAGTCGATGAGTTGCTTAAGGGTTTGCCTGATTTAAATGCCTATGCGTGGATTGGTTGATGTGCTATTGTGGACAGACTCATTCTCCACACATTTCGCACGATTACTTTGTTATGCAAATTGTACTCGCACTTAAGCAACATGAATACTTTTCATGGAAATGGGCGGCTTGCCTCAGCAGGCAGTTCCAATAATTATTATTTGCCTCTTTGAAATTAGTTTTTCGTTTCGTAAGAGGCAAGTGATGATAATTAAATTAATATTTAAATAATTAGCACTTATTGCTTGATTATTTGTTGATGTTTTACGTATGAAATTCTATGAAATTAACGCTGGTTAGTGTTCCTGTAATAGATTTCTTGAATTTATTGCTGCTCAATTCCGCTGAATATTACTTTATTTCTTCCATTGTACATCTGCATTTGATAAACTCAAGTGCACACAAGACTTGCGTATTTGACTGACAACTGAGTGAATTACTCTTATTAATCTAGTAGTCAACTGGAGCTAATCTTTCATATATTGAGCGCTTGAAGAGGCGTGTATATGTTGGAGATGCTAAGAAAGTAACCTCTCATTGCGAGCTTCCCTATTTTTTTAAAGAAAATACATACAAACTTTAAATTTAATGGCGAGTTTTAATTATTATTCTTAAGAACACTTTTTAGCATTAATTTTTTGAAGATTATCTCTTTCAAATGTTAGCTGCGGCTCCATTTTAGATGGTCCATCCATTGAGTCCAACTTTCAATGATTCGTTTGAGCATTTCGACTGTTAACTGACGAATGACACGCGGGATGTTTTGCTCAAAGGCCTGAATCGAAGCGGGATTTTCCGCATAGACTTTAAACTTTACATATTCCCTCAGGAAAAAGTCTAACGATCTGATATCATACGATCTTGGTGGCCAATCGACCGGCCCAGAATGTGAAATTATCTGCTTACCGAAGAGTTCTCTCAATAAATCCATTGATTGATACGATATGAGGTAAGTGGCGTCGTCTTGTTGTAACTAAATGTCGCCGAGAACACGAGTTTCAATTTCAGGCATAAAGTAGGCGGTTATCATTGCGCTATAACAGCCATCATCGAAGGTTACGTTTTCACCGGCATCATTTTTGAAGAAATATGGACCGATGATTCCACCGGCGAAATGGCAGCTCTTGACTCTCTGCAGGTTGCTCTTCGTTCCAAATGTGGCAATTTTGCTTGTTTGCATACACACTGAGCCTGAAAACGTCGGATCTTCTCGGAACTTTTCAAGTGCAAATAGAGCGAAGTGATTTCGCTACAAACGATCGAGCGTTCAGTTCTTGCACAATCTGTATATTGTGCGCTTTCGATTTAAGATCTTGACCTATACGTCAATTCAAGTTGCTGCGAATGGCACTGCACTGACTCTCCACGACCTTCGTCTACACTCTCTGCTAACGGCTGCTTTATTTTCTTCCCTGCGAACTGGACGTGGTCGAATATTAGCCAGTAATGAATTCTGGGTCTCAATGAGGGCGACGGTGTTGCGAATAGTATGACCAGTAAGTCATTTATGTTGACCATAAGTTGAAAAAAGTCCCTCTACTTGGATCATAAGTTACGAGCTCTAAACTCAATGTCTATAGAGTTATGCAATATTTTGGTAATTGTATCGCCTACATCAACTATAGCAATTTTTTCAGCAAAGGTATTGCGATAGAGTGTTTTTTCTGACTCGGAGCCCGGGCAAGACTCAACACGCGACTTTTTGATATCAAAAGTGGAAGACATATCGAACAAAGTAATTGTTGAGCATTTTATACAAATATAAGTAGCTATATGCTTAAGTAATCGGAGCTGAACAAAATTTTCGCTTTAAAAAATTAACTCATTTCGCAGAGCAACAAACAAGGTGCTGTCTTTTTTAGCCATGTTAAGAGTCAAACACAAGGAAATATGAAAAAGCCTTTTACTTGTATTGGTTTTCCTTAAAATATTCGAAACGTTTGCGGGTTTCACGAGTGGTTGTTGTTGTTATTGCTTTTACGAGCTATTTACATTTCCTTCCGCTGTGCAGTTTTCGTCCTTTATATTTGTCTGCTTTCGCTCGTTTACATAATGGCTTGCCGCAATTTGCTTTCCCCGCAGAAAGAAAGGCTCAAATTCTTTTTTGTGTTTCTTCACTTTTCATTGATGTGATGTAATAATAATAAGCAATATTACTCAACGAGAAATTTATTGATTTGCATGCATACACTGCCAAAGCTTAAACGTGTTGATTGTAATTTTATGGAAATCAATGAGACTTGCTGTGAGGACTTGAATTGGTACAATATTTCTCAATATTTTAGTCAATCAAAAGTTCTTCAAATTTTAGATGAGTCAATATTTCTTCTTCCGATATTTGGTTTGCTAATCCATATTCATACTCATATGTATTTATTTTTGTATTTAAAGTGTTTTTTTTTTTTTTTTGAAGTTGTGTTGTGGTTTGATATTAACGGTAGTGGATGTTTTAAGTCATACCGGATCGATTGATCTAAATCTAAAGACCATGTTTTTCGTGTAAAAAAATTCTATGACGTTAAATAAATACTGTACTGTACTGTTAAACCTAACCCTGATACCTCGATACGAATACAAATCAATTTTGCGTCCATACACACCGTCCTTCAACATGTTTAACAACAACTGCTGACCACCATCGGCGAAATGATGACCGACATTTAAAGAGTGATCAACATAATCATCGTCATCAGCGTCATCACCACAGCTGCGTGGTAATTAACTATCAAGGGTAGCATTTAAGAGGCGGTCTGAACCTGCAGTGCGCGCGCAAGCGCTGATAAGCATGTTTGTAAACGCGAAAAAGTTAACAAGTTTCGGCAAAAAAATAAATTTAAAAACAGTGTGTTTGTGCGTGTGTCGACAACATGTTCAGCAGTCATCAGTGACAGCACCTGTCATGTTGTCATGCGCTGACGAGCGGCGCAACCGCGTCGGGAAGCTGCCGATTGCAAGCCTGTCAAGCCACTTGTTCAGCTCAAGCTGCCGTAAGAGCGTTAAATGCGCACAGCGAACTGCGAGATTACCACATTTGTGTGTGTGTGCGTGTGTGTGGCATGTTTCGCACTTGACACCGCAAACTTGTTGTTGTTGCATAAACGAAAATCACACAAATTTACACAAAACACTCGAGCAGCACAAGTTCAACGCAAGCAACAAGCAGCAACAACAACAAGTTCCGAAACCAGTTCTATGCAATGCGTTAATGCTTTTAATGCTTCAAGTTGGCATTTTTTCAATTTTTAATTTCTGTTCGCTTTTTATGCGCAATTTGTAGTTTTCGGTTTCTTGTTAAATATTTCACGATCACAAAAGCACCTACACACGCACATACAACCGGCAGTTATCACCTGATGCTCGCTCCTGAAATATGCAGGCTGCAAAAAATATGAGAGGAATATTTAAAAAAATAAGAGTGGCAGCGTTGCCATAAATTGCGCAGCGCGCTGCTTTGCTTTTGTTTTTCGGCGCGCACGCATTGAAATTTATCTCGCTTAATTGCGTTGATTCCGGCGTTTTCGCGGGCGAATGCCGGCAATCAACGGCTTTAAATAACAGCAATTTTCGGCGCAGCGACGGCATCCTTGCATCAAGACGCCCGCAGATCACTTACGCAGCGGCGGTGGCAAGTGTGGCAGTTGAGGCATGCAATTTATTGCTTAAATAATGCAATTATCGGCGTAATGAACTGGAAAGCTGTTGCTGGGAATGCGTGTGGTGACCCAAATTCCTCTTTCGTTGGAATTTTAATTTATTTAGTTTTCTCAATAACTCGCCATTCATGGCACTCATTGTTTCCGTGGCAGGAAAGCATTGTTGTTCAGGAACAAATTAATATATTTTTGATTTATTTCCAAAGAAAGTTTGCTGGATCATATTATAGGTGGGTCGAGTATTGAACTTGTTTCAATAATTATGGTGGTGATATATAAATGTATGTGGGTTTCAGCTGATTTTTCGTATTTTTTATTTCACTACTCAACAAATCTGAAGGAAAAATTTGCAGTTGATGTGTTAAGGAGTCTGTGGTGTGAATGTGTGGTGTTCTGATTACGAATTTGAGTTCAAAAATGTTCCATCACGTACAAATATTGTTGTTATTTTAGTAAAAGGTCGTGATTTGAACCCTACAACCCTTGAATATAACACAAAAAATCCCAGTTGTAGAAAATTTTTACTATTATTATCAGTTATAGCAACCAAAATCAGCCAGAAACAGCCTCCATCATCATAATCGAAAAATTACTGGCAGCTCGTGCTATCAAGAGTACAACGGCTTCAGTCTTAGCACAACTTTTTCCAAACAAATGAAAATCCAAATTGAATTATTCCACTATGACCTGCTTCAACATATTGTTTCTTCATACAGAACTGTGTATCGTAACAGATCTGCAAACAAAATAAACTTTCGGTTAACACTGGATAATTGGCCTCACTGCTTTATGTTTGCCTGGCACTGCATCTCACCGCAGCAAAAATCGCAAAAACTAAACAAAATATTTCTGAATTTGTTAAAAGTTGAGTTGCTCTTACACACATGCACACGTACACACATTCACTGTGTCTTTTTTCGCTGTGTGGCAACGCATGCTATGCAAGCGCATTGATTTACACGCAGCCTCACACACACACACATACGCCACAGACACACAATGAGCTCACACACGGCTATAAATACAAATTTGATCATAAAAGAATGCGCCAACATTTTTGGAACGTGTTTATAATTTGCAACGGCAGCAGCTAGCCAGCTAGCTAGCTGAAAGCTATACTCTCCAAATACGCTGGCGTTGGCTCAGCAGCAGCAACAACAGGCGCTGGCGGCGTCGGCGATGGCGGCGAATCGTAAAAGGCATATTCGTACGCATTACCGCAACAAGTGTATAGAAGAAAACGAAAAACAACAACAATTTCATTCAAGCAACAACGACAAAAAGCAGCACTACCGTAATTAAACCGCATCATTATGTATAGTAGTTACAACAACAGCAAGAACAGCAAAACAACTGCAAATATTCACTACCAAACTGGTAAGCGAAATGCGCAGAATTGGAGGTGTTTACTGGGTTGCCACCTGCCGCTGAAATACATGTGCGTGTCTATATTTTGGTTTCAAAACTGAAAAGTAAGCATTTTGGCGTACTGAAATATGTTTCCACGGGGCTTAAGTTGGGTCGGAGTAATTGAAATGAAACTGGATTTTTGTAGAATTTCACATGAAAGCGGACTATCAACTCGGCAGCGTTTATTAAAATTATTTAGGAAATTATTTTTGTTAAAAAATAAGTGTTTAGTATTTTAATATAATTTTTTTATTAAAAATTTCCTTCAATTCCTGTCTTTTCATAAAATTGGGCAACTTTTCGAAATTACCAACGGCAACTTCGTGCAAAATTCAGTGCAAATTACGAATGAATTAATTAAAAATTCAGTAAAAACTATTTAGGTTTTGCTGTGCAGCTACAATAAAGCAACAACAAAAAATACGAATTCCCAGCGGCTGAAAAAATGCGTGCGTGACATGAAAATTAAGTGTGTTCGCACAACAACAACTACTACAACTAAAGAGTAGTACACAGTAGTAACAAGTGCAACAAGCTGAGAACACAACAGCGCAAAAACAAGCAAGAAAAAAAGAAAGAAATATGTACGAAACAACAACACTCCTGAAGAGCTGAAAAACAAAAGTTGAAAAATTGAAAATTGAAAAAAAAAAAATCTGATTATATTTTCATATATTCTAAAGCACAGCTAGCGGCGGACCGCTCGGCAGCGGCGAACAACTACAAGCATTTAAAAAAATATTATTTGTCTATATGTAGGGTCGGTTGTGTATCTACGAGTACACACAGCAGACAATTGCTGCTCAGTCAGTAGTGGAATATTATCGGCCACTTAACACGTACAAAAATTTAATATGCTTTTGCCCACTTTGGGATGATTTATAATGATTTTATACAGCAGCTCAAAATAGCCTGAGTGACTGGGGCAGTTAGTCAAAATTCTGACAAAGCTCTCGGGGGTTTTGAGTTAGCATAAAATAAGGATTTCACGCAGGTTTTGGAACGATAGTTTGCCTTTCTAAATCTTTTGTGGACTTGTGCATGCTGTTGACTTAAACTGTGTAAGCATATTTTAAAGAGGAGCTCAAGGTGATTTTTAATTGAAAGTTTGATTGTGGAATAATTTATACCATGTCATGGTAATTGCTTTCCAAAACTATGTCTATATATAAATTATAAAAAAAAATTTAAAAAAAAATTAAGTTGAAGTTTGATTAGAAATACGAAAAGCCTTAATTAATTAAATTTTTATGTTTGCTATTGTGCCTCCTTCGATAATCCATTTCACATACACTACACTCTCTCACACTTTATGAAGCTTTACTTTTTCTGAATGCTCCATGAGATCAGTGTTTGCTTTGACACTTAAAAGTGAATTAGTAACCGGATAGGCTGACACTCAACTCGAATGAGCCACATTTTCCAATTTGCAGTCAGCTGGATTTGTTTCAGTGTAAATCGGCAGAGAGAGGAAGAGTGTCTAACCCTAAACTTATCAGTGAGGCAATTATTGTAGTAATGTATGAGCTGTCGTGTTTGACTAATCGACAGCTCAGCGTGTAGATGTGTCGCTTTTCGAGTTGCAACTGTGCAAATAATGCATTGGTCATCCATTGATCAACCGTTACAAAGCGCACACACACACTTATCTTCATTTGCTTTGGCTGGTGGAGGTGTACCTATAATCAAATAAATGTACTCTATCATATATTATATATCATATATATGTAATTGCTGTATTTGCTTCTGCCCAGAACTGATTGAGCTTGATTGTCGCCTGTGAATATCAGAGTTGACATAATTATTGTATTTTCGACGGAAATGCGTGTAATAGAGTCGGACATAACTGGATATAACTTGTTATATGGAGGCACTCTAAGTGTGTATTTCTACCAAAAATTAGTTTGGTATATGTTTTACAAAACTCTCTGGCTCGACTTAATACTTTTATGTGCTCAAGCCTCCGATAGGTTTGTCTCTATAACGATTCAGCCATTTAACGATGCAGATGTGTCTTTCATGGAAGTATCTCCCTAAAACTCAATTTGATATATTTAATTTGTTTATAAGAATTTGTGTATAAAAGCTGCTGTCAAATATGTATGTATGTTTCCTTGGTTTGCTCTGAAGAAATATAGTATCACAAATATATAATATTAGGTTGTCAAAAAAGTCTTGCGGTATTTTCGCTAGTTGACGCTGAAAGCGCGTAGTTCTAGTTTTATTCGTCGCATCGGGTCATGCTATACCTTTTTGGAAAGCTCATTTCACGCGCTAACACGTGTTTGATTGATTATCTTTTCTTTTAAGTCGTTCGTGAGTTATAGCGTCGCAAACATGGAGCAAAATAAAGATAAAATACGGCATATTTTACAGTACTACTACGATAAAGGCAAAAATGCATCTCAAGCCGCCAATAAAATTTGTGCAGTTTATGGACCCGATATAGTTTCCATTTCCACCGCACAACGATGGTTTCAACGTTTTCGTTCTGGTGTAGAGGTGATCAAAGATGCGCCATGCTCCGGAACGCCTGTCGTTGAAAATTGCGATAAAATCGCTGAATTGGTCGAAAGAGACCGGCATAGTAGTCATCAAACCGTTATAAACCATTTGAAGAAGCTTGGAGTCACTAAGAAGCTCGATGTATGGGTGCCACACGAATTGATTCAATAAAAAACCGCAAGACTTTTTTGACAACCTAATATTGTACACAAGAACGTTGATCGAGAAGTTTGTATGGCAGCTATATGCTATAGTAATCTGATCTGAACAATTTCATGGGAGATTCCACCGTTGTTTTAGGTAATACCCCTTTCCAAATTTGGTGAAGATATCTTGTCAAATGAAAAAGTTTTCCATACAAGCAATTGATTCCGATCGTTCAGTTTGTATGAAAGCTGTAAGGTTCTGATAAATGAGCAACGTTTTGGTGACGGGTTCAAAATTGTAGGCCAATATTTCAAAAACTGACGGTCGGACGGACATACCGACGGGCATGGCTAAATCTACTCAGTTCGTCACACATTAATATACTTCAAAGGGTATCTGATGTTTCCTTTGGGTATCATAAAGAAGTTGGCAACATCAATATAACCTGTTCAGGGTATAATAACTGATTTCGATAAAAGTCCACTGACAAATATAGTATACATAGCACAAAAGTCCATGATTGAAAATCAATGATTTCGGCAACGAAAGCTTCCACCTTAGCAACATCAAAGTATTTACCGTCAAAGAAAACTATTCATAATTAAGAGAATGAAGTGGGTAATGAGAAAAAAAAATATTTGAAACTATTATTTAATTATTCAATTGCCCAGCTCATCTCCAAATATTTCGGAAATAAAATAAATGTACTTGATATCATTCAATAATTTACCTCTCCCCATTTAGTTGCTCGCGCCACTGTATAACCATTTCACCTTGAGACATTTAATTTCCAACCAAAAAACATATTAACGCCAAAGCACAAACAACAGCACATACATATGTATGTATATATTTCAAAGAACCGATTTGCTCAAATAAATATCTTCACAAAATATCTCATCTGTCAATATGCCGCACATAAGCACACCACACACACGAGCAAAGCCGAGAGCAACTCGCTTTGATCTAATATGCTCTCACACCGCCAAACACAAGGCAGGGCAGCGATTTATTTATATAAAAGAGGAAGAGTCTATGGTGCTAGAGGCCAACAGGCAATGAACTAAACGAAATGGAGAGTCTTCGCCGAAGCGCCATTAAGTGCGGCAAGCGGCGCAGCAGCTGGTGGATAAACACTTGGCCGATAAACAAAACAAGAAATCACACAATCAAAACGCATAACTAATAAGCTGCCTTGCGGATCGATAGAAAGCCGCCGCTGCTGGGTGGGTGTGAGGCACAAAGAAAATGTGTTTATTTGCGCTCGGGAAACACTCAATTGCGAGCGAGTTAATTATTTGGAAAAATTGAAAGGCGGAAGTAGACGTTTGTACGCACACGCCGCAGTAAATAAACGGACATATTCCTCAAATCAATAGTTGCGAGCGAATAAGCGGTGGACTTACACTGCATATGACGCTTGTTTTTACGTGGAACGGTATATATTCATATGTATATTAAATGCCATATGTTTACGAGACTTTATTACCTATAAAGATATATGTATATTCTATGCAAGGGCTGTGTAATCGCACGCTTGGGAGGCATTAACTTAAAGGTGTGTTTTACTGCATTGGGCTAGTTTAGCGATTACTAAGGATATATAGTGTTAAGGGATTGTGCTAAAACGGTACTCGGCGGTATTTGGTATCAGAGATCAGCAGTCATATATGTATCTCCAGTGCCACCAATCACATTGTGTCATAACATATAGTGTTGAAAAGGTGAGATTTTAGGCTTCATTTAACCAAAACAAAAAGAAATCGTTAAAGTTGAAAAAAAAAGTTACAGCTGTTCAAAAATATGTGAAAATAATGAAGAAATTCGCCTTATTTTGAAATTTTTCTTAAAAAAAGGGGAGAAATGAAAAGTGCTCAACCAAACTGATACCTATTCATTTGCTTAGTATTATTATAAAAATAAAAAAAAAAATAAGTTAAAATTTGATTAGAAATACGAAAAGACTTTTTCGACTACCCAATATAACAGCTGTTGCTCTGATTACAAAATGGTGAATGAAAGTAACTACATACATGTGTATATAATTACACAGATACACTTTTGTTTTACACCTACGCACCTGCTTAGTCCGAATAAACAGTGTATATATTTATTTTTTATATACTATATACATATGTAGATGGCTATGTATGCTTGGTATGTGTGCGCGATTCTTAGCACATACATACATACATACATATATATAATATTTGCTTATATTCATTTGGGCAAATGTTTGTCCAATTTATTAGTATATACATTCTATTTGTCCGTATTGCCGTCAAATAACAATAATAAAAACAAACATATGCGAGCATATTTCACTAATCGCGAGAAAGAAATATTACAAAAAGCAACAAAAAATCTCAGACCGCAACTAGCCATAAAATGTATCTCCATTCACTGCATATTTAATAATGGATAATCGATGTCCGTCCACATTTGCGTGTTTACACACAAACACATACGCATGGCTAAGCCTTTAGACGAATTAGTGCAAAAGAAAAATAAAATATAAAAAAAAGTGGAAAAACGTGGTGGGTCTGATAAGTCAATGTGGCAGCCTTATTGCCGACAAGAACAATAAAAACGATAACGATTGTGTTTTTTTTATGGAAAGTCTGAAATTATTCACATATGTTTATGGGAATATGTTTTCCAAGCAAATACTGCATTATGTGGTGGATTATTGGACAATTACATAAGCATATAGGCATGTACAATAAAAGCTTTCGATTTCAGTGGTAATGCGGTAAGTGAGACATAGAATGCCTGCAGTGAAATATAGGAACTGATTTATAATTAGTCTGATGGCAATGGAACTGGTCCGGTGAACATTAGTTTTATAAAATTTTTACCCCAATTAACTGCGGCTAAGCGCGGCCTATCCTCAGTGAAAACATTTTAATATCGAAAGTAAACATTTCTACTGAAAAAAATTTAACTAGTACCAAACTGGTTTATTTTTAACTAGTCGACTGACTAGTTTATATGGTATACTACTTACTTTACCACTAGTCCTGCTTAGAAAACTGGTTTCTCTAAAGCTATGCATGCTTACATGAAAATGTGTGAACATATTGACTGCAGCGTTTACCCAAAAGATAACGGTATGCCTTATCGCGGTTGTGATTTGCAACACCGTTAAAATAATGAATTAGCAAAAACACCAATACAAATAGCATAATAAATATCTACATATATACACCAGCTGCATATATACAGTTATGTATATTTGTATGAACTTTCAGACGCCTCTAATGACAGGCAAAAACATATGCATGAATATCCAATGTGTATTTACATACACTTACAAGAGTTGCTTATACGCACCCTTATGCTTACTACAACGTGTTATGTTTAACTGTAATACTATAATTGGCTATAGCCTAACTTCTCATTAAGCCTGCTATAACCGCAAAGCTAATTCGGCTTTAATTGGAAAAGTTTCGGCGGATTTCTCCTTTCACACATTTTCGGCAACGCTAACGGCCCATTGGTGTTGACATGCCATTGATATGGGATTTATGCGAAAATCCCATGAAAGCACTTAAGCCGTTCTATAAAACATTGAAAAGTAATGCTTGATAATTGTTAGTTAATTTTCAACACAAATTTGATGAATTCTCCACTTTTGTGCGTAAATCTTCAATTATCAGCGCGTATATGAAACGTACATTATAATTTTAGCAAATTTTCAGTTTTGTTATAAGGTTTTGGAATCAGAAGTAATAATGCAACAACGTGTATTGCTGTATATATTTATTTCTCTTTAATCAGCTGGTTACATTAGTCTCAATGCAAAAAGTGTTGATGAATATATATGCTTCAAATGTAATTTCCGCGTTTCAAAACAACTATTTTTTATTGTTTTATTAAATTCTAAAATACCTCTAAAATATTATCCCAAATTTTCAAGTTGATCCCAGTAATAGTTTCGGAGATACAGCCTTGAGAACTTGTGCGCTCAAGGCTAGGCTAAGTGCCCCGTCTTTAAATGTTTTTCTCGAAGCTAAGTTTTTGAAGTCGGTTGGCACGATTTCTCGAGAACTACTCAACCGATCTTCATGCAATTTTACAGAAAAAACAGAGGAATTTTTTCGATTATAACTATTTGAAAAAAAAGTGGGGAAGAATTCATTGCTATTTTTAGTTTTTTTGTAAAAATGTCTGTCAAAAATTCAATTTTCAGTGTTCTTACTTCGCCCAAGTTCTAAGTTAATTTTTTAACTAAAATACGTTTTTTTTTCATTTAGATAACCCTGTAAGGAGTTATCCTGCCAACGCGGGCGAATCTTTTTTCCGAGGGGTCACCGGAAATGGCGTCGCAATGACGCAATATTTTAAAAATATTATCCAGCCAAATCAATCATATGTTTAGCATAATTAATTATTTAAGGAGGTATTCTAATCTAGGAATGAAACAAATCGATTTTTGTTTTGTATATTAAAAACTTAACTATTCCAGAATATGTCCACAGAAGGATTTTTCAAAATTCAAATTATTTTCGGTGATATAGATATTTTGCTGACCCAGCATCCAAACTGCTTCGACCGGAATTGAAAATTTAAATGCGTTTTTCTCAAAACTGTAGTTTTCAAAACAATGTCCACAATTTCTAGGTTGTTTTGAACCGATTCTTAGTTCTTAGAGAGTCTTCTTTATAGACTTATCTATGTATAGAACTATTCAGATTGCCAAATTTCACTTTCTACTATTAAAAAAAATTCTATAAAAAAGGGAGAATATTTTGTTTTTTCTTCAGATAGTCACCATTTTCTGAAATATTTTTTTTTTCAACTTTTTCGTAGTTTCAGACATTGCAACATTATTCTAGATTAATTTTTTCTTCTTGTTTCAAATTGGTAGGAGAAACGACACGCTTTATCTGCTGCTAATTTTTTCAAAATTTCATTTTTTGCTGTATTCTTGTAAGGTTAATAAATATCTAACAGAAAACTATTAGCAAAAATTATTTGCCATTTTACCGACACTTCAAAAATTGCTTGAAACTTATGTTTCTAGACTAGAATACCCTCTTTAAATCACGCTAGTTTTTCAAATATCGATATTTTGAATGATAAAGCGAGAATAAAAGTGTCCACCATAGATACTATTTCAATAATTTTCATGTTCATCTTCCTTTAGACTCGCTTTAGACAACCCAATAAAAGCTTGTTTGCACCATTGTGCGCTGCAAGTCACAGAGTGTTTCTACGGCACTTGATCAATCAACTTAAGTCTAGTGATTTCCACTCATATGTCAATTATAAAAATCGATTTACTTAGTAATTAAGAAAAATAAAAAAAATTAATGTGATAAAAAATTAATATATGTAATATATTTTCTAATTTTTTAATATAAATTTGTTGATGTTATACATTTTTTTATTTTTTTTTTTAACCCTGAACGCACACACATCTGCCTAAAAATTAATATTTTTTCTCTTGGTCTTTATCAGCCACTTTATTTTGCCAGAAGAAGATTGAAATTCGCAAATAAATCTTGCATACTTAATATTTCACATATTAGTTCATCATGCTTAAGGGAGAATTCTTAAAATCAACATTTTAATTTTTGCAAGGAAAAAGTGATGAGACTACTTAAAGGCGCTGATTGCAAGCGAATAAAACAAAATTTATGGTTTTATCAATTGAAAACTTTTGCCGAATGAAAGATAAACACCCGGAGTTGACTTATCGGTGCGCCCAAGAGCAACGCCCACAGCGGGGCGTAATAAATGCAAGGTGTGTTTGCGGCAGAACTTTTGTTTGAAAATTGATTGAAATGCAAACACATAAAATTTTAGTGCGCTCAAAATAAATACTTACTCACACACACACACACATGTGCGAGCACATGCCCATAAACCCATATGGGGTGCCTCCTGTTTTGGACAGTGATTTTTGCGACAGATTTTGAATTAATACACGAGAGTGTTTGAAATAACAGTATTTTAGTACGGAGGTTACAGTTACTATAAAAAAATTGAAGGCAACTCTTGGTGGAAGATTTCTGTGATTGCAAAAAAGTTTTTGTAAAAAAATATTGACGGATAATAATGAATATAGTCAGGTAAGTTGCATATTTAGGTTAAGAACATCCCTAATGTTTGCCATTTTGCTAGAAACGTAGAAAATATTCAGTGGATCTGTATATTTAAACTGAAAAGCACGAGTAAAGTGAAGGCTTATCATGTAGGCGAGTAAGGAAAAATTGTGTAGCGGCTTAAGTACCGAAACTATGCGTTACGAAATTGAAAAACTTAACGGTTATGAAAAAGAAGCACTAAAAAAATTGTGTATTTCGTAATTACTTGTTTATTTATATAAGCGAATTGGAACACAGCTTTACTAAACCATAATATTTATTCGAGACGTTGCATATATTAGGGTGTTAATTAACTATTTTACGATTTACAATCACCGTTTTCCTTTCGTTAATTAATTCGCAGTGACAAATCAACAACAACTGTTTAGTTATTCATAAATTCTCACTAGCGAGACTTGTTTATTTTTTCGCTGAAAACTACTTTTTTTATTAACAAGCAGATTCACGACTTTTTAAAATATTTTTCACATCACATATATTTATTATTATTTACGCCATTATTTTTCATTAAATATTATTTTTTTTGTTTTTTTTTTTTTTGCTTTAGCTCTTTACCGCTGTCACCTCGTAGCGTTCTATATATCAACTAAGCTTTTTTTTTGTTTTATTTACATTTTGGTTGTTGTTATTTTCTAAATCAGTTTTCATTGTTCACACACACACAATATTTGCTTTCGTTGAGGCTGAGGATAATATAAGCCTGCGATTTGTTGGCCATAAAACTATGTTGTTTATTGTGTTGGCTTTTATTATTGCTAAGTTTAATGCTTTAGTTTAGCAGCCAAATTTATTGCACAATATTTTTTCGCATATTTTCCCGTTAGAAGTACTTTAGACTATCAACTTAATTTCAATTACCGTTGGCTTGCACCATACAAGAGCGACGCAATGAGCCTTTTGTACCGACGCGCCGAAAAGCGCAATCGAAAGCGTCCGTTCAACGTCTGACCGACCCGGGTCCAGGCCTAAGCGCGTTTGGGCTCAGAGCTACGGTCGCAGCTTTTTTGTTCAATGTTTGGCGCTCAGCGCGCAGTTTGGTTTGTTTGGTGCCACAAGTGTGTGAGCACTGATTGTTGATGCTGTTGGCGCGTGCTTCGCGTACACCGCACACGTACACACACACGCTCACTGGTAAATGCCAAAAATTGCACACATTTCACTTATATTACACCGAAACAACAGCTGTGTGGCGACCACCTTTACGACGTAGTAAATTTGTTTGTAAGTATATATATATGGGTGTGTAGCTAAAGCAATGCTGATAACAATACGAAGCGGCGCGGCGCGGCGCGATTTTTATGGCCAAAACAACGCGTTGTACGAGCTGCTTGTGCTACAACGTCCGTACATGCTGCCTTCTTGGGATAAACTGGATTTTCGGAGTTGGCATTTGGCGAAAATCGCAGTCGCATCACAGCGGTCAGAGCCGAAGACAGCGACGGCGACGGCGCATAGCAAAAAGCAGAACAGCGCAGAGCGGCGGCCGCAACAACAGTGATAAATAGAGCGATGTGGCGCTACATATTGCATAGAGAGGGGCTGCCAATAAGCCAAAACCGATGGCTGAATGTGTGCGCAACGGGTGGTCGGGCGGAGCAGCAAATGGCCTGTCATCAACAGCTGATAGTGAGCGCGCAGCGGAGCACACAAAACACTGCGCACAGGAACAAAGCGGGAGTAGCACTGTTAAAGGAACCACCTGCAAAGTTATGTTTATTAAGGGTGCCACACAAAGCTGCATTAGGTAGCTAATCTTCATCTAATATGAATAAATATTTTATATAAATAATTACTGTTATGTTTCAATAGGTATGTGCCATGTAGTTAGCTCTGACCACCAGTCTGTGATAAACAACAAAACTTCGATTAGCGTCAGCGACATATTCACAATGTCTTTGGAGCACCCACAATCGTGAGAGATGCTGTCAGGTTGGTGGCCGGCATTGATGAGCGCTAACACAGGCAGCGCTCTCTATTGAAAATCTACCACTGTCCGTGCTGTCTCGCGTGTGTTAGGAGAGTCAATAAAACGCTGTGAGATGCGTCAACATAAACGCCGAACACATTGGCATGTCTACAGATAATTTATCTACAAATAAAGCATCACAGATGTGGTCGTATATGCGCCTTGTTTCTTTGAGGTTTGTTTGGGATTTGGTATTTTAGATTTATGTTTCTTTCTGCTTGAAAGCAATTGTAATTGAAATACTATATATGAATGATATAAATAATGGTTCAGGCTATATACGCCGGAGCTTAGGAATATCTCAGAACAACAAAAGTACTCTTCTTATGGTTTTTAGTTGATCAAGCATTTTAAAAAATAAAATAAAGCCCAAAAAAGTTTGAAACGAAGCCGCGAACCGCCTTATTGTAAATATATGTACACAGGTTTGTCTGAATGCTCGCATACCTACTTACACTTATGTATGTAGATTAAAAACAACGCAAAAATGATAAGTTCTGCAAAAGAGGCGCGTTCGTTTTGCGCGTGTTCATAAAAAGTTGATACCCCCTTTTAGGTAGAGTAGAGGCAGTAAATATTAATTACGTATTAAACAGTAAAATATCTATTTGTTTGCTGTTCACACTGTGTGGCTTTTCATTGCTTTTGTTTGTCAACAGTATAAGGCGTCTTCGCGGTGGTCGCTGGGGGTTGCTCATATGTTGCAGAAAAAGTGCTCAAAGATACTTACATACATATGGCTTAGTGAATTTCCCGGTATTTTAAAAGCTTCAATGAAACTTTTTCGCTTTTAAATTACGACTGAGAAACATAAGCCGAAAGTTTTAACCGAAAAGCTTTTCTTTACAGAATGTGTATGACACCTACTTTTATTCTTTAAAGCTTAAAGCTCAGCTGTACAGTTTGCCTTCTAAAAGTGGTGACTAATTTGTTCAGGTTGATCGAAAAATACTTAAAGCTCTGGTAGTTAAAAGTTAAATGGACACTATGTTAGTTGTTATGTCAAAAGTCGGGATACATGAGAGTAAATACAGCCTCTATCAATAGGGATGACGTAGTTTGACAGCTCGTGGCGGCCATGTTTGTTTTCGGACTTTTGCCAAATTTTGTCGGTGTGTTCAGTAAGGCTTGTCTATTCATCATGTCACGTTTGGCTTTGATACAACGCTTGGAAATTGTCGAAGATTATTACACAAATTCAGACTTTCCGAAAAATTTACAAGTTCACGTCCATGGAAAGATAGTCTCATCAGATGACGCTCATTTTTTGCTTACTGGCTTCGTCAAGAAACAAAATTGTCGCTATTGGTCTTGTCAAACCCTCGGGTAGTTCAGGAAAACAACTGCCTCCTCAAGAATTGACCGTTGGGCACAGATTGTGGTATTAAGGCATCCTCGGGAGGGGCAGGAAATGTTGTTACTATGAAAATCGAGCATTATAACACGACTAAAAGAAGTTTTTTTCGAGAAATGGCTTAGTCAACTAGCCGTCAAGAATGTGCGATTTAATGCTTTTAGATTATTTTCTCTGGGGCACGTTAAATCAAGGGTGTACATCTATTAGCCAATAACGCCCGAGGAGTTCGAAGTCAACATTCAGCAATCTGCAGACGAAATGCGCCATCGGTTCATCAAAAATTGTCGTAAAGAGTCCAAGATATCAAGAGGGGGGCAGTGGTGGCCAATTTCTACAATTCATAAATGGCACAAAATTATCTCCATAACAAAAAAATAACCCATTTTGACTAAAATTACGTGTTTTATTTCATTTTAATATCACGCCGTTCTTGTTGGTAGACCCACTACATCTATTTAATGAGTTTCCGTACAAGCTTTTGTTTAATATGAATTATCTGAATTTCCATAACATTACCACAACGACCACAAATCGCTGTTAAAGAAAGTTATGTTCATAAAAATTATTTTTAACCCCGAAAGCTTAAAGCTTGGCTGTATTTCGATACACTGCTACTTGCAGAATTGTCCCTGCTTTTGTAATAATTGTTGTCTGACATACGAACTAAATAATTATCTGCCATATGTTAAAATTCCCGTTTTAGTTAAATGGAGTTTGGGTTACTCACTTCTCACACTCACAGAGTTCTCACACAAAATAATTACGAAAGAGAACTGCTCTATGCTTAGCCTGCCTTTAGGCACACAAGCAAAACACTGCGCTGTTAGCAAAAGAGAACACTCTCGTAGTTATTAACAGTAACTCGGTCATAAAGGCACGGGCAACAGGTTGTCTGATTTTGTTGAGCTAAAAATATACACAAGGTTCTTCATAGAATTATTGCCAGGATAAGCGCAAAACACAAACAGAAAACTTCACCTTGGCAGAATAGATGATAAGTGTGCGGATGTTGCTTCCAAAGCTTAACGTGAACACATTCAAACATACATACCAGCACATACATCACAAAGTCTGTTTGATCCCTTGCCTTTGCTGGGGAGCATATGGCGACTTACCTTGTGGATTTTCTTATACTTTTCTCCCGTGTGTTTCGTTATCGGTTAGTATATTTGGTATTTCTTTTGCTCAACATCAAAGATGGAATGCGTGAAAACCAATCAGTGAAAGTCAGCGCAAAAATATGCAGTTTAATTGCTTACCTGTAAGAGAACAAAGAAACGAAAAAGAATGAATTAGATATGAGGTATTCTTATTAAAGTGCGTAAAGGTAAAGGTAATTTATGCTTCTTGTTTTTGTGTAGTCTATTAAGGGTTTCTGGGAATTAGCTTCGTTGGTGTCTAGTCGCATTAGGATATACAAATTTTGTGGAAAGATATTTTATTGTGAGATATTGTGAGGTGAATTAGAGTGGCGACTCAAATTATTTGTTTATATCAAAATTGGCGGAAAATATAGACCAATTTCATCCATTTCTGGAAGAGTTCTATAGATCTATTGAATCTATTTTAAAATTATTCCAAGAGATTATCTTAAAAATTTATTCTACAAAATTTGGTTCAAGTTGATTAACTAGATTCTGAGATATCGAATTTTATCTATTGATTGCTGGCTTTCGAGAAACAATTGTAAACGTCAATAAGAGTACTAATTCATAAAATTTTGTATGTTAATGTGATACAATTTTCCCAAGATATATTGTCATTTAAATTTAGAGTAGTTTATCTTCTCTTATTTGCTCTAAATTTTACCCAAACCAAATAAATTTCGAATTTTGAGATCTTTTGAGGTACTTAAGGGGTTACATGGGCTTATTGAAAACTTTGATATTTTTTATTGTCTTATTAAATTCTACAACACCTCTAGAATACGAGTATTGTCCTAAATTTTCAAGTTGATCCGAACAATAGTTTCGGAGATACAGCTTTGAGAACTTGTGCGCTCGAGGCTAGCTAGGCTAAGTACGCCGCCTTTAAACGCCTTTTTCTCGAAATTGTGTCGGCAAGATTTCTCGAGAACTACTCCACAGATTTTCATGTAATTTTACACAATCCTTTGAGATACAATTCTTAAAGACTTGGACGAAGGATTTTTTGTTACGATTACAACTATTAGAAAAAAAATTTCGGGAAATTTTCATTTTTTTTCCATTGTCCACGTTCTAAGTTAAGGTTTTAACTAAAATACGTTTTTTCAACTTAAAATGATCCTGTAAGGAGTTATCCTGCCAACGCGAGCCCATCTATTTTTCGAGGGGTCACCAGAAATGGCGTCGCAATGGCCGAATTTAAAATATTTTTTTCCAAAAATTTCAGAACTTCTTTGTTAAGGGGGTATTCTAGTCTAGAAATTTAAAAAAATCTAAATTTTTTTTATATTTTCAAAATTTAACTACTCAAGAATATGTGTACAAGAGAAATTCATATTATTTTCGGAGATATAGGCATTTTTCTGACCCGGCATCCAAACTGGTTCGGCCGGAACGCGAAACTTTAAACGCGTTTTTCTCAAAACTGATTTTTTCGGAACGATGCCCACGATTTCTTAGGTTCTACTAGACCGATTTACTTGAAATTTTTACAGAGTCTTCTTTATGGACTTGTCTATGCTTGGAAGTAGCCCCATATTTTTATTATTTTTAAAAAATTCGAAATAGTCAGAAAAAGTGATCAAAACAAAAAAAAATTTTCAGGCAGTCGCCATTTTGTGAAAAAAAAATGTTTTCCACTTTTCCGTAGTTCCAACCATTGCGACATTATTCTAGATTAATAATTTTTTTTTTGGTTTCAGATAACTAGGAGTGTTGAAATCATGGGCATGGTCACGTGGAAATTTTTAGAGACCCCCCACTTCGTCAGCTAATAATTTTTGAAATTTTTTAATTTTTTTAGTTTTTAATTTTTTTCTGTACTCTTCAAAAATTAATAAATATTAATTGCCTTTTTTACGACACTTTAAGAATTACCTGAAATGCATGCTTCTAGACTAAAATACCCCCTTAATAGTGTTCGACCCAAATAACGGTGCAACTCTTATACGAAGCATATAACTTCGGCCTGCCTAATAGGTGAAACGCATTCAAGTGAATAAATATTCTAATGAACTAAGCTCTCAAAGTATGCACGTTGCGACTATAGGCATATATCAGCACTCTGAAGATTAGGCTGTTATAACGTATTTATAAGTCGATTTCTACGACTTCCGTGCGAGTATTTCAGCAATGTACAAATCTCTTCAAAACTGCCACTACACCACCCTCTGTTTCCTTACACACACTCGCTTATTCCGTTTAGAGTTTTCCTTATCCATTTCAGCCATTGTACGCTTCAATGTATATTGAATGAAGATTTGCAAAATACGGCTGTGTATATCGAGGCTTTCAACAGCTAAACATACTCATGTATATGTCGCTACAATATTTGTGTATACAAGTGCCTTCATTATTTGTATGTTCTCGACGCCACATAATTCCCCACTCGTTCTGAAGTGACGTTTTCGGTCGAAGCGGGCGAAGAGCGTGAATATGAGGACGGCAAACATACCTTTGTTCATTAATTAAATGCATCTGAAGTAACAAATATCAATTAGTGGAAATTTCACACTGCTTGAACTATAAATACAAAAGAGGCAACCTTCTCATTGCATTTCCAATTGCTTCGGTTTATAGTTGAATGCACCATTCATTCGAATTTAGCAACAAGTGGAAAAGTCAAAACATAATCTGCAATCTGCTTTTCAATTCGACAGTTATTCAATTTGGCTCGCAATTTCACTTTTTTAATTGACACAGAAGAGTTGAATTGAATTTTTCATGTCACTTTCATTCATATTCGCAAATTCACGTGATTTGTACAGTTAGCAATGCAACATTTTGTAGATAAATATAATTCTGTTGAAAAAATCTCGTACTGATGGAATAGTTGGACTGTGATTTATTCATTTGCGTTTGAATAGTGAACAAGTGAGGTACTATAAATGGAGTCCATAGCACTTTTGTTTGAAATAGAATTAAAATTGTTTAACATGGTGTGTAAAGGACCGAGGCATTTCGGAAAAAAGTGAAAGCACGTGATTATATTTTCTAAATCCATTTCGCTATATGTGCATTTAGCACTGCTATTTAGATTTTTATATCATTTTTGCAAACAACTTCAATTGAATAAAAAAAATTAATAAAAAAAAATTTCATAAAAAAAAATCGAATTATTTTCGGTGATGGAGCTGATTTTAGAACGTGGCATCTAAGCCGTCCATGCTTAGTGAACCACACAAATGCATTTTCTCGAAACTTCCTTCTGAGGTGGTAGACACGATATATCAAGTTCTGCTTAACCAATAACTTTGAAATTTGATAAACAATTTTTTATCTTAGTTCGAAAAATTCCTAAAATTTGGGCGTCTAGACCAGCATACCCCCATTAAAGTAGAGTCAACTTATGAATATCAAGCTACTAGCTGACCATCGAAGACCTTATTTTTCAAAAACATTTTGATTTTTTCGTAAGTTTGAATATTCGTCACTAAATAATCATGTATTTTCTCTGTTCACTTAGACTTTTACGAAGCACAGCACACCCCAAACTCACCTTTATTACTGGTTAGTTCTTTTCGATATCACATCAAATGATTATCATATTATTTTCCTCAATGGTTTTATAAAAGTTTGTAGCACTTAAGCAATGGATTAAACTTTTGGCATTGACTTTTAGTTAGTCACTGATTGCTAACACGAAAATATACACCGTTAATTACGAAATTATTATTAACAGTTCACTGCACTTTCATAGGTTTATAAGTTTAACCACTTGTTGATCTAATTTTGATGTCCAAATAGTACTTCACTACCGCATAAACCTTATATAACTATTATCTAATAAAAATATATTTTTTAAGAAAGTTTTCTATCACCGAATCCTTGAATTTGTATAAAAGGTTTTTTCGCTTTTTTACTTTTGCGATTTACGGCGCTCAACTTAAGCGCGTTCGCGTCTCAGCACTTCGGCGTCTGTTATGAAATTAAAGCGTTTTGCGCATTCGCAGCTGAACTCAAGCCGTCGTTTAGTCAGCGCTGCGATTGTTTGTGCTGTGGCATGCCACAAATCTAAGATAGCATGCGAACGCAACCAAATTCAACATTCAAAAAACGCATGACCAATGATTATGAATCGCACATAATCGCTTTAAGCGTTGGGGAACTGGGAGTGTTTATCGGGTTTAGGGTTTGTGGTTTTCCAAGCGTTAGGGCTCTTGGCAACTGCTTGTGGTCACTGCACACTGAACGCACTTGTGGTGGAAATCTATGACAACGTTTACATAGCTGATTGGAGCTTTAAAGTGAGCATTTTTAAATGTTTGTATAAGCATTTGTAGGACTTGAGGAGTAAAGGATTAGAGAGAACTAATGCAATAGTAACAACCAAAATTATCGGAAAGTATACACATAAGCGCATATCTTTCATACGTATAATAAATGCGAGATATGTAAATATAACGGGTGGTCCCAGTAGAGCTTTAGAACTTTAGACGAAAATTCGAAATCTTGAATTGAAAACTTAGAAAATACAGCTTGTGCAAGAACTAAAGAATATAGACTCTTCTCACTATGAGCTCTTGAAAAGTTGCAAGAAGATCCGATGTTTTCGAGCAAAGTTGTGGTCGGCAATGAGAGTTATTTCCGTCCCAATCGGCATATAAACGAACAAGGTAACTACGTTTGGAACGAAGAGCAACCTGAAGAGATTCAAGAGCTGAATGATAATAAAACTTTCCATTAAGTTTGAAGTTTCTGTGCTTTTTCTTTAAAAAAAGTAGGGAACCTCGAAATGAATCAACCTTTACAATTTTGGCTGCAAACTGCATTTCTGTTTTCAAAGATAAATCAAGTCTTTTAATGTCAAACGAAATGATCTTTGACGTATCAAAACACAAAAATCTGATATTATTTTTGCACTTTTAATATTTTGCACGCAGTTAAGTGATAGCGTTGAGACAGTCAGACGACGGTTAAGTTTTTAAGCAAATCTGTTTTAAGCCATACCCACAATGAACCCTTTTGGAATTGTGAAGTTAAGCTGAGAAATACTGTTTTCTTGAAGCTACTATTAAATTTTAATCAAAAGTATTTCTCTAATGTAGAAACTTTGCTTCTTTTGCTACACTTTTGTTTGCAACTGATTATATTTTTTTTCATTTTATATTGAAGCAGTTGCTGTGGTATAAAGCAATCAGAAATGTATGTATGTATGTGTATCTTATAGATATTGTTATATGAATTCAGCGAGCTCCAGACAGAGATATTTTAAGCACTTTTGTTTATTAATACATTCGAATTTCCTACCGCGCTAATCGAGCTGCCGAACTCTGTTTGAGCTCACTTTTTTACCCTTAGCTCTTTTTTTCGCCGGTTGCCAGTTGCTGAGCGTACAGTTAGGTGTCAGTAGTTGCAAGTGGCAATTAATTTTCAGAGCACTTCGAAAAAGAAAACGAAGTGCGTTACAGTTAACTGGGTGTTTTTGTTAGCTTCACAAGCGTTGAACGAATAAACCACGATTACTAATATCAGTTAAGTTCAGTGGTCAAATGGCGAGTTCATAAACACTTATGGACACATTCTACAGAGATTAATACAGTTATAAATAAAGGCATTTGTGTGGTTTACTGAACCAGTTTTCATTTAGTTTTTGGTTATTTAAAAATTGTGGAAATTAAGGATTTCGATTTTTTTCTAAAAACGTCGTCGTCCTGAATGGCATATACCTACAGATGTACTGAGTTTGTCCGGAAAGTAATAGGACTGAGTCAATTTAAAAAAATGTATTGAACCAATCGTTACAATTCTTTCAAACTTTCAAAATAAGCTCCTTCTGCGACGATGCAGCGCTGCCAGCAGTGATTTCCAAGCATTGAAGACATCACGGAAGGCATTCTCCAGAATAGCCTTGTGAGTCGAGGTGAATGCTGCTTGGATCGGCCTTTTCATTCAAGGAAACAAAAAAAGTCCAGGGGGCACATCTGAGCTGTAAGGCGGCTGCGGAAGCGTTTGGATGCCGGCCTTGGTTAGGCAGCTGTCTTGTCTGACCCGATTAACCCTTCGTTTGAGTCTCTTGAGGACTTCCACGTAAAACTTGGCGTTGACGGTGTGTCCAGAAGGAACAAATTCATGATGGACGATGCCTTTGATGTCAAAAAAGACAATGGGCATCGTTTTCACTTTGGATTTGCTCATTCATCAGCGACCTCTTCCCGGCCCTGCCGATTTTTTTCTATAAAATTGTGTAAGCGGAAAATTTTGTGCTATGGCACTATGGGGTATTATGGGTCTAAAACTGGTTTCGAGCCAGCAATTTTTATGGCGGTTTTCAAAAATTCTGAACAATCGGTTGTATGGGAGATACATTTTATAGTTGTACTATATGTACTGGCCGATTCGATCAGTTTTGGATTTGGCAAAGTCGCTCAGAATGACCCTTAGAATCAACCCGTTGTAATGTTTGTGCATTCAGAAATGTCTTTCCTTAAATGTTCTATTAAAATATTTTCGAAAGGTGGCCTTTTGTTTGTTTCAATATTTAAAAAAATTTCTATATTGAAAATTTTGTGATGTTTTACCACGGATCAGATAAAGTCATCTTTAATAATTTAGAAGTCGATTTTTGTGCTGAAGTTTTGATACATTATCAAGATATTCGTGAAAGAAGCTTTTTGGACCTTATCTGAATCTTTGGACTTAAAACATCAGACGTGAGTTATGGTTTTCGACGGTCTTTCTTAAACACAATCGATAAATAAGTAAGATCATTGAGGTGGTCAGCTAAGAAACTAAAAAAACTAGTTGTTGTTGTTATAGCGGCAGAAAACTGTCAGAAGTACTTTCCAGGGATGGTGCCGAGTTAGCCATCATTGGCCTCTAAATATCCGGATTTGTTCCGGTTACTTACCAGAAAAACTTAGAACGGAAAATGAAAAAGGAATGCGATTCGGTTTGCAGCAGAGCTTGACAGGTACAATGGCACTCTTCACTAAGTGGCCATATTGGACCACTTTCTGCATGTCTCAGCCATGAATGAGTTAGATATTCAATACAGAATTAGTAGCAAATCTGCTGGGTTGCGCATTCCGCCAAGCTTTGCTAAATTGTCTGGTCCATAGAAGCACTCACTCTTAACAGCGCACAGACGTGCATATGCCACACGCCCGCAAAAGGTGCGTACGAACGAAAATCAAAATCAAAAATTGAAATTATTTTAAATTGCATTGAATGTAAATGTCAAAATACCTGTCTGCCGCAAAAATGCGTCAAATGCCAATTTGACGCCGTTGCAAATCAATTCAATAAATCAAATGTCGACGTGGCGAGCCGCAAGTCGCGAATATGCGCTCGCCAACTTAGACTGGCAAGCGGGTAGCCAGCACAGAAGGAGCAGGCGCGGACTTGCCTTCACCGCCGCTGGCTTGTGGCAGCCCGGAGCCAAGTATAGGCGGGTGAGCGCTGAAGATGGGGGAGGCGCAAAAGCTAAGTGTTGCCTAACAGTTGTTCAACGCATTTTTTTTTAATTTTTTGTGCCATATTTTCATGAATAACCGACAGTAATAAATAATAATAAAAATATCCGCGTTTTGGTTTAGTCGGCTGGCGTTGTAGTCAAACGTTTTAGAAAATAATTTCATTAAAACAAATTATTAATTTTAATGCAATTAAAACAATGGAAATAAATATTGATTGTAATATTTATGAAAACTTGCAACATTCACAGCAACAACAGCACAAAACACTTAAGCGCACGCTTATTTGTAAAAAGTTTGCTGCGCCAGCGGCGATGGGCGATTATCTGCTGTTTTGGTGGTTTCGGTGGTTTACGGTGTTTGTCTGCGTGATTTGCTCGCGCACTAATTGAATCAACCGCAAAAGTGCGGCGCGTTGTGTTTGCAATGATTGCATTTATAAATTGCCATATTTTTTGCTTGTTGCATACCACACTTCGCCATTGGGCTCTTGTTGTTGTCCACTCCACTCACATTGTCGTTTAGCGTCTCGCTTCTGTGTATCGCGCGATTAGATTTCGGCACCAAGTGGCAAGCAAAACAAATTGGCGACAATTCCGCCGCAACGCTGCCACTTGCCAGTTGGACGAGCGTTTAAGTGCGTGGCAACTGCTTTTTGTGGCATCTGGCCATAATTCGTTAGGTGGAAATAAGGTTCGGCAACCAATTTGTGCGCGCTGCAACAACAGCAACAGCGTGTGGGCAAAGCATAATTAAAAAGAGAATGAAACCGTCAAAGCACAAAACAAAACGAAATGAAAACATTGTCTTACTGTACGCCTGTCAGCCGAGGCAGCGGTGCAATTGTGCGTCTTGACACCAAGCCTTTGACGTGCCACTGCTGGCGGTGTGCAGCTGTGCGCTGCGGATTGTTGCTCTGGGATTGTCCACGCAGCTTGTTGTCTTTATGCGCACAAATAAACAATATGAGCAGCTGTGGCAACTATGCAACGCTGCCACGTTTGGTGCTGCATTCTGCGCATTTAACGGTTTTATCGCCTTTTTGTCGCGGCCAAACCGAATAATGTGTTGATTGAACGCTTGAATGGCGGCGTGTCAGCACGCACGCATGCCGTCAGAGTGCGCGGTGCGCGGCCGGCGGAGAAAACCGCAAAAATCTCACAGTGGCTCAGTTGCACAAGGCGCTTGGAAGCCGTCTCTATGGCAAGCTGCGCTGCGCATATTTCGCTTTTTTTCTATTTCTGTTCAAATTTAAATTTTTGTGTTTCTCTTTAGGTTATGTGGCATGCTGCTTAATTGTACTCATTGGCCACATTTTGTGTGCCTAGGAATGGCTGTTTTGAAAGCTGTCGTGTAATTACAAGCGCATGCACGGAATTATATTAATACTCCGGATCTTGCGTAATAATTTTGAAAACTTGCGGTTCCTGTAATTCAAAGGGACTTTCAATGAAGATTAGGGTACTTGGACATTCATGTGGAGACTCGGCACAAACTTCACTCGGTTGCTGTAGTACTAACTGCAGAACATTTAGGAAGTGAACACAGTAAAGCCAAACGTCATCCTCTTCTTCTTTATTGGCGTAGACACCGCGTACGCGGTTTTATCCGAGTTTACAACAGCGTGCCAGTCGTTTCTTCTTTTTGCAACGTGGCTCTAATTGAAGATTCCAAGCGAAGCCAGGTCCTTCTCCACCTGGCCTTTCCAACGGAGTGGTGGTCTTCCTCTTCCTCTGCTTCTCCTGGCGGGTACTGCGTCGAATACTTTCAGCGCTGGAGTATTTTCGTCCATTCGGACAACATGACCTAGCCAGCGCCGCCGCTGCTCCTAATACTCTGAACTATGTCAATGTCATCGTATATCTCATACAGCTCATCGTTCTACCGAATGCGATATCCAAATCTTTCGCAAAACTTTTCTCTCGAAAACTCGTACCGTCGACTCATCAGATGTTGCCTTCGTCCTTGTCTCTTGCACTATATAGCAGAACGGGAATAATGAGTGACTTACAGAGTTTGGTTTTTGTTCGTCGAGAGAGACTCTAAGGATTTTACATATTTTACAATTTTATTGCTTCAACTGCACACGTTTAAACTACTTGTACTTCCCGACAACTCAACTAACGGAAAAAGAAACTTTTACTTGTATATGACATATATATAAATATAGCATTTACACACACATCTATATATATTTTATATGTATATACATATTTAGAATTCTAAAACTTTATACATGTTTTTACTCGCTTCAGTTCAAGCTTTAGCGCTTTTTTCATTTAGTTGCGACATCTTTGGAAATTTTTCGAAAGCACAATGAAAGCTCAAACTAAAGCTTTTGAAGCTTTTGTGGTGAAAAGCGGTCATGCAAACTTTTATTTTACTAATCTTGCTTTAAAGAGAAGACAATAAATGTGAAAATGTTTTTAGCTGATAAGAGAAATACATTTACAGTTCTTAGGATTCAATCATCAATGCGAGTGCTGAAAGTGAAATTCTAAAAGCTTATTAACAAAAGTAGAATTATGTTAAAAAATGAGTGTTAAAACATATTTGGAAATCATACATACATATTCACTGTAGTTTTAAAGTATAATAAAAATTTTTCAAATAAACGCTTATAAATATATATCGTCACCTAAAATGCAAAACAACCTATCATCAAAAAAATTGAAATTGAGATTTTTATTGTTTACGATTCATATTCATATTCATATTACATATGTATATGTGGCATAAAATTTGCAGTTTCCGCTGTCAGATATAACCAATATATAACCGATATACTTTATAAACATTTTATAACCAAAACTGAAATTTTGTTTCAATAGAGAGGTTTATAAGGGTGGGCCATATAAAATTTTAAATTTAAAACGGCTTGATATTTTTCAAAGGTCTAACATTTATTTAAAAGGTTGTTTTATGAAATTTGTTTGTGGAAAACAATTTCGGACAAATGACCACCACGGCTGAGTTTACAGTAGCTTATCCGATCCACCCAATTTTGGAGTACTTTCTCGATGGTTTCAGGCCTTATGGCAGCTAAAGCAGCTTGAATCTCGTACTTTAGATCTTGAGTTGTTCCTGGATGGTTGGCGTAACATTTATCTTTAAGTGCTCCCCATAGAAAATAGTCCAACAGAGTTAAATCGCAGCTTCTAGGAGGCCAATTCACATCACCTCTTTTGCTGATTATTCGATTTTCGAAGATAAGGCGTAAAAGTTTGAGTGTAGCGTTTGCTGTATGGCACGTATCGCCTTTCTGTGCTCCAAATGCGACAATTCTGCTTGTTAACGTAACCATCGAGGTGGAAAATTGACCATCCTCGGTTTTTTTCAATATTTCCCAGTTTTCTTCTGGTGAATAGCGACCCATTTCGTAAATTTTAGACTTTTTGCTGAATATCTGTCACTTTCCAAATGGTATTTGCGTTTCCAATGTCGAAATATAGATAATTCAAATTTAAAACTTTAGATGGTCCACCCATATTATATCGGTTTACTTCGCCTGTAAGCTTATGAAAAGTAATGTTATGTTGTGTTGAATGTTAGGTGACGATATGCACTTTGGATATCGTCAAATGAGTAGTTACCATATAAACTGTAGGTTAGGATAACATATTCATTATTTTGTTTTTTAAATGACAGAATTCAATTAGCTATATTCATTCAATACTTACGACACTTACTCTATATTGACATTAGTAGTAAATATTACAAAAATTAATAATACATATAATTCAGAGCTGAAGTAATTAAACCATACTTCTATGACTTCATAGTAATTAAAATTTCAACTGCGTCTAATGCACTTTCAACGCTTCCGCCCTTGGCTAAAGAAGGCCAATTCAGCTGACTCACTTAAAGTATAATTTCTTTTCAAATATGTATTTTACTACTTTGTACTACTTTTATGGCTGTCATGATGAAATGGTTTGGGCGACGCATTGCCACCACACGGGATTTTGGTTTGATTTCCGACTTGATGCACATAAAGGAAGGTTTTTCTAAAGCAGTCGCTCCGTGGCAAGCAATGACAAACCTTCTTATTTTTGCCTTGAAAAAGCTTCCCAAAACGCCGCGTCGAATGTAAAAGGAGAAAAAGCTCAAAGATGTAAGTGTCTTTTCCAACTATACTTGTATATATACATATATGTATGTATGTATATACAGCCAACCATAATAGTAGTACTGCTGTGTGTAAGGCAAGAGACCGATTTTGGCTTAGTGCATTTCCCTGCAAAGGGATTTTTGTATTTAGGTTATACTGTGTGTTTCAACGATTAAGTGACAATTAAATAAGTGTGCCACTTTATTAGAGTTAATTAATGGAAATTAATGGAAACACACAAGCGCACAAACATATATGAAAAGGCATTTTGTGTAAATTAATCACCTCTTTAGTTTTTTAAAGTTGATTAATTAATTAGTAATAAGCTATAGTCGTCAATTTCAGACTATTTAATACATACAGAGACAGTCACAGGAGTGGAATAATAAATAATATACTTGCGTATAATTCATGAAATAAAGGCTGTTAGCTTTAGAAAAACATAAATAACTGAACTAAATATGGTTTGAGTCTTGGATTGATCGTTTCATAAAGTAGCTTCAAGTGATTATTTTATAAAAATATTATTTAAATATACAGATATATAAATTTTCTACAGGAAGTTACTCATAAACACTTTTCAATGGCTAGCACACATCTGCCCAAGGGTTTTTTCTACATAATCTTCAATATATGCCCTGTCAATAGGTATGTGAAGGCGACTGTCGAAGGGACCACTTTTTCTCTCAAATATGGTGGCGCTTTATATGAGTAATATTTTGGACAGTATTGTCTTTGAATATCAAAACTATAAATTTATGAAAATTACGAATTAAAATTTTTCAAATTTCTGGACAAGAATACCTTAATATAAGTACATATAGTGCATCATATTAATACCAAAGGACTTTGAGATATAATTTCCGAAAATTGTATAAATTATGCATTTTCGCCGGCCGCTGCCCTTTCTGCCACACAGCTTATATTGGACACTAATTGATGAAGTCATTAAAATAACATAATAGGTTCGGAAACAACTCGTTCGAAACCGCTTCGATGAAAGCAAACGCCCCAAAGTGTCCACAATTTGCATTTACAGGTAAAACCAAAGCTTATCGCTTACGCTGGTAGCACTTCGCACCAACAACAAAGCAGCGCGCAGGCGACAATGTTGGGAATTATCGGCTTAATTGTCATAAAGTACAGCTGACATGGTGTACACGCAACTTTATTGGTAAGAGTGCGGCAGGGGAGAAGTAGAGAAGGACCGAGTCGTTACTTTCACTTTGATGACGCCGCCAGCTAATGCGGCTAACAAAATGTTAACACAGCCCTTTGGAGCGATAGCAAAAACAATAACAAAAACAGTATCATTGGTTAAGCGCTTTTCGATGACTTTGTTGGGACTTCGCTGACATTTGAATACCGAAACGTGCGCGCACAAATTACAAACACATTACCGAAATCTAAGTAATTCCCACCTGTAGCCTGAAATACCGTTAATTAAAGCATAATTAGACTGTGTTGGCAATCATCGCAAGGCGTGAGCGGCGGCGCACAGAGTGGAAGTGTGTGCGAAGGTGGAAAATGAGATAACAATTTGTTGCTGTGGACGACGGTTGATGCGATTTAAATAGCAATCACAGCCGAAAGTGTTGAGTCAAAGGCTTACTATAGGCGAGATGTTTGACTGAAATGAGTTTTATTTTCACTTTTGGTAAACACGCGCAGCATGGTGCTTCTCTATGAGAGTTAAAGAAGGTTTGGTTCAGAAATTAACTGGTTTTGAGAATTGTGCATGCATGGAGTATCTTAAAACCCTTATTACTTTGAAGCTCAGTTTGTACATAAAAATTAAACGATATCAAAAACATAACCACATTTTTCAAATTTCCACTAAAACAGCAACTACGAAAATGTCTATTTTCAAACCCATATAAAAAGTTGATCTTCACACACCTTTCGTTAAACTTGGATTTGTCCGGAAAGTAATAGGACTGAGTCGATTTAAGAAAATTTATTGAACGAAACGTTACAATTCTTTAAAAACTTTCAAAATAGGCTCCTTCTGTATCGATGAAGCGTTAGAAGCGCGATTTCCAAGCATTGAAGGCGTCGCGGAAGGCATTCTCCGGAATAGCCTTGAGAGCCGAGGTGCATTCTGATTGGATCCCTTCCGTCGTCTCAAAATGCTTGCCTTTCATCGCCGGAAGGTCATGTCTGGGCTATAGGGAGGCGGTGGAAGCGTTGGGATGCCGGCATTGGTTAGGTAGCTGTTCACAAGAAAGGCGGTGTGAGTCGGGGTATTGTTGTGGTGCAACTTCCAATCGGCTACGATGTCTTGTCGAACCCTATCGACCATTCGTTTAAGTCTCTTGAGGACTTCCACGTAAAACTTGGCTTTGGCGGTTTGTCCTGGAGAAACAATATTCATGGTGGACGATGCCTTTGATGACAAAGAAGACAATGAGCATCGTTTTCACTTTGGATTTGCTCATTCTTCCTGTTTTTGGGCCAGGAGACACCGGCGTGTGCCACTCGGAACTAAATTTCACTTTTGCTGAAAATTAGTATTTCATATATAATAATTAGATATTTTTTTTAAGCTTTACATGATTTTTTGCAAGCCTTTGTTCACGAAATGTCTTATTAAACGTGAACGGTAAATACTCAGGCTCTAATCTTCCATTCTTCACTTTTTCAACGCTTCTTTGAACTGCCATCAATGTGGATAAACATTTCTGTTATGCATTTTTGTATATAAAGACCTTAAGTTCTCGGTACAAATGCCAACTAAAGATTAATTCTACGATTTATTACAAATATACCGTTCATTTATTTACCGCTTAGTCAGCCAGTTCCACCATTTACACACATATGGTCTGACAGGGGAAACACAACTGTCGGCCATTTGTATAAATTTTCCGATGATGTGTGAAGATGGCTGTGCATGCAATTGTTGCGAATGACTGGCTGATTTGAATGCATTTGCCTTTTCCATTTATTGTGTGTAATCCCCACAGGCAACGATTGGCAGCTGTTCGAAGGCGACAGGTGTTCATTGTTGGGAACGGATATTACTCTCATTGGAATGAATAAATGCGAATTGATGGCGCTCTTTAAACACTGATGAATGAGAAAAGTTGTGGAATTACATATTTATGCACAACTGAATTCTATTTCCTGAGTGCTGTGACTTGGAAGCGATGTGTTTAAAATATTTTTTGTTGGATTCACCAAACTCCAATAACATCGCTAATGTAATACAGGTAATTATAACACTGAACCTGAATCTTTAATTGCTTTATTAATGTATCGATTAATGTTTACCGTTGTGGGCACTTTATTTCACCATCATCAACTCAACTTTGTGTGATAATGGACATAATATCTCGTCATATTTCAACGAAATTCAGAGTTACATGAATGCCCGCCATTAATCACATTTATGCTTCGTTAACCCTTCACGAGACAACATTGACACATGACATACATTTGTCATCACATGAACTCGCCACCGTCAGCAATTCATAAACTTCGTGTCTTCCGTTGCCGTTTCACTCAATCACTTGCTGCTCTCTGCACATTTCGGCAACGCGCGGAGACCGCGACCTTTAAAATTACTGTCAGCGGCCATGTTAATTAAGTTGTCACTCTCAAAAGCGTAGGAGTGTGTATGTGTGATGGGAATGTGTGTGTGATGGAAGTGTGTGTGCTCGGAGTGATGTGCGATTACGGGAGGTTTCAAAAAAATAATAAATTAAAGCGGCTTAAATGCGCTAAAGCTCACAAATTAACTGCTGCGTCGACAGAGGTAAAGAGATTAAAGGCTGTGTGATCAAAGTTCAAAGGTATAATAATGAAAAGTGCAACCATAAATGATTTTTGATGTATTAATGAAAGGATTCAGCGCACAGCTTTAAGTGTAAGTCTTTCTTCACGTCGACTTTAATTAATTCTTACTCATGTGTGAGATAATGAAAAAATTGTTTTACTTTAGTTTTCCACCGATTTTTCAGACGCAGTGCAGCCAATACTTTCTTAAAGTGAATAATATATCTTCATTCTGTTGCTATTCAAGTCATCAGCGACTTTTCTTTAACAGCATAGATCACCATTTTACGTTTCCTTGCTCCTAGACCACATATAAATGCAATTTACTGTCTTAAAAGTTCATAGAAAAATCTTGGATAAGAGGAAAGACAGGATAAACCGGTTTCATTAAATCACAGCTTACTCTAAGCACAATCGTATCTCTGCTACACGATATGCCAACGAATGTGTGGCATTAATTTATCACTTCGTAGAACTGCTGCGAGCACAAGTCGCCACAAAGAGCGAGGGCATAAAAGCCTTTGACACTTGCATATGTAACTTAGTGCGTCATAATAAATTGATTAAGCGACGCCATTTAAGATTTGCCTTCGTTGGCAATTTAGCAAAGCGCTATTATTTATTGGCGCATAGCAGCGTCAGAGACAAGGCATTCATGATTTTTTCTTAATTTTATATGAATTATATAATGAAATATGCGCCTTGAAGCGAGTATTTTCCGCTCACGAAACAGGGGTTGGTGAGGCTGGTGTGTTTAGCATTTTTCTGAGTTGAATTTCCGCACGTTCCTTTCAAGCTGCAGCCATTATCCTGCGCAGTGGTTTGAAATTTCATTCGCTTCGGCTTAATCATCTGGCTAACCTTGCAGTGTGTACAGCTGCGGATGCCATGGCGAATAAGTAATATCCTCGTTGCGTCGTGATTCGCAGCGCATGTTGTGTTTTGTTGTTTTTGTGCCTTTTTTCTGCATTCTATCATTAATTTACTGCTGCAGTTGATAAACCCGTTTGACAGCGTTTGGCTTCCTGCTTGCTGCGCTGCGAGCAGACTTTTTCGAGTTTTGCAGCGCCGCACGTCTTCGTGTCCAACGCAAAACCGGATGAATGTCAGCAATTCATAAATTTCAATCGACATTCAGTGGAAGGAGAAATATTTTTATGTTGAAGCAGCATGTGGCACAAGGTAGATAGGCTAGCTTTGTTCAGCTAACGGTTGTTTGCAATAAAAATGAGGCACGCGACCTAATATCGAATATATAATATTTAATATTTATTGGTTCTCACCAACTGATCGGTCTTCAAAATAAATAACTAACGGTACAGAAAGGACCTGTATATTCCACTAATCATGTTTACTTGCTAAAATTTTGCCTTGGAAGGGTATGGTTTGGTATGAACGCTGCTTCAAACTGGTGCAATGAGGTTGCGCCTTGTTAATGAGATCTTCATGTTTTGTAAAAAAAAGTTTGCAGTTATTTGGGCATACTTTACCATTCTTAAAATCTTCTTTAATGGCAGATAATTAAACTTTTGGTTCGGCTCGAACTTGAAACTGCCTTATTTGCTATAATTTAAATGTTAGCTCACGTCGTGCCGCACCTTGGGTGACCACGACACTTTTTCCGTACAATTATAGTACTACTACATTTATGGCTGCTGTCGATTACAGTTATGATGAAGGGGCAGCCAGATAAAAATTCCATTTTCCATGCAAGGCTGCATGGGATTTTAAGAATGCCATACTATTGGATGACACGCGCTTTTCTAATACGGAAAGCAATTCGCATTATCCTCATCTGCTTATGACTCATATCTGCTTGTGGTCTGCATTATTCCCGTTGTGTTATCCGCATTTTTGTATTTTTCATACTTCACACCCACAGTCCGAGCGTCGCTTGGATCTATGCTTAGCCTCATTATGCCATTATAATCAAGCCAAAGCCGTGAGATACCTCATTAGTGAGCCCGTGACGCTTTTGTGGTAGGTAAATAATTTTTATTTCCGAGAAAATACGCAAAAAGGACGTTATAGAGAGACTGCTTTGTGAATTGAGAGAAAGAGCGTCTCTTCTTTTCGTCCTTTTTTCTATGATTTACGCGCTGCTTTTGTATATAAAGCAATATATTTATTTTTTTCATAAAAATCACAACGTGTGTAGCCTGTTGTAACCCATGGCACTTACTTAAAGCAAGCTGTTAGTTCCATATACATGTACATGTTACATACGCACATAGTTTTGTCACGTATGTATATATTGGCGTCTGACTACCCTTAAGTATCAATTTCCTCTTTGGGTCTCAGAGCGCTCTTACCATTAAGCGCGTAGGATAAGACTAACTAAATATTGCCATCCTTGTTGGTCACTTCAACATATCAGGGCGGCTGAAGACAATTAGAAGCCTCGCACTGGACCATAACAGAGGGGAAAAACTTAATTTGGAATTTAAAGTATGTCAAGGACACTACAAAGACTGCTTTCCTGCACAAGTGCACGGGAATGCCATTAGCAATGAGAGTGCTTGTGTGTGTTATGTAAGTACAGAAGAGAACAAGATTACTTAAGTACCCGACTGCAACGTGACTAGACTGAGAATAAAATTAAGCTGCCTGCCTGCTTGAAGAAAAGAAGATGAGACACTGCGATATTCAATTTCAGCGCTATTCAACATTGAGTTCGTTTGCTTTAGTTTTCCATCAAGGCTCCAAATATAACTAAGCAGTTGTGAAGTGAAATGCTCCTAAATGTATGCTATTTTAACAAACTAAAAATTCTTAAATTGCGGGCACGACATCGCAGTCTAAAATATATTCTCACATAATCAAGTGACTCACCCACTAGTCGAAAAAAACGTTTGTCAGATTAAAAAACATAAAAGGACAGACAAATCTACTTTTCTCTGCGTCTGCCAGCGAACACTTTGCATGACTGGCTCTAATTGAAGTTCAAAATAAAGTTTTCTGCGCACATTAACAATTTCGTCTAGGTATTGCACGGTGACCAAATGAAAACTACAAAAAAAACGTCGAAAAAACAGCAGGTGTCATAGGAGGGAATTTGAGGCCGTCGCAAGCGGCTGGCAGCACAAAATATCAACGGCATTTTTAGCATAGCTCGTCGCTTCGTTTCACTTTCATTTTTTTTTTGTTTACGGCAAACTGTCTGTCCTTCTTTATAGGCTTATGTTTGCCTACGACAATCCTGAAAGTATGCTACCCTTACTGTGAAGTGTTTGCCGGCTACTTTATGCGCCGTGAGTTCGCACACTAAATTAAATGTGAAACTCACACTCACAAATCTGAAAAATGAGGGCAGAGCTACGCAAATGAGCAGCGCTATGAAATTTAAGTACCCGCACAGACACATACACCCACTTTCAGGTCATTATGTAATGACGCTGAGACGCTCTTTTAAAGCTTAACCGCGGGCGTCGGCCAACGAAAAAATGTGTCAAATTTGCGACCCTTAAATGAAGAAGAAAATGGAGGGAAGCGCGATTGTTGCTTATAGGATTTTTGTAAATTATAGACAAAATCTCTGGGCGTCATTCGTTTTGTGTGAGAAAATACAGACAAATTGGTATAATGATTTATTGTAGCAGGGATTATCTGTTTCCTTCTTGCTTTTGCACTTCGCTTGTTAATTTGTTTATTTTTACTTGTTTTTTCTTAAGTTTTGAGTGTTATTCGCGAAAACAGGATCAACCAGATTTAAGTGCGTAATATCAGGTATTTATAGCTATGAACAACAGTGCAAAAACCTCCATTCAGCTTTGAGCAATTAAAGCATGCAAATGCCTGCCCATTTCAATTAATTGCTTTAAACGTTCTCTGCAGAAAATGCATGCACGAATATATGCTCGTATGTGTTGGTTGGTATGAATGGTCGGAATTCCTATAATTTGCCAAAAGTGACAAATGATAAATATTTGCATAACCACAGGCGCACAAACCAGACAAACCAGCAGAAACAAGCACCGAAAATTCCACAACACAAAATTAAAATATAAAAGCAAGAGAAAAATTCACAATTTTGTTTTACAACATGCTATTGGAGAGAAGAGTCCTTCCTGGTATATGTATGTATGCAAATATGGTACTATAGGTAGTTTCGGATATGTATAAGGCATGTGCAACAACTGAAATATGTAGGTATGTTCGGAAGCTTAACGTTGGCTACTTTATTAAATGAAAGATATCTAATTGGTAGCACTGAGACATACTTTACGACTTTCGAAAAAATTACAACTTTCAAAATGATTGAACAATAATACGAAAATCGTCATATTTTCGACTAATCTTTGTATAGAAGAGAACTGCATGTCAACGCTAAGTCACAAATACAATCTATGAAATTTAAGGAGACTGATGCTGATATCAGTTCATAAAATCATAAATGAGAACGGTTTGACCGTTTTATAGACCTCGAACATTTCGATTTATACTGATGAAAGTTCTATACCACAATAGGACATATTTGCTTATTTATTTATCAGTAAAAGCAATGACATAAGTTAAAGCTCGGCTATACTCGTATATACCCGAACATAGTCTTTCGAGTTTTCGATGTATGGATTACTACATGCAACATTTAGTCAGCACGAACTTTGCTCCGAATAAGAAGCTGAGAAGATTACTACGTTTGGTCAAATATGCGAAGAGCTCGATCGTATTATACACTGAATACGCTGTCTCCATACAAGGCAGCTGAAGATTCGGAATGTAGTCAAGTCTTTGTATGGGCAATTCTTTATTTGAAGAGCTATCTTCACGAAAATTGCAGTGGTATATTGTTTAAAGCAAAGATTCAATCTCTGGAGATTTTGTTCTGATAGAACCACTATAGCATAAAGCTGTCATATAAAATAAAATATAAAATAATATCTTCGGTCTTTTATATTTACTCGTTCTATATGCCCAAACGCTGCTTTTTCTTTTGACTTTAAACACTTTTTGCCACCAAGACACCAGCCATTTATTGTACATACATATATATACTTGTATTCATGCGATTATACCACATGCATTCAACACGATAACCGTTAAAGCGTTAGCAAATCGTAAAAGGCGCACCTGCCACAGTCGCGTCTGCCATAATTGACTGTAATCCATCAATGCAATCACCGCTTAGCAGACGGTTGCGACTTTGCTTTTCGCATGTATTATCCAGATTCTGCCATTATGAGACACACACACGCACACACCCACGCACTTTCCCAGACATCTTCTCTTTCATTATTAAAAACACCTGTCGTTGGTAACGCATTCGCACTCCGTCCCTTCATGTTAAGTGCTGCCCCAGTGACCTCACCGGTTTGGGCATTGCGTTTTTCAGCGCCATTACTTGCAGCCAGATGGCTAGCAAGGTCGGCTGCGTGCGTGGCCGCCAGCCATCAGTCGTGTTTTTGTATTTAATCAACTTGTTGATGGCTTGCTCTCCGATCGAGTTTCATTTTGTGGCTTTCCTTCCACCACTTTTCACTGTGTGCTTTAAGCATAAATGAAAGCGACAGTGCATGAATATGCTCCTTCGAGAAGGCTGGCCAGTCCGGTAGCAGAGGGCAATCGCATCAGCTCAATTGCTTATTGAATTTTATACTGAATGCAATCCATTTCCGTTACTTTGTTATATTTCATGGTTTCTCTTAGCAAGTCAGCCAAATGATGGTGGAGACCATTTGGAGACAACGACTTTACTTTTGATGGGGAGAGTATGGTATAGCAAATCGAGAAAAATAGTCATAAAGGTTTGATGGCGCGTTTGCTTAGCTAAAGTTTATGTCATGAATATTTGTAGGACAACAATGTATTACAATGCAAATTGGATGGCTGAGAGAGAGACACGAGCAGGGATTCCTAAGTGAACGTTGAAAATAACTACCTAATAGTTCCTTCACAATCTTGCGTTGCCGCGGATTTCCCAAAACTTGCAATTTTTCTTTACAAACAGAAAATTGGAAGGGTTTTTGTGAATTCTGTCCACACGCGTCTTGTTGCTTGGCACTTTATTTCCACACTTTAAATAAACCTCAACTTTTACTCAAGAGTGTTCGGCGCTGGCTTTGCATCGAAGTCATTGTGCGCCACATATTCCCACCTTGCCACACTTGATTGCTGTTGTGCTGTTGTCAATCCATTTATTCCCCTTCAGCGAGCTTACAGTTGGCAGTAAAATGCATTGGTTGCTTGACGCTTGTCACACGACAGATTTGTATATACGAAGGGCCAGGAATGCGAAGAGTGTGTGGAGTGCATAAGTGTTGCTGTATCTTGTTGAAAATATATTCAGAAATCACTACAAAATCCAATGTGCGCATCAGCATTTGCACACGCAACACTGGCGCTATAACAAGCAACTGCAATAACAACAAGTACGCAAACTGCTGCACTATTGACTTTTACGGCAGCCACAATCTGCTCCCAGATCAGCATGCATGTGTGTAGCGCACGTCGAAGCGGATTGGCTTGAGTCTTGTTCGTGTGTACGCGAGTATCTGAGAATGCTCTCCTCCACTTCATTTGATCTTTTATTCGCCGTGATTTCTGCTCGGTGCTTACTGCGCACTTGGCAACTGCATTAAAGCCTAACTGCACGGTATAGTGACTTTAAGTTTGCATCGATG
The DNA here is from genome assembly GCA_037783105.1 of Bactrocera zonata. Taxonomy (NCBI): domain Eukaryota; kingdom Metazoa; phylum Arthropoda; class Insecta; order Diptera; family Tephritidae; genus Bactrocera; species Bactrocera zonata. The sequence goes on along the minus strand of JBAWJQ010001189.1, from coordinate 274,736 downwards.
TTTGTGAGTGTGCAGTGCACACATGCGTCCGTGTGCATGAATGCCCGACTGACTGCCTGGCGAAAGCAGTAAAGAAAGGCAATGCGGCAGTTCGACCTTTAGGTGCGTTTATATGCAGGACACGCTAACTGTGAGACCAGTGGAGTTGTGGACATACTACACACATTTACAAAAAGTTATGTTAGTGTTGCTGAAATCGATAAACACCTGTGAGCATAAATGCTGCCGTTGTATTTGGCTCAGCTCGTGTTTTGCCATAAAAATTTTTCGCTCTTGGAAAGCTTTGCAAAAATTTGAAACTGACTGTTTCAAGGCATTCCAAACCAACTCTGATGGAGTGTGCATCATACAGGTATCGCACCCGTCAACCATGCATGCACACAGTCACATTTACACAATGATAAATATGGCGTATTCGGCGGGCTCCCTTTCGTTTATCTCTCCACATGAATGATTTTGCTACGCAATCGAAAAGCCAAGGGTTCGAGCAGCGCAAGGTGTGAAAAATATAACGCGGTTCTTATACAAAGCGGCATCTTGGCTTCAAAAATTCGCTGATTTTATGATAATTTTATAAATATTTGGATAAAAACAGATTAATAAATTCGAATTAAACTTATTCATTCTTATAATAAATCTACAACCTCAGTGAATAACAAACATTTTATGATGCTTGCCACATCTCCAATTAAGTAAGAATTTACACGAATAATAGGCAATTGCTGGTTAGCTTATCCGCTGCTGTGTGCACTAATTTTCTTGGAACTAGGTTTTGCGAGGATTGGGTTGGAGTACGCACCATTTAATAATCAAACATAAATTGCCAGTGTGAGCGCAAATTATCCCACTCAAATCTCTGCTATTTATAGTTTTTTAAAACCAGTAGAAGAACATTGTTTGTTATGGACAACCATGGTGAATGAGTAATATCCCGTTGCGCGACAAATTACAGCGATTGTCACGATTTTCATTATTCTTGATTTTCTCTTTTCTCCTACATGCACTCACTGCAGCAGCAAGCTGACTGGCAGTAACACTAAAATTTAATTCCAAACGTCATCAAACAGCCGTCAAATAGTTGGCATAGTTAGAATGGTATGCCATGGCGGATGAGTTACGCAATATTAAATTTTTATGCATGCTCTTACTTAGGTATGCAAGACAATTTCATGTGCATTAAATAGGTGTGGACAAAAGATAGTGAGTAATCCACTCGTAGAAATATTTTTTTCTAGTGACGACCAGGACGGCCACCAACAAAAGGAATTGGTGCTTCAAAAGTGACGATTAACAGATAGAGATCTTACTGGCATCGTTGGAATATCGAAATTGCTTATAATAGTACCTTCTACAAAAGCTCAACAAAAGCGTTGAATGCTAGTTTGTGTAGTAATTAGAGTATCATACAGCAAATGCATAAATTAATTACCTGCCTTCAAATGTGAAAAGGTCTTCTTTTAAAACTGATATCATTGTTCATAGTATGTTATGTTGCAACTCACCTGAAATGCAAAGAAAATAGTATTTTATTAGGTTATACAGTAACATATTTAATATAAAAATTAAAAATTTGGAAATTATTCAATAAAAAATTAAATATTTTTAAGATACTATCAGTATATTCGCATCTTACAACTTATCATAGCTTGCAATATTATTTAATATTATTCGTCTATATACTCCCATCGCAATGCCCATATGTCAATAAATCATTTTGTATGCTGTAAATTTTGTGTCACGAGCGTGAAATAAAATTTGATGACTTTTAAATCGCTGTAAAGAGTCTGTAAAGGTTGTCATTTCTGGTATGTACATGTGTGTTAGTCATGCTATAATCGTATACAGCCTCGTATGACAATAATATGAAGCATTTTAGTCACAAAAATTCATTTTGAGTATTTAAAGCAAGTACTTTATTGTGCGGATAATCATTTTTATATACTGTTTGATTCGAAATAACAATTCAATGTATATATTTATAATATATTAAACATTTCGAGATATTCAATAGCCTTAAAATTCTTAAATTAGCATTTATTTCAATTTATGAAACCATCAATTTAATTGAAAACAAGAATAACGACGAGGCTAGAATACACTTCAAAAATAAAAAAATATATATAAAATATATATTGATAAATTGTTGGTGTTCATGGCGGCTATATGCAACAGTTAATCAATGTGAGCAATTCGTTCAGAGATTGCAGCGTTGTCATGGACAACAACTCATGCAAATTTTCGTGAAAATATTTCTTCAAATGAAAAAATTTTCCAAGTTTTGTCAGCTTAGTGCAATACTGATACAATCTCAATAATTGGAGCTTACTTTACATCATTGCCGCAATAATCCATGCCAAATTCTTTAAAGATATCTCGTCAAATGAAAAAGTGTTCATATAATGACTTGATTTGCTATATATTTTTTGTTTTTTTGTTTCGGAGGGGGAAGACTGCCGAAAGGCAGTATGCACGATTCATATTGCCCGCTAAGGATGCACCTCTTTCGAGATCACGCCCATTTCGTATTACCTAACTTTACTGTACTTGCGGGACTGCCATTACGTTTTACCTCGCTGGACCAAGTTGGGCAAGAGTGCCTTTTCACAAACTCGCTGAGGGATTATTCAGTTGGTCTTAACTTTTTCCGACGGCCACTCTAATGTCGCATAATCTGCACATTTCCTTGGTATAAATATAAAACGATGAAGGCCTGATATACTTAAGTAATAATTTATAGGGCCTCGGAGGCCCTCGGAAATATCCTGGTATCACTACGGCCACTGCATTTGCAAATATTTAAGATTTAAATTTCCAAATCAAAGTCCGCGCGCTCACAGAAATGTTTACTTTTAGCGCTGTTTGCGCTCTGCGGGTGAGAATCCATACTTTATTCACGACATAAATTATTAACTTGTGTGGGCAAATACGCTCAACGGGCTGCCGCATAATTTATTTACGCGAATACGTCTAAAGCGTTGACCGAATTGACAGCAGGGGTACAAACAGGTAGCTACAAGGATATGGCATGCTGGTCTCAGCACACTCTCATAAGCTTACTGAGCAATGGCAATGACTAAATCATACGCAGATGATTTTTTATGCTCATGAATCGAAACCTACTCGAATTTCAATATTTAATAAAGCACTTAACGTGCTGTGCGTGCAAGCGAAGGTGCGTGTGTATGTATGCGTACAGGTAGGCCTCAAATTGAAATGTCAACCACAAAATTCTGCGGGCTGATTTATATGTAAATTGCATTTGCAGATGTATAAATAAACGTAATATTTAATATTTTCTAAATTTACCGAAAGCGAGCTTGTGATGGAGCGATGAAAACTCAATGAAATATGAAACCAATTTAGATACTGTAATTGGTAGAACAGTCGCTGAAGAGAGGCATAATTTAGGATACTGGGAAAAGGCATATTAGTTGGTGAATTAATATCAGATATTATGGATTATTTTATTCAAAATTTACATTTATTTAAATGTTTTATTCCAGAGCCAATTATTCAAGTCAATTTCAGAAAAACCATATCTATTAACTGTGAATATGTAAAAAATTGCTGGAGTCTCATATATAAACTTCAAATATTGATGCGTTTTCAATATATTTTGTATTTCAGAAATATTAAAATTTCACAATTTGCTGAAGTTATCACTTGAATGGAATTAACGAATAATGCAGACCAAATGAGCAGTCAAACAGAAGTCCAAATAGCTTCACGGGTGCCATAAAATGGTTGCTGAAGAGGCCAGCGCAAGCGGGATGGGTATTTTAATAATATTCGTGGTCTTGCGAAAGTATTATGAGGGCGAACCAAGTTGTGGCATTTGCAGATTATTGAAAACTTTCCGCAAAGTCTCGCTTATTTGCACCGACCATTCACCATTCACAAGCATTTGTAAACACTCAATTGCATTTGTATTTGTTTTGTCGCGCTGTGTGTGCGCGCGTTTGGGAATTTCAGCGTGAATATACGCTTTCCCATTGGATTTTCGACGGAGCATTTGGCAAGTGTTGCTCACGCCGGCTTTGTCTCAGCCCGAAAGCCGTATGAAAGACAAGGGAGCGAGCACATATTGAAAGTAAAATTTATTTTCACGGGTCACAACCTGTGCTGGCAAAGTTTCTGTTGTCGTAATGCGTCTGCTCTGCTAAAAGCTTGTTTTTATGTGTGTGTGGCGGTATATGTGTGTGTCTGCACGTGTGTACACTTGGTGGTTTGGTCTCAGCTGCAACTGAAATTGCTTTTGTTGCTGCGTGTATTGTGGCAAGTTCGTTTTGTTTATGTTGAGGGCTGATGTGGGCGAGTGAGCGGCGGCAACACTCACAAGTGGCATGTGAAAGTAGTTCAACTTCAATTGTACTTGGTGGCATCATTGCTAACAAATGCGAGATAAAAGTTTTAAATAGAAAAGTTGTCATAAAGTCATTGCAGTGTAGATCAGGCGGCATTGTGTAGGTTTGGAGTGGTTTTGGTCTTAATTTGTGAAATTTGTGAAAATGTTGGAATAAGTTGGGTAAGACTGGAGATTGTAATATATAACACTGATGTGTATATTAGAGATGTTTGGAAAGTTATTACTGTTGGCGTAAACTATTTAAGGTTTTCAGATCTATGTATGTGAGAAAGAATCAATTTTTCCCATCGACAACGCGGAATATGCCTAAAAACTATTTTTAATTTCTCCTCAACTAAATTAGAACTTTGCCTTCCTGTACGGAGTTATAATTTTAGACAACCTCAAGGTGTGAGGAGCAAGCGCTATCCGCTGGAGGATCTCCTCCTCTGCATGCAACAAACTTCGTTCAAAATAAATATTGCACCACAAAGCAAGCAGCTCTTTAAATGCCACCTAATTGCCCTCATTGAATGCGCTTCACTTTATTGGTCGCACTGTCTTGATACCCATATATTTTGTTGCAGTGGCAAATGGCTGCTGAATGCTTTGCGAAGATCCGCTTTTCCGTTTTTTATCGCTTCTACTTAAATTTGCATTTCCTACGCTTCCTTTTGTCTTCGCGTGCATCCTTGCATCCTTGCACCGTCTTTTACGTTCGTCAACGTGCCGCGTGCTGCGTGCTGTGGTCGATTGTGAAGAAGCGGGGAAATTGCAATCATTACGACGGCTTTGTGTTGAGGTTGAAAGCGGCACTGCAAGCACGGTTGCATTTGATACGCGACATTGTTGCGAAGAATGCGCCAAAGAAAAGACGGAAAGTGGAAAAATTAAAGCGTGAGTAATACTGAGTAGAATACAATAGCGCTACGTTTTCGAATTGTCGCTTTGTGAAAGCTCACTTTGCATATCTTTAGGCGCTGAGCCTCAGTTCGAGCTGAAAATTAGCTGCTCGCGAACACTGTATGCTTTATATACGCTGGTTTGATGAGTGCAGTAAAGGTCAAGGCATATTTCACCATTTTTCCTTAAAAAAAATGTTTTAATGAAAAAATATTTAGATAAAAGTGCTGAGGTTGCAACAATTATGAATAATTTTAAATTCTAACAAAATATTGGGTAGTCGACAAAAGTCTTTTCGTAAGTAAGTTGAAGTGTGATTAGAAATACAGAAAGACTTTTTCGACTAACCAATATATAGGTTACTGCATACAACGCTTGGTCAAAAAAATTCGCTGTTAATAAGGAATTGACTATAACTGTATTTATAAGCGTGAATGATAATTTCCACACGCGTTAAGCAGCAAATAATTAATTGCCACACAAATAAATACGCAATTTGCATACGAAATAAATAACTGTAAATAAATTGCATGCCACTTTTTCAATTGCGTGGCATTTGTGAAATAATTAATTGTGACACAAGTAATTAAAATTTCATGAAGTCGCCACGTGACCGACGCAACCACAATTGGCAAATGCCCATAAGTGGCAGAGCACGTCAAATGTAAAATCGCTTAAAAATAAAAATTAAAACAAAAACAAAAAGCCCAATTAAATAACAATTTAAAGTAGTGACTTTATCGAAGGCGACGCAGCTGCAGCTGCTGAAGGTCAGCTGAGTGCACAAGTGCAGGCCTACTACAGCCAAGTGGCAGTCAGAAAACAAATAGAAAGTAGTAAAAGCATAATTAGTAGTAGATGCAGTGCGGAATTCACAATTGTTCTTCGGAACTTTTCCGCGCACTTATGAACTCTGACAAATGAATGGAAAAATGTGCAATTTCGCACACTTCCCCCACAGCTTTCCTGCAAGTCATTGAAACAGTGTGAGAGGCAAAGTCAGAGGCAGTTTGAGCCCGTGCGCGGGTGTGCACACTGCTACAAACAACGCAAGTGCCAGCGAAGAAAGCAATTAAGCGTGTATGGAAAACTTTCTAAATGCCTTCTTATGCGCTGGCATGTTGCTGGCGCTTAAAGAGCGCGAAATGAACGTAAAAAATGAAATGAAAAAGTTCAACTATGCGGCGGAAGCCAGCTTCAGCTGTTACCACCAGCAAATATAAGTGCTCTGCATACGTCGGAGCAGCTGTATAGTTACGCAGTTGGCTGAAATATGCCACTACGTAAATATATATTTTTTGTGAGTAGCATAAAATTGTTAGAAATAGTAAAATTTGCAAATTATGCTCGCTGCCATTGCGAAAATGATGTGCTTTAAGTGTCGAATTCGCAGGAAACTAGAAAACTAAAATGATGCCATGCACACTACACATTGTACAACTATGTCATTGAGTAAAATAGCGCTAGTTGCATCGCGTTTTATGAAGCCAAACAGTGCAATTGCATGCGCTTTGAAAATTTGGTGGTCGCCATGGCGTATGAGTAGCATTTCATTAAAATTTAACTTTCCCCACTACGAATACCATACACAATACAATATATAAATGTGCATTCAAATACATTGTTTGCGTAAACAAGTGGTACCATTGCTTGCAAATACAACAACAACGCATTTTGAATAAATTGATTTGTGAATAGTGTGCGCATTTGGTTGCTGCACTTGCCCGTTTGCTCACCGCTAGACTTGTGTGTTTTAATATTTAACGTGGAATATTGCGTTAATTATTAATTCAGTGCAGCGCCGCCGGGCTCAAATGTGGCCCTCGTTGCATTGCAAACAGCTCAGCGGTTGGCATTCACGTGCGCCGCCACAATTTGCACTTCCGTTGCATATATGCCGAATGGCCATGCAACCAGTGTGCTTCCTGTGTGCAGCCTGGAGTTTTGTTCAGAATTAGTTGGAGAATACGTGCCTTTGCGCGAATAACATTAAATATACTTTATGGTTTGAACGAACTTTTAATTTTAGCGCTGCAAAGATAGGAGATTAAATTCCTTACTTTTATAGCTTCTCATTTCAGTTCTTGCAATGAATATCAAGTGCTAATGGACCTTCTTGGCAAAAGAAAGTTATTCTTTCGCTGCTTCATTTATTTTTAGTCTGAACTTCAGAGTTTACCAAAAGTGTCCAACAACTTCGCTTCTCAAAACGAACAGACGTTATCAACACATGCAGCCACTCATAAAAGCAAAAAAAAAAAAAACAAAAAACCATTTGGCAGCTACTCTCTTCGGGTATACACACCCATAATCATACATATAAATTGTAAAAGTTATCGCCTGGCGTTTGTGTGGTCCAGAACTCGTTAAGAGGCTGCCAGCTTCCGCATCAGTTCCATGTTTCCATGTATTTTTATAAAGATTATCAGTGTATAAAGTTTTTATGGAATTCCACAGCCTCTCTGCCCCCGAACCCACGCCTATGTCAGCATGTGATGAAATCGTTTAATTTTCGCAGCTTTCATTTCATCCCAAAACTACACATGCCATAAAACTTTTGTAATTGCCGAAGTATTAACTTAATTTGGCCATCATTGTGCGTACATAATTCACACGTTCATCACATTCTTCAGCACCGAACAGCCAACTGCCAGCAGACATTGATATATGCCTGTGTATGTGTGTTTCGCACCCAAAATAAGCGAATTGATGTGTGAAATATTTATGACAAAGTTTTATTGCTTCCGAAGATTACTCGAAGGCTGCGGCAACTGCCATTAAAAGGTCTTTAAGAGTTTTGATTGTTCACTTGTCATTTGGAACACAGGATTGTTCGTGCGGCAACAAATATATTGACTACAAAACTATTTAAACGTGATTAACTGAAAATTCTACTATGAAAGAAAACACATTGTAAGCCATAAGAATGTGTCTCTTGAGCTTAAAAGTTAGCTTCCCAAAATCAAACAGAAAAATTAAACTTCAAAACTATAATACTCTACACAAATACAAAAGATTGCTTGAAAGAATTTGATGTGAATTGTTAAGTTGAGTTTGTATGGCAGCTATACGCTATAGTGATCCGATCTGAGTTTCTTCGGAGATTGCATTATTGCTTCAGATATTAACTCAGGGAAAATTTTGTGAAGATTTCTCGTCAAAATAAAAAAGCTATCCATACAAGCGCTTGTTTCCTATCATTCAGTTATATGGCAGCTATATGATATAATGGTCCGATCTGAAAAATTTCTCTGCAGAATACACCATTGTCTCAGACAATAATTCTTGCTAAATTTAGTGCAGATTGCTCGCCATAAAAAGGAGCTTTCCATACAAGTACTTGATTCCCATTACTAAGTTTGTACGGTAGCTTTTGCTATAGTTATCCGATATCAGCCGTTCTGAGATATGAGCTGCTTCTTGATGAGAAAGGGATGGGTGAATAATATCAAATCGATATCTAAAAAACTGAGGGACTAGTTCGCACATATACAGATAGACGCATAGACAGATGGACATGGCTAAATCGACTGAGCTCGTCGCGCTGATCATTTAAATATACAGGCATATATATTATAGAATCTCCGACATTTCCTTTCAGGTGTTACAAAGTTCATGACAAACTTAGTTTAACTCTCTTCAGTCTAGAAAAAACAACTTTCTTTTGGTTGTGGCCGGCTGTGGAAACGCCAACTGAGGTCCATGGCTCTCTAAGCAGTCAATATAGTAAGAGTTTATCAATTATAGCGCTTCCAATACATTGACGTATATAAATACGCATTATACTATATAACTTATAGAAAACTAACGGTATTTCAGCGTGGCACGTGTCGAAATTCGAAAACATAAAACAATTCAATTTCGCTCGTCGACATGCAGGCAATTTGTGATCGCATGGCATTGACAAGCGGAGAGTGAGTTTAAGTGATTTGGCACAATCATTGAATATGTGTGTGTGTTTGGCAAGTAACAAACATAGGAAATGCTGGTACACAATTCAATTTGTAGGCGCACGTTTGCCACCATTGCACGAGCAGCAAATTAAAAATGAATACAAACGCTTGTCTATACATATTTAACGAATATACATAGACAGATACGTACATATGTATATATGAAGATATAAACTAGCCACTTTTAGTTATACTATGAACAGCAAATTCCAATCACTTTCCAATACATGCCTACTTCGTCTATTGGTGACCACAGCAGAGCCATATACATACACACGCACACCTACATATATACATACATAGACGCATTGCTCTTCGAGTAAAGAGCAAATTATTGCAAGTGGGAAAATTTTGTTTATTTTAGCAAACGAAATTGCCGCATTCAATTTGTGGTTATCACTTGAGGCACGTGTGGCAAATACACACTATGCTCCCAGTTGTCTGCCACATGCACAAGAGTCTTTTTCTGCACACATACAAACACGGACATTTCGACATTTGTGCATATGTGTGGCAGCCATTTCGATTGTCTCTTGACGGCCACGCCATTCCAAAATTTGCCACACATACACACCCATACATGTGTCTATGAATGTATACATGCTAACGGCATTTTATAAAGTAAACAGCAAAATGCTTAAAAAAACGCTTTCACTTTAGTTCAACTCGGTCACTATTTATTTAGGAAACGAAACGAAATATTTGCGGCCACTTCGAACTCACTTCTCAGCCTCGCATCGTCCATTACACACTTTAAGAGAATTGAAATTGCTATAAAATAACAAAAGGAAGAGGAGAGCAGGGAATTGGAGTGGATTGTAAAAGTCTAATCAATATAATATTAGAGAAATTGTGGCAATACTCCATAGCCAAAATACCCTTAGCTAATATTGAGACCTAGCAACAACTGCAAGCATATAACCATAGCACAAAGTCATACACACATATACACACATAAATATACATACATACATATGTGAAAAATATGTGGAAAGTGCTTTGTGCAAACACTTTCGAGTAACTTTAGCTGCAATTTCTTGGTTTTCTGCAAAACACTCGTTTGCCGAGCTCTTATCGAGTTATTAGCTTTGAGCTTTTAATTAAGTATGCAAAAATATGCGTGCGGCGGTATAGTATGCACAGGGAGGCTAGCTGTTAGCCAGCCTTGAAAGAGTTGATTGTAGTCAGGGATATATGCACTTGCATGCGTGTTTATACAGGCGTATGTTACTTATAGTTATGTGCGTGTTTATACATAAGAACAGGAATTTTCCAAAAAATAAAGCTTCGACTGCCATAAGCAACTAAATTACTTGCTTAGTCATTCATTCGACAAAAAATAGAATTCTGTATGAACTGAATAAGGGCAAATATAAATAATTAGAAGAAATGTGTAACGTCAGATACCGTTTGTATGTTTACTTTATGAAATAGAATACTCTTTATTCCCCAAATTTAGTATGTCATTATACTAACTGAGAATGAATGAAATGCAATTATTATTTTTCAGAAGCAAAAACGCCGGTTAATAGAGGCAATGCCCATACTAACACATATGTATGTACTTTTCTAAACTTGTGAAAATTGATAAATATTTTGGAAATTCGATATAGAGTAAATATTGAGGGTATTTCTCATTCAACACCTCTTAGAAAGCCATTAGCTAATTTCTTTGCAACGTTTAACTCCAGCATTTCAAAGGCTGTCGAAAGTAGATCTTTTTACATTTAGTATTAAAACCACATAAGCACTCTATTATTGTGGGTTTGGAATAGCATAAGAAAGATATAAACTAGTATACTAGTATAATATCAATAGTATGTCGATTTCCAACCAACTGGTTAGCATGTCGGTTATTATATCGATTATTATGTCTGTTATTATGTCTGTTAGTATGTAACGTATCTAAAATAATTATGCAAGAATATTTTGCTTAGCAACTAGTCAGATTTGAAAGCGAAAATAAGTAATTTCTCTCAATATCTGCTCTGTCACAACAATATAATAACAATTTCTTTTGAGACATCTACAATAACAAAAATAGCGGAAGCATCAACTGCGCTCGCTGCTAGCCCTGCTTTACCTGTTTTTATCTCATTTTTGTATCACCAAACGTTAGCACTACCTAAAAATAGTCCTCGGTAAAAAATAAATTTAAATATGAGCATACTCATACATAAATATATGTATATATGTAAGGAGGCATGCGGGTGCATTTATTACGTGCTCCAGCCAAAGGACCAAAATACCAACATTGTGCGCCACTTGAAGAGCAAAACTCTTTATATAAACGCTGTTAGAAGGTGGTTAACCAAAAAGACCCATTACGAATAAAGAAAAGATGCAATTTTTAATTGCTAAATAGATTTCCTATAAAGCCATATTCTTACTCTCAATAAAAGAGAACGCCAACAGGGTTGGCACAAACTACCATATAAAAAGAGAACTGCTTGCCAATGTAGTGAGATCTAACTAACCTCGAAATTATTTCAGAAATGTGTTCTGCCGCTACAAGAGCAAAATAATTGCTTTAGAAGATATTACCCATGAATAAAACTTCATTCTGAAGAAGCCGCTGTATCGTTTTGAATATATTGTGGACTTGAAATACAATATCTTAACTAGAGCAGAAATGAAACTGTTTCTTGATTTGCGTCAAGCTTTTATCGTTGCTATTTTATTTCGTTCTACAATTTAGTTTATTATAATATTTTGCAGAAATTAAGATAAATATTTTCTACAAACATTTCCAACCGGGTCACTCTTGTCGTAAATCTCTGAGGGCATTCAGCACAAATACTCGACATTCTGGGGCATTTGCGACACAAGTACATGAAATGCGCCACTCTGCGCAAAACCCTCAACCAAGCGGTCTGCTTAGCAATGCAACGAACGGAAAATTTTCCAAATGTATTTAGGTATGTGTGTGTGCAGGTTAGACACGCACACAGCTGAATGTTTTGCCAGGCAACTTTTTTGGAATTCCCTGCACTGAGCAAAGGCCTGTAAAATGCAATGCAACGCATATACTATATTTATAAACAGATGAACATTAGGGAGGTGATACTTTGCATAGGTGAGTAGTTTTATAACAAGAGTACAAATAATGTTAGAGCTGGAAGTTTTAAAACAAAAATTGTTACAATGAAAACTATTTTAAATTAAACTCAGCATGCAAGCACTATTTTTTTTACTATTTCTCAATTATTTTTATTTCTGAAATTTCATATCGTTGTAGTTATACTCAAGCAATGTATAGAGATGATATTTTTGTATTCCTAATATTTCACTGTTCTGCTTGAGTCACCCTACAAGTCTTCTTCACACAGTTGTACATATCTCATATGAATATTTCAGCACATTTAATGATGCTACATTTACATTGCCACAAACGTGTGTCTCAAAAAGCAATAAAATATTGTATGCTTTACATGGCTGAGGCTCTATTTGTGTCATGTTCTTTGCATGTTTACACACGACCATTTTAAAGAGCAGTTCTTCTGCTGAAAAGCTGTGGCAATTCAAACTTTAAAATTTGTTAGCTGGAAAAAAATGTTTTCATGCAAATCAATAAAATTGAAAAAAAGACACTTTAACATTTAGTAAATTAAATTTTGGGGAAATGAGAATTGCATTTGCTGCTTATGATTTGCTTTTATGAAACCTTGTGTTCATTCCAAGGGAGATAATAAATTAATTTTAACTGATAACTGTAAGTATGATTAGGAAAGTTGTGAGTTCTATGTGTGTTTGAGCCGCCAGTTGTTAGAAGAAGATGACCGTTCCCACGACGGTCGGATCTAAGTAACCGGAATGGACAGACGGATATAAAAGCATATGCAAAACAAATAAAAGCTATACATAGGCTCACTGCTATACGAGTAACAAGTGATTTCCGAACGGTATCAAGCGACGCTGCTGAAGTTCTAGCTAATATGCCGCACATTGACATCCAGGGAGATGATTTCGTGCGATTGGACCAGTCATCAGAGCCGTCAATAGGCGTAAAAAAGAGGACAGAACCAAAAGAATCACAATGTGGATACTGATTGGATATGGATGCTTTGGAAGCTATCTGTTCCGACTTCATCACGATCTAGTCCGTACTGTTCGACGTGTACAGAGTGCATAGAAGGCTCTGAACACGTATTTTTTCAATATATGAGAGAAAAGTTAGAAACTTGGCGGTAGGTTTTCGATGAAAAATTTGACAGCATTCATGTATCAGTTCTGTCTGGAAAGCTGTCAGTGAAGCGTCAGTTCTAATTGTGACAATACTAAGATATATACAGTATATCAGGCGTCAGCCGGTCGGTATTATAGATGAGACCTAGAGCCTTTCTCTTTCCCATGAAGTACTACTTAATCCGGTGGATCCAAGGGAGAGATGCTTCCTTGTACTATAAAAAAACCCGAAGGGACCCGAAGTTTTGTTCGACCAAGGACTGTCACTGCACACGTCATCATTCCGAGAAATTACTTCAGCTACTGCTGCTACAACAACTATACAAACAGAAGAGTGTTGAATGTATGTTTGGGCCGCCAGTGATTGGAAGAAGAGCAAATGTTAAAAAAATGTACACTTCGATTATATGATTCCTCGTTCAGGCCGATGATTCTGATTAGTCATTCAAATAAATATGCAGCATTGTTGTGCTAATACCAGTTTTGCACTAACCAACAATTAACATAATTGAAATTCAGCGCTGCAAACGCAACTGTTGTGGTCAGTGGGTAAATAACTGAATACACAAACAGCTGCGCGCACAACCGACACACACGCACAGGTGAGAAGAATGCAACATAGCCACGCTAAGCCGCATTATACAGGTGTGCGCCAGCAAGCCGACAATCCGCAGCGACTCCACGCAGCCGCCACCGACCACCAACGCCAAGAACAGACGCCTGGTGAGTGCTGCCGAATTCTGGCGGAATTAAATGAAACCCACGCATTAGATGTGTGCGTGTGGATGTGGAGCGTGCCAAGGCGCTGCTTTTTCGCTGACATGTTTTCATCATGTATTCCAGGCACTTCGCCGCGTACCTGCTGTGTGTGTAGGACATGTGTGGGCGCCACCTGAAAGTATGCTACATTTGAAGTGTTGGTGAGCGAGGAGCTTGCGGTTGTCGAATTTGCTGCTGTTGCGGTCGCGGCGCGGCTTTGGCGCACAAAAATACGCATGCCGCAGCCGCAGCGAAGCGCAGTGGCGTGTTATAAATTTAATAAAAAATATTTGACGCGCACAGCTCCTAATGGAATTGGCTACGTGGCATGCCACACGCACACATGCGCCGGTGTGCCAGAACAGTGACAAAACGTCGAAGAAATACTCAGCAATTTTTCATTTCCGTTGTGTTTACGTTTTTATTTGCGTTGCTTTTCGAAAACCGATTTCTGTGTGTTTCGAATATTACTTTGGATGCATGTTTCCGCGTACATTTAATTAAGACCAATAAATCGCAGGCAAGCGATAAATGCAAAAGCAAAAAATGTTGCTCAAAGTCGAATGACAAAGTGCCATTGTCAGCCGTCGCTCACCGGGTGCCGCAAACGCAAACTTTTGTGGCGTTGTCATTCGCCGGCATTTCCGTTTAGCTTATCTCTGCTTGTACTCTGAACGTCAGCCATTATACTCTGCCGCAGGCGACATGCCAGAAAGTTTGTATTAGTCAGCCGGTGTGTTTGTGTTTGTGCTTGTGGTGCGGTGGCTGCTCGAAAGTCTGCTCAAGTGCCAACTTCTGAATTTTAAGCGATTTACGTGACATAATTCCGGCTGTGAATATTTACGTGGCGAAAACTTTTCTTGCATAAAACCGAACAACTGCCTAAGTAAATGTGAGTGAGTGAATTAAATTGAGCTTTTTCCATTGCCGGCATAACGCGGCAACGCGGCGTATGAGCAACTTTTATTTTTAGCTGCCATATTTTAAGATCTATATGCAGATGCGAACAGGTGTGGCATTCAATTAGTTGTAATGTATGCCATAACGCCAGACTGATTAGCCGTAAATGCAGATTATGCCACTCTGGAGACGCTGCGTGAATAGGCGGCTATAACATATGCAGATTAGAAGCTTCGCAAGCTTGAGGCTGGCAATTTATCTTAGGCCTATGTTAGGTGGCTAAGGTTAGGAATTAATAAACATGTTTCATTCGGGAAGAAAACAAATGAGTTTGACATGAAAAGGAGGTTTAACTTTCGGTATTAAGATGTAAGTATTGTACATTCGCAAAATTCTCAAGCGGTTCGAACTTATTTTATTTTTAATGCCAATAGACCTTTTGAAATGCTAGGTTTTTATAAATTTACAGGTGTTTAAGCAACAGCCTGTTTTTATGTTAAGTTTACAAGTTCTTCAGTGCTACCAATCACATTGTAGTCATACCATCTAGTGTCGGAAAGGTGAGATTTTAAGCTTCATTTAACCAAAAAAATTAAAATCGTGGAAATTAAAAAAAGTTACAGCTGTTCAAAAATTTGTGAAAATAATGAATAAATTCGCTATATTTTGAAATTTTTGAATTGGAATTGAAATGTTTATAATTTTGAAAGTTTATAATGTCAATTTGTATAAATTTGAGTTAGAAATTTTTTTTTCCAATTTAAGTAGGCACCTAGTGTGTGACAGGCTAAGAAACATCGATTTTCGGAATTAAAAAAAAATATTGTCGATTTTTTTTAGACATTTCTAAGGAATATTTATTAATATTTGAAGAATACAGTGAAATAAAAAAAAAATTAAAAAACTAAATTGCTTTTGCTTTATAGCTTATATTAAAAAACCAAAAAAATCGATTTTTTCATAAGTTTCACACTAGATGTGCCATAAATAACTAAATATTTTTAATTTTGAAATTTTATAATAATTTAATAACTAAATTTGAAGTTAAAAACGTTCTTTATACCAAATTTAACTATATGATTAGAAAACGCGTGTGAACACACCCTAATACTCAACGAACACGCATGTAATTGACACCACCTTTACATGTACACAAACAACTACAAACACACATGTCTTCACATTTCAATTTCCAGTTTAATGAAAAAATAATCAAATTGTTTGCATGCCCGTACAATCAAGTTGGCCTTCGCTTATAACCTTTTCAGCTAATACTAGGCGCGTGGGCATACGTCATATCCCCTAAACAAAATATTGTTAGTAAGCAAGAAAGTAATCAACTTTCGTCAGGTAGAGGCACAATATATATACGCCTCATAAACTTCTATGTCCTTCAATTGTATGTATGTGCACCTCGATGGATGTAACAGTTCACCGCAAACTCAACTCGGCAGAATTTCCGAATTGCCGTTGCATTTGATTGACGTTCGATTTATGATTAGACGCAGGTTAAATAAGAGTCATTGGCACAGCAGGCGAAATCGACACCCACCTACACACTCATTTTTGCGAAGGGTGTGGACTGCTATTTATATCTCGGTTCGCACTAAGCCTTCCAACAAACCACTAACTGCTGTATATGTGGGTTAGTAGAGTTCCAGGTAGACTTATCTTTGGCAGAAATGTATGTTTATCTCCCATCTCTTGTTACGGCTATGGTTGCCAAGTTGCATTGAGCCGCCACAGCCGCCGAACAGCGCGTCAATAAGCACGACAGACTGAACACACATGCACATTTACTGCTGTTAGCACTAGGCTGGACCAGCTCCTTGGAAGAATTTCTTCGTTTTTATTTTCACGTAAGTGTTATAGTTTTTAATCAATACAATCAGCCTAATGGTGAGAAAAAAATGTTTATCTAGAACTTTGCCCTCTTTTGTCCTTATAATAAATAAAAGCAACTTTAATACAGAAGCTCTGAAACATTTTGTCTTTATGAACAGCATTTCTAATCCCACAAGGGCTATAAGGCATCAGCACGTTTGTACAACCTCATCTCCTGTTTTTTCCAGGTAGTTCGGTGTATTGCTATAATCGTTTTAGTTTTCTTACACTGGGAGCAGACATGTGTTATGTGAGTAAGTAATGAATCAAACATATACATATGTATAGTATATCCGAATATTTGTGCTTTCATGAATGATTGTGTGTTTGAGCAACGCTGAACCCGTTTCACGTACGCTTTCTTGGAATTTTCATTTAATATATTCAAAGGTATCACCAGTCTGTATGATATTGCGTGTATGTATGTTGAATGTCTGGGAAAAAGGTTGCTGGAAGTATTGGTTTCAACAAAATTGATTGATGTTATCACAGCCGCAAAAGTAATCGAAATCTTCAGTATTGAATACATTACTATCTACCTATGTGTACATATAATATATATGAGTAATGTACATTTATGTATATAATATAGTAACGGTGTATTGAAGTGCACCCAGTAAGCAGAATAATCCGTAAGCGAAGGATGAAACTGGCTTTCAAGGGGGTAATCTAGTCCAGAAATTACAAAAAAATCGATTTTTTTGTTATATTTTCAAAGTTGAACTATTCAAAAATATGTGTACAAGAGGATTTTTCAAAGTTCAATTATTTCGGACATATAGGCATTTTTCTGACCCGGCATCCAAACTAGTTCAGCCGGAACGCGAAACTTTAAACGCGTTTTTCTCAAAACTGACTTTTTCGGAACGATGGCCACGATTTCTCAGGATCTACTGGACCGATTTACTTGAAATTTTTATAGAGTCTTTTTTATAGGCTTGTCTATAGTTGGAATTAGCGCCATCCTCAAATTTTTATTTTTGTTATTTTTAAAAAATTCGAAATAGTCAGAAAAAATGATCCAAAAAACTTTTTTTTAGACAGTCGCCATTTCTCTTCTCTTCTAAAATTAGCAAATAACTAATAAAAAATGGATAATAAAAATATTAATAGCCTTTTTTTACGACACTTTAAAAATTACCTGAAACTCATGCTTCTAGACTAGAATACCCCTTTAAATGAAATTTCAAAGAAACTGATGATAACTTTACGTAGGTTCCCTTTCATATTTCAGAATTTGGCAACGCTAGTATTGCAATCTGGTAACTCACAATTTGATCATAAAATTTAATATTTTGATATTTTACAGTACATTCTCAGGCCGTTTTGACATACGACCGAGATTTGTGTTGCTTACAGTAACTTAAAAAATTCATCTGGACCAAAAAATGGAATTAAGTCGAGTATTTTCGCGCGATTATTTCTTACAATTTTCAATTGGATCATTTCAAAAACAGTGCATCGATGAACTTAATTGAATTTTTGACAATAAAGCTCTATCAAGGGCCAGTCTTTATTGATGGGACAGCGAATTCAATCAAGATCGTAGAATTCTCCAAAATGAATTTCCTGAAAGTCGTACAAAACCAGTTGTTGTTGCTGGACCTATTTTTTGCTTGGCGCAAAGTGATATTGCAAGATCGGCATGAGATCTATTGTGAAATTGAGACAACTATGCGCAGTAGTGGGACTAGCATACATTGAATATGGCATGAAAATTTGTTCCCACAAAATTTGTCAATCGCTCAAAAGAAGGCTCTTGTCGATTGGTCAAGAGGAATGTTAAAAAAATACGATAGCAGCGCTTCAAAACACACCTACGATATCGTGAGAGGAGATGATTTTATGAGCCCGAAAGTAAACTGCACCAGAGGTGCCACGATGAGCCCAATCCAACAAAAGTTATTCGCGCACGAAGCAATTTCAAGCAAATGGTTGCCTTGCCTGCTTGTTTGGAAAACCTTGACAATTGGACAACCGTACGAAGAAGGATCACTCTTCAACACGACAACGTGACACATCAAATGAAACAACTGCATTTTTAAACATTAAAAATATCGATTTTATGAGTCATCCACCGCGTAGCCTTGACTTGGTACTGAGTGACTTCTTTTTATTCCCGCACGTACTAAGAGGTCAACGTTTTTCGACACCCGAAGAGGTGGTTGAAGCGTCCAGAAAGCATATTTTGAAGTTTGCCGCTCAATCACAGCGACAAAAGTGCTTCGGGAATTAGTTCAAACGCACGCAAAAGTGAATAGATCTTAATAGAGAATATTTTGAAAATCGATAAAGCAATTTTCGATGACTAATATTTGTTTTTGTTATCTAATACCGTTAAATAAAAGATAACTCTCATACCAAAGCATTTAGAAATTATTCTTCGTTACAGAAAGCTATGAAATAAGTGTTAGAGATAAGGTTTACATACATTATTGGGCATTTGAGTACAAGTGATTTGACTATACTCGTATTTTAATGGTTTTTCGGTGAATTTTATGCAGTGCGTATACAAATATTTATGCATTTTGCACTTTACAGTACCTAAGTATATATATATTAAGTGAATTCATACATATGCTGAAAATACCTATAAATATTGATATACATAAATATATATATAACAGTGTTGCTACGGACCCTTTTCAGTAGTTTACGGTGATACGTGGTTGAATTATTTATGGGAATTGTGCTCTAATCCCAAAAGTAATTTTCAACAATTATGTGTTTCTTTTCTCATTTCCTCGTTTGAGTTGTGCAATTTGGCTGAGTTGTGTTTAAAGTTTATTTGTTTTTGTAATGCATAAGTTAGTTGAAATAAAATAAAATTACAGTTTCTGTTGATTGTTAAATTGGAAATGCATCATAAGAATTTTTCTTTTGTATACGGAGAGCAAAATTTGGCAAAAATCTCTTTCAGTTCCATACTACTGTGTGCAAAAAATAGTAAGACTTTTTTATTTCCATCATCATCGTCATCAACATCAACTAATAATCCACACGTCAATAAAATCCAATTGAATGATGCATTTTCAAAAAATATTTGGGTCTAAGAAAAATGAAATTATGTTTGGTTCCAAACTTACTCCAATATTTCGAAAAACGGTGTTGAGTTGACGTCTGTGAAACAATGCTTTCCAAATACTAGGATATCATGAAAAGTATTATTATTGGCAATGAGTCTTTGGTCTATGCTTACAACCCAGAAACAGACGATAAATTGGCCGAATATTGTGGTAAAGGTGAGCCGAATCCGAAAAAACACGCCAAAGAGGTCAAAAACATAGGTTATTTTAACAGCTTTCTTCGATTATCGAGGTATGAATTTGAAGAATAAATTAAGTATTTGAAATTTTGAAAAAATCTTACTATTTTTTGCTCAGAGTAGTATATTCATATGATATATATGACAAGGCTTTGAAAGGTGGCTTTTCTGGCTTATATATATACATATATTTACTTTTATATAATATGCAAATGAAGTAGCGCAAATAATTTCAACATCAATTTCCTCTGTCAATTTCAAATCTCGGTGAATCATTTGTCAAATGAAGCAAAGAAATGCATTTTAAGCCCTCAAATCAAGCGAGTAGCTTCAATCGTGCCGAAACTGAGCGTGTTACGACTACTAATTGATTGCACGAAGCAACCGAGTGACAGCTGAAAATGTTGAAGCGAAAATTAAGCTTTACGAGTACACAAACAATTTTGGTAGAAATCAGTGATAAATTCAAATCGATTGCAAAAACAGTATGTTATTGACAATGGAAATTTACTTATTTCCGGCCATTAGCTGTCAATAAAATGTCAAATGAAAATGTCTTTTCATAGTTGGAACTGCTTGTCGCTCGCAAAGCTTGGCCAGTTGCATGTGAGTATGCGTTACGCTTTACTAACACAAATACTTGTGGGCTTCAATAAATGGAATTGCGTGTACGGCTCACTGTCAGATTGTCAGCCCGGCTCGAAGAGCAGTAATTACGGCAGATACACACTGACCAGCATGTGGCAAATCAACAGGATAATATAAAGCAATGAAATGCTCTGGCATTAGACAAGCTGCCCGCAAGCCAACATAGGCGAAAGGCTTAGCAATTTTTGGAATATTCTAACAACGATGGAGCACTGCAGGAAGCACACACATTTGGATGCCAAGGACAGCAAGCATAATGAACTTAGTTAAATATGAGATTAAGTGCAAATGAAAATTTAAATCACTCTGAGCACTTGGTGTTTTTGTTGCGGCATTTGTGCATGTGTGTGTGTGTATTCTCGTGTAATAACTCGAAAATCAGCGAACGATTCATCAACATTTCATTTCGCCTTCAACCTCACCTTCATGCTGACATCCTTCGCAAAACGCCCTTCCACTCAGCCAATTATATTCATATTCCCATTTCCTTTCGCTCTTTACATTTGTCATTCACCTCCACATTCACACACTGCGACATTGCCGCACTGTCAACAGTGTCGTTGCGCTGTCGTCGCCTTCGTCATCTTAGTCATCACATGTGGCAATGTCAATGTTGCAGCAACAACGCCTACAGTAGCTGCAACAGCAGCATCAGTAATGCAATTTAATTATGCAACACACACACCTTCACCCACATTTGCAAGTACGCGCACGATGCACGCTCAGCAGTCGCAGCTGAAGATGGATTGAGTGGGGGAACGTGCCTGTGAGTACATGTATATGAGTGCATGCATGTGTGTGTATGTGAGCATAAGTAATTTCGTAGCGGATCCCTGTAATGAAATGGCAAACTGGGTAGAAAAGTACTAGTTGGCAACTAGGACCTCTCGGACTGGTAGTTTACAAGTTCCAAAAGGCTTGAACCTTGCAGAAAAATGTGAACGGACTTCTTCAATGCACTTCATATGATATAAAGTTTCATTGACCTTCCTTCCTGAAAGTTATAGCCTGATCATTTTGACAATTTTTTCATCCACATTAAGAGATCTTACCAGGTCTATTTTGGCCTAGTCACGACTGGTATATTTTTTGCGGAGTTCTGAAGCAGTTGATATCTTATTGGATATATATTTTTAAAAATATGGAGTTGTAAAAAACGAGATCCCGCTACTAGTCATTGCAATGCTGGGTGACCACAGTGCACACATACACTCACACTCATTCGCATTCCATTCGTGCACCAAGGAAATATAAGATATTATTGCACATTTTAATTTTCCACTTCATTGGCTAGACATAAATTTGAAATTACATGTATGCAGGCACGTATATGTGTGTATGTGTGGATGTAAGGCATATGCAGTGCGCACAAGAGTGGGCATTTATGTAACGTTTTGCATACAGCTTGACAGACTGCACACAACAAAATGGTGACAAAATGTGTTTACCTCGTTCACCGCAATTTGTTGGTGGCTTCAATCGATATATGGTACGTGTGCACCTTCGCATGCGTTATGCGATTCACTACTTATGGTATTATTAACTGTCAGATAGTAACTGATTTTAAGCCCATAACTACTTAGTTTTGAAGTGGCCACTGAAGTTTCCGAAATTGCTGCTTAAATGCTAATATTTGTGATGATATTAGGCTTCGGATGTCAACACATTTTACGTAGATGTGTATTGGATAATGGAAGACGTTCAAAGTTTTACATAAATAAGTAAGGAAGGTCTAGGTTCGGGTGTGACAGAATATATTATAATCTTGCAAATTTAAAGGAAAAAACCCGGTTAATACCTTCAGGTCTGTATTTTCATCATTATCATCTTGCTCTACATCCTCATAAGATCAAATTGACACAAGAACTGAAGCCGTTTGACCACCGGAATCGTGATATGCTCGTAAATTGGGCTGGAATAACAATTTAAAAATGATCCGAGTTTTCATCGAAAAATAATCTTCGGGGATTTAGGATCATTTCTGGCGGAATGTTTTCGTCACGAAGCAACATATGCGATGTTGGTCAGACAGTAATCCACACGTACTTCATGAATCACCGCTGCATCTCGAAAAAATTACGCTTTGGTGCAGTTCATGGACCGGCGGCGTCATCGGGTCGTACTTTTTCCGTGATAATCAAGACCGGCACGTTACTGTGAATGAGAATCGCTATTGCTCAACGCTAACCGAATATTTTTGGTCTGAATTGGATAATATGGGCTTGGACAATATCTGGTTCCAACAGGACGGCGAATGTCACAATCAATTTATTGAAAACTAAGTTTGGTGAACGTGTTATCTCATGAACGATTTGACGCCGTTAGGCTATTCTGTGAGGCTACGTAAAATCTATGCTCTATGCCAACAAGCTAGCTTGAAAACCGTCGAAAATTAGATTCAGCGTCTCGACTTCTACAAGCGTGCCCTTCATAATGACATTAAATGTACTTTCACAGTATAGCTCCATATCAAGCTTGAATTTTATAAAAATTGCAATAGTTTCTAAACTATGGATAAAATATATTCACTTACTTTAAAATCATGACGGAACCTAAGTCCTCATCTACTTTTACCAATTTATATTCAGTAGTTTAGTGAAAACTCAATCGCCGTTGTGACCCATTTAGACAAATGACGCAAATTACCATTAAAAAAAAATAAAATTATTTCCATTGTTCGCCTGTCGTGTACGAATTCGCTTTCGGCCGTAGAGCCTGTGATGTACGACTGTGTGTGTATGTAAATTTGCTGCTAATACCAAATAATTAATGACTGTGCGAAAACAATTCAGCCTGGTAATTAATATGGCTCACTCACATTGAGTCAATAAAAGTCGCTGCAGATGCTCCGATAAAAAGTGACAAATTATTTAATCTCTCAATTTACCAACCACACTTGAATAATTCGAATAAATACATTTTGACGCACTTTCACACAGCCAGTTTGTGTTAAATACACAAATTTCCTCTGCGAGTATTTATAATGCAAATATTTGCCAAACAGTGTAAGCGAGTTGCTTGGAGACGAAGGGGAAGGACGGAATTAATAATTCAGGCATTTTTACGGCGAAATGTGACATTGTTTGCAAACTAATGAAAGAATGAGGATGGAGTTTTTCAAATTTATAGACTAGTGTACTCCTTTAAGGAATAATAACTTCAGAGAAACGCTTCCAAAGTTCCAAAAAATGTGGCTTGAAATTGTCATTGCTAAGTGTATATCGGATTTTCTGGCTTTTTCCAACATTTAGATAAAGGCGAAAGCTTGTCGAATAGTACGTTTCTCCATATGAAGGCTGGACCTTAATCACAACGTCCTCGATAAATGTATGTGAACAGTTGCTTTCTTATTCTGCTGAGTTATTGCCATTCGAACTTCTTCTTATTTGGCAGTGATATCCTAGGGTTACCGTCTTTTAGTGCAAATTTGGATTCAGTCAATAACTTTTTCTTTGTATCTGGATGTCGGATTTCCTTTCTCATTATGTCTGGCACATCCTAAACCGAATATCTGTAAATAATTTGAGCCACATGAAAATATCTGGAAACATGTGAAAAAGAGTGCTCCTCTCATCGCAATACTAAGTATCGCCAAAGAGCCAAAACTTACACATTTTGTTCATAAGGACAGATTTTATAGAAATTCGTTTTTCCATTTGTGTCATATATTTTTTAATAGCTTAAACTACTTTTGACACTTTCAGCATTTGAAAAGTTCGAACTGAACACTTTCGACTCATTACACAAATTCAGCTCTTCTATTTAATATTATTTCACGGAAAGTCCTGTTCCGTTTTGGCCTGAATTCATCAGTAAGTTCCACACAACTATTATATATAAGATATTTTCAGAAGGAGGACAGTAACAGCCACAAAATCTGGCAAGTGCCAAACCACTTGCGTGATTACGGCAGCAAGCATCACATAAATGAGTGCTCAACCTAAGCACAGACATGAATTTAGCTGAACAACTTCATCAGCAAAGCGACAGTTAAGGATGATAAAGAAAAGTCGCTCTGAGCTCCGCCAGTCTTATGAAGCCGTGCAAGCAGCTTTCATTTGCTGAGCAATTGAAATTTAGTCCAACTAAAATGGTTATTGTATCGCCGCTGACATGTTAAAGGTCATCATTATATGTTTGTTGTAATGGCAAAATGATTCGCTTTGGCGATTGTTGTTGCTCTAGTTCATTTGATTACTTCTGCAGCTTCAGCTTGATGAGGAATTGACTAACTGCTTGACAGAAGACACAACA
This sequence comes from Bactrocera zonata, assembly GCA_037783105.1. NCBI lineage: Eukaryota > Metazoa > Arthropoda > Insecta > Diptera > Tephritidae > Bactrocera > Bactrocera zonata. The sequence goes on along the minus strand of JBAWJQ010001189.1, from coordinate 249,640 downwards.
ATAGTAAGTCCAAGAATCGAACAAATGCATAGCTATATATACATACAGTTACATTTAGAAGTACATACATGTGTTTTCATTCATCAAACTCGAATTAATCACATGTTACACAGCAGCTAAGTACTGTTAGACACATCTTCGACAACTTGTGCAAATATGGCAGTGAAATATATCGAATTCTGCTCTGCTGACATTAAGCTTCCACAGCATTTGTATAATTCCATACACAAATAAACATATATAAACAAATGTGTTTTCCAATGAGGCAGCAGTCGCATATACAACTCAGTCAAATACATCAATAAATATATTTAAGTTTGTCGTTTGCTTAGATAGTTAGTGTTGCAGTCAAATTGTAAGTTGATTTTACGAAGTTGACTCTCAACGAAAGCCAAATGTATGAATTTCTATTAGTCAAGCTATTGTCACGCTTCACTTGAACTCTCAACTAACATTGGCCACATAGCCTTCTTGCTGAACCAATTTGACCTTTTAATCGTCCGCACTTGAAGACCTTGAATCTACAGACAAAAATATTTAAGATAATTTTGCTATTTTGTAAATTCGAAATAAAAATCTATACTTATATATTCATACTTGGCTGAGCTTTTCATTTTTTGAGATGCGTTTTGATGTAGCCCTAACGTGATAGACTCTTTTAGAAGATGTTTTTTCTAATTATCAATTTTTTTACCAATTTTCAGTTACCTCCAAACAAAGTTCAGTGCTATTTTTAGCCTGCCGAAAGGCTTTGCTGACCTCACTCTCCACCAGCAATGAAATCACACTTTTGTAGAAAAATTTCCACCGTATGAACAACAGCAACAACAATAGGTAATAATCGTAAAAATCAATGCTGTATACAGACGCATGTATAGCAGAAAATCATAAAAAATAATCGATAAACTGTTGAACAGTCTAACGGTCATGTGTACAATGAACAAAAGCGATTAAAGCGATAAAATATTGAGGTGAAAAAGCTGAATCGGCACGAATGAGAGTGTAAAGCATACCCAGAGGCATGATGGAGAGATGGTCGTGTGTAAATAATGGAGCGTAGCGCCATTAGAGGTGATGGGTCATGCACGCTTCGTTTTAATTTTTGCCAAAAGCATTACGAAATTCCGTAAATTCTCCACAGTTAGTGATTTGAAGTCAATACTGGCGGTAATGACAGCAATGGGTTCGAAGATTTTTCTCATGTGCTTAAAGGCCATGTGATACTGAATAGACTTATCAAAAATGTAGTAAACAAATAGCATTAGATATATGTATAAGTACACTACCCATAACATTACCAACACCAAAATCAATACTAATATCCGTATCAACACTAATACTATTACTAACATTAACATCAATACCAATATCAATATTAATACCATTACCATTACTAATACCAATACCAATACCAATACCAATATCAATATACCAATACCAATATCAATATCATTACCAATACCAATACCAATACCAATACCAATACCAATACCAATACCAATATACCAATACTAGGATCAATACCAATACCTATACCAATATCAATGTCAATACCAATATACCAATATCAATGTCAATACCAACACCAATACCAATACCAATACCAATGCCAATACCAATACCAATAGCAATATCAATACCAATACCAATACCAATACCAATATACCAATACTAGGATCAATACCAATACCTATACCAATATCAATGTCAATACCAATACCAATACCAATACCAATGACAATACCAATACCAATATCAATACCAATACCAATACCAATACCAATACCAATACAAATACCAACACCAATACCAATACCTTTACCAATATCAATGTCAATGCCAATAGCAATATCAATACCAATACCAATACCAATATCAATGTCAATACCAATACCAATACCAATACTAGTACCAATATCAATACCAATACCAATACCAATACCAACATACCAATACCAATACCAATCCCAGTACCAATACCATTACCAATACTAATACCAATACCGATACCAATACCTGTACCAATACCAATGTCAATGGCAATGCCAATATCAATACCAAGAGCAATACCAATACCCGTATCATTACAAAAACCAAACACATTCCGATTCCTACTTCCAATCTTAATTAAAAAGCAGATAGCGATGTATAGTATTATCGATATCCTTACTAAAACAAGCTAAAATACCAATGAAAACAAATGATTCCCAACAAAATTAAATTTAGTAATATAATTATTCAGCACAATTAAAATTCAGACCCTAATTGTAAATTAATAATGCTCAAAAATTACCGTCATCACTTAAATTCGTTTAGCTCCATTTCTCTGAGCATAAAATTTAAATATATGAGTGCATTTGTCGGTATTGACATTCGCTAGCAATTCAATGGCGACCGCACCGACCTTCAAAGAAGATCAATCAGCATGCTTTGCCAATTGAGGAACATAATCGAAAGCAAAACAAGGCAAAACCGCAAAGCAACAAAGAACAAACGAAACAAGAAACAGAACAATAAGAAGAGCTTAACGCCTGCACAGAATCAACAAGTTGCAGGCAGGAAATTTGCACTGGGACAATGAGCGAACGCAAGTGAGTTTGTATGGGTGAAGGTATAGTATGAGTGAACATACAGTGATGCATCATGCTGTTGCAATGCACAAGCTATTTCCTTTCATGGCACAAACTGTCTCTGTATTGTAGTTTTCATTTCGATGGAATGGCACATGTGCTGACAACTAATTGATGCACTCACCACATGACCGACAAGCAAAACGCAGATACAATACACGACTCAGCCTCAACCCGGGGTCGCAATGACACGCCAGCAAGGATGCGCATCGTCGCAGCTGCAATCAAGTGACTATGTTTTTCTTGTTGCATTTGTGCTACATGCTCATTATGATTTGTTGCGTCAAATGGCTGTGCAAACTAATTAACCTATGAAATTGCCATCAACGCTGCAGTGTCAAGCGTTGCATGTCATTCCCTCTAATTGTGCGCATATCTATTTTCAAAGGCTGTTTATAGCTAAATATTGCATATTGCACACGTGTGTTTGTCCGTATGTGTGTTCGTGTGTCTGTATTCATAATGCACTATACTGGCTATTTCCGTCTCCGCTGGAGAAGCGAATTTAATTGATTGTGACACAAATGCACAATTGAATTATGTGGCACACGCACAAGTGTCGTTGTGGACTACAGCTCCACGTAATTTCAAATACAAATTATTGCCGCACATTCGTCAAGGGAGTGTCTATTAATTTACAAGTTGATATCTTTGATTTTCTCATTATTACCTCGGCATTATATTCCGAGCGCCTTTCGCAATCCCTTTGGCTCCGCAAAGCCTTCAAAGGATTTAGGTTCTGCAAACAGGCGGATTAGTGTTGCGTTGCCATGGCACGAGCGCCTGTGCTAAGTGTATTAGCGTTCGTTTGCTTTGTGCTTAATTTGGCAAATCAATTTAGAAGTTTTCCTTCAACTTAAATTAGTCATTAAAATTTCGCAAAACTAATTCAGCACAAAGTACAAAGAAGTTGTGAATGGCTGTGAAAAACACCACTAAGCAATAATTCTTTTAGATAAATTTAAAATAGGCTTTACATGAAGTAAAGTTCTTTGTGGTTTGTTATAAGTCGTTTTAGCCAGAATAGCTGAAACTACTGGAGAAAACAGATCTTAAACTTCTAAATTTTATGGAAGTCACTCCATTGATGCCAAATATAAGCCATATACTCACACGTCATTGAAACGTTCTCTAACATTGCTGGTGACATGCTTCCGTAAGATCTCAGCCAACATCATACCGCCGGGTATAATGCCCATGGAACACGAAAGAGTATACGATACGCCCTAGAGTATGGAGAGCTACAAAGAGATGGACTCACAGTTTTATTGGAAGAGTGTAGAGGAAACATGGAAACGAACGTTCTACGATTGCGTCAGAGAATATCTTCATCCATAAACGACTTTGGAGCACGTAAATGGGATACAAGTTTGTGGAGCCATGTGTAGAAGTTCACGCAAGTAAGGAAACTTCTCTGAGCGTCATTCACTCGGGAGTGGCCAAAACCGATTCTTTTACATATGGCTCAAGCAGCTTACGACTTCCGGTCTTAGACCAAGTATTCTCTGGATAGCCGAAAAATATCTAAGTACTTGAAGGTGAGCTAAAGTGAGAAAGCGAACCATCCCTCCCCAAGGTTGTGAACTGGGTTTGGGACTCGCCGCATAGAAAACACCCCCAATGAAAAGAAGAAAAGAAAACAGTCTCGGATGAGATCTTAACTACACTTCTCCAAAATAACTTTTTGGTCTGCTTTGTATTGTTTGTGTTCCAAGACCTGAGGTGTTCCTCTAAGCTGCATTACTTCAAACAATTCTTGAAGAAACTGAATGGCTTCGTCTGATTTTGTATTTTTTTATATTCCTATATGACCAGGTGACCAGTTGATTTTAACCGAATCCAGAACCTAACGCAATGAGACTTATTATTGTCGGATGCCTTAATTGTCGCTTGATTATCGACTAAAATGTTTAAAGACTTGCTGCCTAGAGTAGAAGCACACTTGGTTCCTTCTGCTATAACCGCAATGTCGGCCTGAAAGACTGAATTGTAGTCGTTTAAATTGAAGCTACACTCTGTGTACTCTATTCTATTCTGGATTACTACAGAAGATTTCCGCTTCAGTTCCTGTTTCACTCCTCGATCGGTCAGTGAATATATAAATGTCACTTTTGCACCTGCCGATCACAGAACCATTGGTCCAATCTTCTTTAATGGGGAATGAAAACTATTTGCTTTATACAAGTTCATTAACAAGGTCGACCAGGCCACCGTGGTCGCAGTGACACCTAGCCTGTCTCCAATGGCTTAAAATCAAGAATTCTTCCCCACCAGCAAGTTTACATTTATAATCTTAAAGAGTTTTCAACAGTTCTGATGAACTTTTGGTCTTGTACAAGCAAATCTTAGAACAAAGAAACTATGACCTTCGCCACCATAAAATAAAAGACATGATTTTACAGGGTGTGCTCACTTCATTCAACCTCTTCTAAGTAGCCGCCAAGCTCATAAAGTGAATATTAACATAAAATGTTTAAAAACACTCACAACAAGCTTGTAAAGCTAATCAACACTGAAGGCAGCAACAAAGTATTCAAGGCCTGCGTCATCGTGCGATTGCTTGGCAGTCGAGCGAGCGAAGCATTAAGGAAATGTTTACTACACACTTAAAAGAAAAATAATAAAGCCAACAACTATAACAAAATCCTAAACTGTTCGTACACAACTGGAACAACTTAGAAGGTGAAAGAAGAAGCATAAAACATTAAGCGTACAGCTGAAGAGCACAGCTGAGGCAAGCGGCACAGACACCTGCCGCAACAAGAACATCGAAAGCGCGTCTGACTAACCGACAACTCGTCTATTGAGCCAACTGACTGCTGCTTTGGCGCTGACGCTGTGCGGGCGACCCCTGCAACAATGGGTTATGATGCCGAGGTGGCCGAGTGTGCAGTGACAGACAATTTGTTGTTTATGTTGACACTGCGACGCCCCCATTGTCAGAGCATTTGTTCGACTGACTGACATACAAACACAGCGCTAAGCGAATGCGTGTGTGGGTGTTTGAAAATGCCATGTAAGATGCTCTTGTTGATAAGAGTGCGACTAAGGATAGCAAGCGTTCAAGGAGGACTTGCAGCATCGCGCTGCAATGCCACTCATATACACACACACATGAGGTTGCATGTGTGTGAGTGTCAGCTTGTCAGCATGTTGGCATAAAACTTTGTTTTTCGCCTTCAGTTCATTGCGTTTATTTTATTATTTTTCCATTTCGCAAGTTATCGATTACCGCCGACGCTCACCGAAGCGACATTGACAATGTCAGTGTTATCACCTTCCCGATACCATTTTGTGTCGCTTTTACAACCAGCACAACAACAAACGCGAGTCAAGGCGTTCAGTGCAACATAATACTAGCATAATCTATGATAGTTGCGCTCAAAATGGTTGTGAAGGAAAGGTGTACAATCAACGATTTATACAAGCGATCAAGAATGAAGAGCGAGCGCAGCTATTAATTAGGCTTAGCACACGGACCCTGAGGTGCCAGGAAGTTCATACGTGTAAATAGAGGCAGCGGCTGGAAATGGTGTCACAAATAAATTGGAGCAATTTTTCAATGTCGCATTGATCAAAACGATAGCACCCTTCCCCTCAGCTACGTCAAATATATCTGGCAAGAGCAACAGCGAGAGCGACGCTGTGAGTAGTTCGTATTGCAATTAAATAACCCACACACATATTTGCGCATCCCACTCAATGATAGTGTCGCACACACACACAGGCGCACGTCCACAGCGTTCGCAAATAAAGCACTCGGCAGCGTCCGCAAGGTTGGGTAGGCAAATAGAATTACTTATAAGCCACCTCTGTAGCTGCCAATGCCACAGACACACTCATGTGAGGCGGCCAAACGTGTGAAGGCCCCACGAGCGACACAGATAAGCAAATCAAATTCAAGTTCATGGTGGAAGCGTGTGCATGTGTGCGCGCCTGTGCGGTTGATAAGGATGCAAACGTTTTTCAGCGCGCTCTCGAGATTACTTGCCGTTGTGGCGGTGTAATTTCTCAGAAGCGTTTTCAAATTTAAATGTAAATATCCAAATGCGGGGGAGCGTAAGGCTTTCTGAAGCTTGCCATACCTTCTTTGGTGGGGGAGGAAAGCTACAGTTTGACAGCCAACTGTCAGTTTTTTGCAACAGTTGATGGCATGACTAATGTGGCGCTATATATTTTCGTGTCTCATGACGTCAAATTAGATTTTGGCGCACATGATCGGGCCGTCATTTGCCAAAACATGCTGAATATCTATGTGAGGGTGAGTGTGGTCCATTTATATTGGATTTATATCGAATTTCGTATGATGGGTATTGAAATATCTGAGTTTCTTTTATTGGACGGGTTTAATTTCGGCATTTCGGCATTCAGTCAACCATATGTACATACATACATACATACATCTGAGTTTTCCCTTAAACATGTCCCTTTGCGCCCAAATACCTATATATGTACATCTGTATGAACAAGTGCAAAACTGTTTGTGCGTGTGGCGGCTGTTATGTTGACGGACGTGTCTCCCCTGTGAGTTGAGCTGGCAGATTTATCTCCGATTTGCGTTAATCTCACGTCCGTTTGCATATGCACATATGTACGTGTGCAAAACCACATATTTACATAAGTTTTTGCTTCTGCATAAATCGTTGCATGCCCAGGCTAAGCTAGCTGCTTACAGATGTTATTAGTTTGACAAATTGTAATTTGCATTTTATTTCATTTTTATTTCGTTATTCAATTTTTTGATTTGCGAATGAAATAAGCCCATTTATAATCAATTTCGGTGAATTTGAAACGTAAGTGTTTAGAAGAAAAGGTTATTTTTTGTTGTTGTTTTTATAAATTTATTACTAAAACAATATCTTTCTGCGAATCTCCCCAGAATTTGATGCGATAATCTCATAAAAGATTAGCATTTTATCTTTCAGGATTAGAGAAGAGCTTGGCAAGCTAACCGACAGAGGTCTCGAAAATTATACGAGAAGATGCGGCGACTAACAGAAGGTTTCAAGACCGGAGCACACTCTTGTATAACTCTTAGTGATGGTATAGTGACTGATGCCATCATATTAAAATTGTGAAGGGAACACTTCTCCAGCTTCCTGAATGGCAGTGAAAGCATAACGCCAGGAGAAGGCGAATCCGATTCTCCATTCGAAGACGATGGAGCAGACGTTCCATTGCCCGACCATGAAGAAGTTCGAATAGCAATTACTCGTCTGAAGAACAACAAAGCGGCGGTGGGCGATGGATTGCCGGTCGAGCTATTCAAACACTGCGGCGAAGAGCTGGTAAGGAGCATGCTTCAGCTTCTTATAAAAAATGGTCGGACGAAAGCATGCCTGACGATTGAAATTTAAGTGTGCTTTGCCCAATGCACAAAAATGGAGATCCCACAATCTACGCCAACTATCGTGGGATAAGTCTCCTAAACATCTCATATAAGGTTTCATCCAGCGTATTGTGTGAAAGGTTAAAGCCTACAGTCAACAAACTGATTATACTTTATCACCGTGGCTTTAGGCCTGGATAGTCAACAACTGCCCAGATATTCACCATGCGCCAAGTATTGGAAAAGACTCATGAAAGGAGGATCGACACACATCACCTCTTCGTCGATTTCAAAGCTGCTTTTGACATCATGAAAAGGAGCTGCCTTTATACCGCGATGTCTGGACTTGGTATCCCTGCAAAACTAATACGGCTGTGTAAGCTGACGTTGAGCTACACCAAAAGGTCCGTCGGGATGGGGAAAGACCTCACCAAGCCGTTCGATACCAAACTAGGTTTCAGAAAGGCTGACTCCCCTTCGTGTGAGGCGGAAGCGAGGAAGGGGAAGACCTTCAAGCAAATCATCAATAATGATCGTAAAAACAACTGATTTTGGACGACGTTAACGAAATTCTTCTTAACTTCTGATCTAGACCGCGATCGAATTCATCATACCATCGATAAACACTGGTCTCTAATAGAGCTTCATCGGCAAAATTTGAAATAAGTTTATGGAATGTAAAAAATAATAGCGCCAAAATATGTGCGATTTAATTCCATTTTTTGGTCGAGATGAATATTTTAAGTTACTGTAAACAGCGCTTGCATGCCAAAACGTTGTAAATATGTACTATATAATATTAAAATATCAAAATTTATGATAAAGTTGTTAGTTGGCAAGATTTTAACAGTAGGGTTGCCAAATCTTAAAATAAAAAAAGGCAGCCTACTTACATATATCCAATGCAAGTTGCTATGAGGACATACAATTTTGAGGGGGAGATATTGATTGATTTCAAATTGAACTTATGAGGTTGCTGGCATGCGAGTTTTCATAAGATTTTTGTATTTGTTCTACAAAAACAAATATAATTATAGCGCATGTGAATTATCTAAAGATCGGTAGCTAACTTTATTTTCTACTCATTTGAACTGGAAACCTTACGCGGCTGATTAGAGACGCAGACGCAGCCACTTTGAAGCTGCCTCTTTGATTATCTCTTTCGTGCGCCGTGCAGCAGCAAACTTTGTCTCAAGTTATTTACTTGCTGAAACTTTTACATTGAGGCACTAATCAAGCAAATACTCGCGCAATAGCCGAGACAAATAGCAGCACCCGCCCACCCAACGCGCAGCTCAAGCATTTTTCGGTGCACTTACCTATTGTGTATGTGGCGCCGTCGACGGTGAAAGTGGCTGCTTTGCATTTGTTGAAGAACCGCGAAGCGAAACCCAATGCAGAGTTCTTCAAACTCGACGAAACACGACGAATTGGCGAATCCGGGCAGGAGGAGGGCATATTGCGCGCGCCAGCGCCACCCAAGCCTGTGCGCACATTTGTCACACTAATGTGTGTGGCCATATTGGCGTTGGCGTTGGTGTTGGTGTTGATGTTGCTGTTGTTGTCGCCACCGCCAACGAACGGGCGAGTGGCGGTGGTGCTGGTGATGACGTTCCCTTCCGCACTGCCACTCAAATGTGCAAAGCTTGCGGTGCTGGCTGTTGTTATTGTTGTTTTGGTGACAGCTGATGTGGCAACAGTTTGATAACAGCTAACATCAACAGCATTTGTTATTCTTGTTGTTACATCCGCACTCGCGTTGGCCGTTGTGCTGCCAATTTGTGTGGCAGTGCCAGGCACGGCGAAGGCGCGCCGAAAGTGTGGCGGCGAAATGCGGCGCGAACTTGGCTGCGACATGCTGTTGCTGTTGCTCGCTACTCGTGTGTGGGAGTCAGAGTGTCGGCAGCGCCCGTTGTAAATATTTTGTTGTTGATTTTGCGTTATTTATCGCCAGCACCCAGTAGACCAGATTATCAACTAACTTACTTTTTGTTTTGCACTTTCACTTTTGCTTTAATTTTTAATTCGTATTAGAACATTTTAATATATTTTTTTTGATACTGAAATTTATTTGGTTATTTTGCTATGGACTTAATATTTACATTTTGCGCTTTTAGTAAATCAGAGTTATCACTTTACTATCCTATGTGTATCGAAATTTATAGAACATGAAGTTTTCGATATAAAATAATAAGTGTGTGTTAGTGAAGCGAAAGGAAAAAAATAAACGTAGCAGCTTAAAGTTAACTAACCTATATATTGGTTAGTCGAAAAAGTCTTTTCGTTTTTTTTTTCAACAGATGTCGTTGCAGTCGTATATCTCCAGTGCTACCGATCACATTGTGTCATACCAAATAGTGTTGGAAAGGCGAGATTCTGAACTTCCTTTAACCAAAAAACAAATAAATTCGGGGAAATTAAAAAAAAAATTACATATGATTAAAAATGAGTGAAAATAATGAAGAAAGTCGTCATATTTTTAAATTTTTGTATTAAAAAGGGAAGAATGCCACGCAAGCCACCACTGAAATTTGTGAAGTTTACGTAGACGATATTGTATCAGTTCGTGTAGCACAACAATGGTACCCTCGCTTCTGTTCCAAAAAATTTCGAAATTTCGATTTACACTGATGAAAGTTTTACACTGATGGAATAATGTCTCTGGCGGAAAAATGGCAAAAAGTGGGCGACAAAACTGGTACATATTTGTTTAATAATCTATAAGTATAATTAAAAAAAATAAGTAAAAATTTGTTTAGAAATGCGAAAAGACTTTTTCGACTATCCAATATTTCAGTTTGAAATAAATTCCGTCAAAACTTTTTTTCAACGCACAAATATTCACAATTTCTACTAAAAAATGGAGATTTTAATGCCGACAAACTCTTGCTACCCACTCTACTCACGAAAACAACGATAAATTATGAAATGAAGACGGCTGGAGAGCCACTTGCTCTGCTTGCATTGGAAAAGTTTAATAAAAGTCAAGAACACTGGTGCGATAAATAAAATTTCTTTGACAAATCGGAAAGCAACATTTTGGAGCAACGCGAAATTAAAATCGCTTGCTGGAAATATTTGTGCGTGTGAAAGTCGTAACCAAAATTATGACACTGCCACGCATTCCTGGCTATGACATGGCAGGGGCTACGTCGTTTGCTAATAATAGCGTCCAAGTATGGGTAAACTTATTATTAAACACGTTATCTATTCTGAGACAGCGCGCATTTTCATAAAAAACCTCAAACTAAGACACATTCTCCATAAAACACGGAATGTGAGCTGTGAGAATGTCGAACTGTTGGTACTTGGCGCTGACCAGACTCATGCCTCCCTCGTCAATATTATCATATCCGCTTCTCACACACATTTATCGTGAAGTCAGCGTAATTGCCGCAAAGAAGGCAAATAAGATGTACCAGCAACGCCGGAAAAATCACCAAATTTAAATATGAGCGGGAGCCGCACATTCGCTTTTGTTTGGCAAATTGAATGCATGGAATTCGGCGATAAAAAGTACAAAGAGCGGAAAAGCAAAAGTATTTCAGGAAAAACTCGCTTCTACCCACGGCGAACAATAGCCGAACACCCTGTGCGCATTTTTTCGGTCAAAAGCTATTTATATTACCGCTTTAGTCGGAATTTTCGTGATGATGGAGCGTTAAAAGGAAGGTGGGTGCAGTGTTAGCATACGCTGCTCCATGCGGTAGTTACCATATCGAAACAATAGCTGAGTGCTCGGGAAGCGCGATGACCACCTTTCAGCTTATTTAACAACAAATGTGTGTGTATGCGTGTGTGTCTTTTTACTAATGAGTGTGAGTGTAGCAGCTTTTGGTTAGTGTTTTCATATGCTTTGGATTTGAATTATTTTAGCTCGTCGCGCTTTGTTTGTTGTCCAGTGTATGACTATCAGGTGTGTGTTAAGTAAATACAAACACGGTAGGGGAGGATCTGAAACGCCCTATGCTGCTCGGGAAACTAATTTGGCAAATTAAATTTGGCTTAACTTTGAAGGACACACGACGCTTGTGCTATAATTTAAGATTTAATAATTGAAAGTATGAAAGAAAACGACGCGAATTGGCAAATTAATTAGTAATCAATTTTCCGCAGATAATTAGACTATTTCATCCATAATTTGACTCACTTAAATTAAAGAAGTTGCAGCAAAAACAAAAAAAAAATGTAAAATAAAATTAAAACAACAAACAAAGTGTATACAATGCTAGTTCCTAACACGAAAAAACTTCCTCGACTAATCAATATAATAGTTACCGTTAAAACAGTCGGTCTGCTGTCTAAAACTGCTGAGTCTAAATACAAAAGTGTTCGAATTTTAAGAAAATCTTCACTGATAGTTGAATTTGTGTACAAAAAAAAGGAAGAAGAGAAAGGATATGTGGAAAATGTCTAAATAACTGAGCAGTGCCTCATGAAATAAAGCAAAAATAAAGCTGGAACAATGTGAAACAAGCTAAATTGCGATAAGAGCAATTGCGTTGTTCTTTTTTAAGTTAAGTTAGTGTTAAGCATCAAAAGCCGGAGTGCCGAGCTTCAATCCACTAAACCTAACCTCCTCCCAACTCCAGACACTCCCACTGAACCATCTGATTAAATATTACTCCATGAGCGGGTATAAAATAGTGTGTGTAAGTGTGTGTACGACGCACGCAGAATTGCAAAAGGCTAAAATAACGAAAAAAAAAAAACAATTTTAAATCCCAACCAAGCGAAAGAAGCTTTATGGAAGGCGTCAAACGTGCTAATCCTTTTTCAATCTCGTGCTGTTTTCATTGCACAGCTGGTTTATGCTCACCAAAGCTTCCGCTTCCTGCTTGCGTGGGTTGCTTGGCCTTGTTTATTTTTCTCAATCAGTTTTCAGTATTCTTTGCACTATGCTCTTGGCACAACTTTTCGCACGAGACCACAGCAGGCGCTTTCGAAACTAATCGAATTGGAGGTGAACGCCTTTCCTGATTTTTTCTAAGCGCGCACGCTATGGCAACTCGCAACTGTTCTTAAAGCGATTCTTTAGTAAAAAGTTGTTTACTGATATTCCAACAAAAGCAAAAGCGAAAAAATAAAGAAAAGTGGACCGAAGTAATTAGCGGCGCTGACCTCTTCCAGCGTTTCGAATTTATATGTAAAGGTACGCACACATGCATGCATACTTCTGAGAAAAGATATATTTTTTTGTTTTAACGTCCTTAGATCTATTCTTTTTTCCTGCACAGCTGTTGTTTGGGTTCTGTTTTCAACTCTACCGCGCTTGTCTCGCCTTGCTTTGCCATTTGCGGGTATCTTCTTTCTTGTTTTTCTTTTCACGCCATTTATACTTATATACAGGGTGTTGTCTGCGTACTTAATCAGTTTGCATTAATGTTAGATGTCACTGGTGTGAGACTCCGGAGCGTGAGCCTCGACTTCGGGTGCAAAGGCGTCAAACTGCAAATGTGTATGTGTTGTTGTGCGTGTGTTTGTCTACTTGGCTTGCGGGTGATATATTTCTCGTTTTTCTGTTTGGGAGCGTTAAATAACTGTGTTTGTTTTGATTCTTGTTATCGTCATTATATTTGCTGTCTTTCACTTCCACAGGATCCGTGGGTGGAAAACCGAAAACTATTATTTTTATGAATACAAAGGTTTGAACCCAACATTTTTTATTAAATCATAAGAACGTTTTAAATACTTTTGTCATAAAAGTTTTCAGTTTTATCCTTTTCAAGCGCGTTTAATAATTGATTCTGCTTTAGCTTCGATTTGATAGGCACTTATATTTCTTGAAACGATCTTATTTGTAGTCCAGCTGTGACCAGAAGTAACATATATGAACACAGTTCTCTGTGATTACTTATTTAGTCCAGATGGGAATGGGAATTCCATAAAAGTTACTTAGAACTCAGAAACTACTTGATATTAAAATACATATTCGCTATAGTGGAGAATTTTCAATAATAATTACTTCTAAAGACTATGACAAAAAATATAAGGACGTCTAAGGAAAGCTGAAAGCCAGGCAGTTTTGAAATCATTGAAATTTCCTAAAGTTTCGCCAAAGATACTGAAGGAATGCTTTGATTCTTTTCTATTTCATGCTAAACCTGCAATGAGTTCCAGGGCATAGTCCTATTTCAGGTAACTGTGAAGCTGATGAACTAGCCAAAACAGGCACCATCCTACGATTAGAATCCGACAAGGAGGGAATATATTTATGTGGCTCTGACCACTTGTAGATAATTAATGGACGAACATGTAATAAATTTGGCGGAGCCTCGATGGAGTTAGCGTCTGACTTACAAAATAGTTGGCAAACGTAAGCTGAATGGAATCTAAGTCGCGCATTGAAATTCAAAAGGTATGACATAGACCTCTACTAGTCTAATAAGATGCACCATACACTATTTTAGAAGCTGTCAGCAGGTAGAAGAAGAGGAAACTGCATAAAATATTCTATGCAAATGCAAGGCTCATATAGGAAAATAATCACAACTATCGGTAGAGGGTTTTCGGACGACATTTCAGAGGTTAAACAAATAAAACTTTTTTACTGCTGAACTTCATCAGAAGCAATGGTTCATAGTTCAGAGTAGAGGCAATAGAGTGAGCGAATACTAACCTCGGTGGTATCAAGATCGACCAAGTAAAGGCGTGTGGGTGTTTGGACTGCCACACTACCAGCCTGCCAATCTAAGCCGCGCTGTACATTATTTACCATTATATTCAAATAAACTTTCCTAGACATATTTTCTTACTAAACATAAAATATGTCCACCCATATTATCTAGTTAAAAGTTGTTGGAGATGCCCGATCTAGCTTAGTTGTTAAGTAGTTAGAGAATAAATTAAGGCTGAAGAGTGCACCAAAGCATTTCAAGCAGTAGAATATCCATTTGAATGAAAAAGTACAACATATTTGGTCTGTAAAAAATATTTTCAACATATGAAAAAACGTATTTTGATATCTCCTTTCAAAATAAAACCAGTTAGATTAAACATAAAAATGTAAAGAAAAAATATAAAAAACAAATGCGCTGATGCGGTTTTTGTTGTCATAAACATGACAAGGCGGCTACAGAAAATGATAAAAAATTTAATTTTTTCTATAATCACGTTTTTAAAGAGAAAAATACAACTTAATGAAACTTCTGGCCTTTCGGTGTGAGTTGTTAATCATACCAGATTATTCAAGGTTTGTTGTGGCATTTTATTAGCGCATTGTTAAAGATTCTTAAAAATTTAAACCAAAAAGCTAAAAATAACGGCACTAGTTTGAAGACATACTTATAATTTTTCTACATAGCTTCAGTTATAGATTTTGAATTATAGAAATATTATTGAAATGCAGATGTCTTGACTTTTAGTAGAAAATTGAAAATGTTCGAGAAAATGCGCTAAATAGTAAAGTAAAATTAAACAATTTTTTGTGCCAAAAAGTGCATTTATTCTAAAGCCGTATACGGAAGCAATATTTTATCCTACAATACTGCTGTACTTATAAACAATTCTTGCTTTACTCTTTTACAATTTTGAGTACGTTTTTTATCGTTAATTTTCATTGTTGACTAAACTTTGCCATTTGTTGCTCATTTCTTATTTTTTTCTTATGAGTTGGTTTAAGCATAACTTTTCACACAAAACATACACGAATATCAAGAACACTAAAGCGTTTTAAAGGATTTCTTTTATTTATTTTTTGACAAATAATTTTTCTTCGCTCACACATTGGGATGTTTCATTTCACTTTAACACTTTTGTCGCACTTTATGTGCTTTTCTCGAAAAATTCTTGATAATTTGTTGAAAATTAATTTTGTTTTATTCACGCTTCTCGCAAGCCTTTTTATAACGAACAACTCACATTAATTACTTAATTTCACTTTTCAGCGTAATAATTGCGCGTAAATAAATATTAAATCGCTGCCGCCCACACACATGCACACTGCAGGCCGATGCAAGACGGCAGTTGTTGCAATTCAAACAAACACTTTAAGGTATTAACAAGCAATTCGTAGAATCCAGCGCGTGTGTGTGGTTCTTCTGCCTGCAAAAGTATTGCATGCCTGAGTGTATGCACTCGCATGCACTTATATGTACATATGTATGTATGTATAGTATAGACGCGAGGCTGAGTCAAGCAAGAGTGCTTGTTTTTCTACACGCTGGCAAAGAAATTTACGCGAGCGCTTCGTATTTTCCGTACCTTCCGGCGGGTGCGTTGCCAATCAACTGAGTGGCGTGCCAGGCAGCAAATCACTTCCTGCGCTCGTCGCACAGCCGACACAACAAGCCGACGCTCGTCTCGTCACTTTTTGCCAGCCACGTGGAGTGACGAGTGTTTCGGCAGGCGGTGGGGGGGCTGGTGCTTTATCAATTCACCAGTCGTAAATGCTCAGCTGGCAAATATACAATTGCCGCCATCAACAACAAACTGGCAGAGCAGCAAACATAAACAATAACACAAACAATAACAGTTATAAATTCTCTGTGTGCGGGAGACGCCTGCTGATAGGCAACGGAAAATGAACACTCGCGTGTAGCAACGAAAGTGAATGGCAACCAACAGGCGGACAGGTGTGCTTTACGACAATGACGGTCAGAAAAGAGAGCCAGAGAGAAATGTGTATAGTTTAGAGCGCCGTTGCATGAAATTTAAGAGCAACGCTAGCCGAAGGATTAAATGTTATGAGAATGTTGAGAGTATAGAGCGAAGGCTTAAAGCTTTGCTATGTCGGCTGGCTTTGTTATCAATGAGTTGCATTGGCTGGCATTGATAATGAAAATTGATTACCAATGCTGAGTGCTGATAAGAGGAAAAAGTTATTTGAGGAATAGTGTGTTATTTGTGATTATTTCGTATATTACGAATTTCAATTATTTCTGAAGTGGATTGAGAAATTTTTGTTAATTATATAGATTATTTATGGGAAAAGAAAGTAATGTTTTCCATTTCAAGCAAATCTAAATGCTTTTCTAGTTATATTTGTCATACAAATAACATACTGAAGGTTTATTATAACACTTGTGAATATATAAAGGATAAAAAGAGTTGAGTAATACATGCTTTACCTTAAACAGCTGATTCAGTGGCCAGCACAGGAGTGCACAGACTTGTATATATTTATAAATACATATGTGTGTATGTACATATATGATACAATACCAATGCATATAATTTACGATAGCCTTTTCAATGTCAAAGTTCTCGTGAATATAAGAGAGTGCCCTCTCCAGCCTTTCTAATGTGAACTACTCTTAAATCTGTATGCACTAAAGAGCTAACAGCTTGCTTTACAGGGTTCACACTAAATTTTGTTAAACATTTTGATTTGCTTAACATTAGTTGTGTCAATTTAGACTTTCGCAAAATTTTGAGTATAAAAAAAGAAATTTTTGCAAAATTTAATTTAAATTCTAGAATCATCAGTATTTTGTTTTCCTTACAATATAAATCAGGAGTAAACTACTTTTTATAGTTTTCTGTATTTAAATTTAAATTTTCTCTTACTATTTGTGCCATTAAGCTAATGCAAGCACTTCAACATAGAAGCTTTTCAACACACCTTTTCATTAAAGAGTAAAGTTTCGAGCTTTAACAACAGAAAATATATCCAATGAAAAGTTAGGCGCCAAAGAGGTGAAAGCTCCTCCGCAGCTTACAAACTGTAGAAAATGTAATACGAATCTTACATTTAAGGATTCTTTTCTGTACTTTTTGACTTTCGATGGCATGAGTGTGGCAAAACAAGGTTTGTGCGTTTGTTGCACGTCAGTCCTCGAGCCACACTGTGCACTTTGTGCAACAACTTTTGTGAAAACTTCCTCCACACGTACCACTTACAAGTGAAAGTCAAAAGAAGTGAAGCCATTCGACGCGTAAATGAGCAGTAACAGGAAAATATTGATAACAACTGTTGCCACAAGGCAAATCGCTTATCTCGTTGCCATAGATGGCGCTGTCGTTGTGACCGCTGCCGGTAAAGCGAGGCTGCATGCAAACGATGCGACAACAATAGAACAACAATTGAATACTTAGCAGATTGGATGGAGGCAATTGTAAGCGAAAGTGACAATGGGAAATATCACTTGAATAGGCAAAAGGATTTCAAGGTGCAAAATGAAAAGTAACACTCGCTCAAATATAAAAATTGCACAAAAGCAGATAGGGATATAAGTCGATTTCCGCTGAATTGGCATCCAAGTCAAATATTTTTACATGTTTTATTAGACAGAAACACATGTGTGCGAACACACACATATACATGTATATATATACTACATATATGAATGTGAGAAGAGTGCATGCTTTTAATAGAAATTGATAGCTTGCTGCTACGCAATTTCCCGGCACTCCATCTGTGTTAAACGTGTGAAACAACACAGTCTGCATGTGCTTGCCAATGCGCTTGACTACACACCGCTGACAATCCACCTTCTTTTTATCCCTTTTGCTCTTTGTTGCTGCGGCACTTAAGATATATTGACACACGATTTGTTAGAAACAAGTAACTGTAATTTATGTGAGAGCGTGCAAATGACTGTCTCTACATACTATATTTATGTACATATATATGTGTTTGTGGGTGTCTGTGCTTTGTAGCGTATAGCTGGCGCTCAGTGGGATTCGTTGCGCTTCATGATTCCGGCTGTTGTCTTGCTTCACTTCACTGACGTTGGAATAAACATGGCTTTCCATTTGGATTCAGTCGTAGATTTTTGTTAGCAAATACAGTTATGTAGACAGCAAAGATTTACAAGCATATACTCAACAGTTTATAAACAGAAACACTATTGCCGTTGCATCTCGTCTATAGCACAAAATGAGATGGGTTCCTTTGAAATAAGAATCCAACCTTAAGTTGTAGATTTGTGGGGGAAGTCTTGCAACAAATTAAGTTTTCATTTTGTTGGAAGACCAAATCTTAAAAGTTGGCAAATCAATGTAAAGAAGGATGCCTTAGCAGTACTAAATGACATGCAGAAACTTAAGTCTCACTACCAGCAAGACATTATAAATTTTCTTCTCAAAAAATAACATTTTAATTTATTTTAATTTTACCGTAAGTTATGTAAAATCTTTGCTCACATAGTAAATTGGCAAAGAAAAGACCTGTGACTTTACATGCCTAGACATATGCGCACCCACAACACGTAAATCCCCTTAAAAGGATAATTAATTTCGCTGCTTGCATTACAGCACCTTTAGCGCCACTTTGCTGCCACGATACAAGGCGAATTTGCATAACTCATTGCTGCGTTCGCTTGAGAAGTCATCAGTGGCAGATAATCGGCTCTAAGTGAATTACGTCAATAGACTCTCACTCGCCACCACACACACACACACACACTGATATGTATGCATGTGTGTGCTTGTTGGCGGCTTTCAACTTTGTGGCCTATTTGACAAAATCAAAAAGCAAGAGCTCTCCAAACCGGCTGCTTTGTGCATATGTAATGACAATGCGAGATACTTGAGTCGCAAGTTAAGCAGATATTACTCATACGCAGTGTTGGCTGGCATTAGCGCTGATGCGCTTACTTGCGCAAGTTATTAGTTAAATGTGTCATCTATCTAACCGGCATCAGTACATAGATTCATAAGCAAAAGTTAAGTGAGCATCACTCGACTTACTTATTAATTGAGCTTCTTTCTATGGCTTGGAGACACCGCATTTTGCTTTGTTGCCACATTTGCATAACTCATGAACGAAAGTCGATTTTTTCTATTTCTTTCTTCTGCTTTATAAATGCATATATGTATTAATATATACATAAATACTTTCGAGTGCGAGTTTCTCTATCGTTCTGCAAATTCTGCGCAGAAATCTACACTGCCTTCTGTTTGACTTGCATTCCTTTCACATGACAGATTCCCACGATAAATTGTCCTGCAATTTTCGCTTTCTTCTGTGCTTACTTTCCATTTGCTTTACACCGGAGAGCGAAGCTTCACTTCAGCCTGCAATATGTATTTCACTTGGTACCGTCTGTGTATTTAGACTGCAACTGATTTGTGCCACCCGCGGGAGTCCTAGCTGGATTTAGTATTGCCAAGGTATTATATTACGTCCCACCGTGCATATTTGATGTGCTTGGCTTTTAATGTGATTATAGGGTCAAATCTTCAATATAATGTTACAAAAGCATGACAAGTGTTATGAAGGTAGGTATTTACATAAGGTTGGTTTATTTAGTCCTTGGAGAAATGAGATTAGTTGAAAATTATGAGGCATTACAATTACAGAGATCAAAGTGGTCAAAGAAGGTTTGGCGGCAATTTTTATGTTATATTATTAATAAAATATTATAAATAAAAATATTGTCTTATTTAATAGATGGTCGAATAAATAAAAGAGCATTACATTGAATCCTGACGTGATAAGATAAATTGTAACATATTATTACTTAATATTTTTCTTTAACTTTTAATTAATCAGTTTGCTGATAAAAAATCAGATAATTTCGTTAGAAGCAAGTAGGCAGAAGATGTGGTGGTAAATACAGGCCACAAAGAAATTCTGTGAAAACATTGCCAATCGTCTGGCTACCAAACCAGAACAGGAAATACAGAAGTCCCTTAAAACGGTATACATTGAAATTCCAAAAGAGCTGACAGAAGGACTAAAGCGAGATGTAATGTATTGAGGACATGCAGGACCTCCAAGATCATGCACAAAAGCTTCGAAGCAAAAACACGTAAACTTTTTACTCGAAAGAACTGCAGCACGGTTGCTGGTCTAATAACAGCTCACAACTTACTGGCATCACATGCGAGCCGAATAAGCATAAGTAAGGACGATACATTCAGAAAGTGCAGAAAAATAGACATGTGAGAAGCGCTGAAACACCTCCTATGCTACTGTCCAGCATTATCTAGAACTCGGCTTAAATATCTAGGAGCTTCGCGGTTCAAGAGACTAGATGAAGTATCAAAATTATATAAAAAGCTGATCTTAATGTTAATAAAAAGCGTTGACGTACTGTATGATGAATAATTCAGCTTAAATTAAACTGTACTTCCATCTGACATTACTAAGTACCAGTTGGTCTATATATGGCGTGTCAGCTGGCCAGTATAACCTAACCAAACCTTATAAAAAAGTCAAGTGAATTCTACTTTACATACTTAATTGCTTTACATAAACTTTTGTTAAAAATAATTGCACTTCTGCAAAAAAAAAAAAAAAAAAAATAATGGCAGTTAGGAAAAGGAATAACAGCCTTGGTGGGGTCTTAATTTGTCACGTATCACAGCTAAATAACTTGGAGAACAGCACAAAAAAATAATAACAAGAAAAATCGTAAGCAACTGCATATAAGCTATAATACCCTTCACAGTTGCATATTTTATGACATAAAAGGGTATACAAAGATGTTAAACTTGATTCTAATCGGTCAGTTTCTATGGCAGCTCCAAGCTGTATTGCTCTAATCTGAAAATTTTGGTTTGAAATTGTTTGGGGTTTGTAGCGTTTTCTTGTACAGGGTTTTCGGATAAGAGTAATAGGATTAAAAACAAAACGGGAATTTAAATATTTTTTATTTTAGTTCTGAATATAACATCCTTCAAATGAACTCCAGGACTTCTTTTACAGAAACGCATTCGATGAACCCAATTTTCGATTAATTTTTCCACTAAATCAAGTCGTATGTCATCAACAACACGTTCAATATAGACTCTCAAAGCTTAAAGAGAATCTGGTTTATTGCTGAAGACCAATGACATTAAACAGCCTAACAAAAATCAGTCTAATGGTGTTAAACCCCTACTTTTTCGAATCTCCAAACTTTTCCCGCAGTAATTTGGTTGTTGCACATGCTGTGTGGCTCGTAGCCCCAAGATCTACCTCAGCCAATTGCGGCCATAGATCATCAATCTATGCTGCTCTCCATTGACATTAACGACGTCACCAGCTTCATTTCGAAAGAAGGGCGATCCGATGATTCCATGCGAACAAAACCAACGCCAAACTGTCAATTTAGGTAAATGTAATGGTTCTTCATGAATAATTTTTGGATTTTCTGCACACCAGAATCGACGGCTTTGTTTATATAGGTGTTAAGGGAACTATTGACCCGATTATGCCCATCTACGAACTCGTACTCGGTATCGGCAAATGAACAACTTCAAGCTAAAAATGGAGTCTGTGATCGATAACTCTAAAACTGAGAGCCAAATTCGCGTACATATTATCCCTGTATAGGGTATATAAAAGTAAATGTTGCCCACAGAGTTCAAGCAAATTTAACTGTCCTTCCTCCTAAGGATGTGCAACAAGGCAAAGCGACGTGACATTAGTGAGATACACGAGTATGTGAACAAGAGTGTGCTGCATTTTATTTGAACAGAGTTTTTGGAATTGTGGTGAATTTATTAAACCTTTTTAGTATTTCACTTATGAAAAACGAGAATATATGTCAAGGGCACATTACTCAGTGGTTAAAAGCTGCTAGAAGAGTTTGAGGAGATAATTATTAAATTGTGCTGTTGTTGTTGTTATTTTCCTGTTCCCCTGCTGCTTTTGAAGCTATTAAAAATAATTACAAAATCCATTTCACCGCGCAACGATTCGCACTGTGCTTTATGCAACCGGCAACAAAACGCGCGTGTGTGTGTGTGTGCAACACCCACACGGATACAAATCGTCAGTGCGTGCGTGCACTTTGTCACTTGCCAGTGCGTGGTTACAATAAAATCATGACTCGGAAATGCGCACACAACACAATGACAATAATTTGCGCAACAACAAAAGTGGGTAGGAAATTAGTCTGCATGTCAACCATATGCGCCATTTATTTTCCGACTTTCCACTTCACAACTGTCCCGCCTGCGCTGGTCCTCTTTTTGCTGCACGCACTGCAGTGACTTGCGACAAATGTGTTTGTGACAATTGTGCAGCGTCGCTTGCAATAACGGATGATTGTCACATGCACACAGATGCACTCTGCACTTGTAACTGTGCTTGGCGGCAAGACGTTGCGCTTTTTAATGCCCGTACGTGCTCGTACGCGCTCACGCGAGTGTCTCTCTCTGTGGACGTGGGCCAATGTGCACTTCGCGCAAATGTAAATTTAATAATTTAGTTGAATGAGTTGCGCATTAATTCGCATTCGCATTCGCTTTCAGTGTGTTTGTGTGTGTGATGGGGTAAATAAGCTGGAGAGTGACGCTGACGCTGACGCTCGTTGCAGACAAACTTGTTTCGCAGATTGTGGATTATTATTAAAAATTTTATAATCATTTTATGTTTTTTCTTGTTTACACACGCATTTTATGCGCTGTCATTACGTCGACTTGCTGCCTCTTGAACATCTCACGCCCCGGCTGAACACTCCCTCACATGTGCGAACTGCTGTGGCACACTCTACTTGCGAGCACATAGATTTGTTGCACGCCCATTAGCGCCACTGAGCATGAAATTTTAAATTTTCGTGCGCTATTAAATTCTCGTCGCTCCGCCTTACACATATTCGCCGTACACCTCCGCTCAGCAGCCGCGTCCTTGCGCCCTGCGTCGCTGCCACAATTAAGTTTCATACATTTTGATTAAAACGAAAGGTGTTAAAAGTGCCGAGGCATATTAAATTGAAAAAACTTTGCGCGTTACTTTGTCTTTGGCTGCGAAATTATGCGCAAAAGTAAAACAGTAAAACATGAAAAGCGCTCAACCAAAAGCCGGCAACAAAATATTCAATGTTCCGTGGCATTTTGTATGTAAATATGCAGGTTGTTCGCACTCACAGGCTTTTGCGCCTCGTCACTCAGTCAGCTGTCGGTATCGACGGGACGTTGAGCTCAGCAAAGCCAGTTTTAACTCATGCAAATTTCGTTGGCTCAGTGATTTAAGCGCCGCTGATTTTCACCATTTTTTGCTTTGACTTGCAACATTGTGTAACTTTGTGCAAACTTCACCTATACATTTGCTTTTCATAAATTTTGGTTTTTATCTCAGCATTATCACCGAGTTTTGTTACTGCAGAAATTTATTGCGCTTTTTACGCAAGATTTTCCACAATAAATAAAGACAACATGAAGTCGCTATATTTTTGTGGCATTTAACTGATGTTTTTGAGCGGAGTTTCGATTTTGCGCTCTGCATTATAGAAGAAGGTTGTTTTAAATAACCGTGGATGCGTAGGTTGCTTTTTACATTTCGGGATTGGGTAATAAATAAAATCAATATTCAACGAAAATCGCTGTATTGTTTTTCAGAATATTCTCAATTGACATCTATACCATTTTTCAGGTGTTCGAACCAATTGTCGAAGCATTTATGCCACTCTGATTGAAGTACATCCAAAACATGCGTTCTGAAAGTACAACCGCCTTTTCAGGTGCCGAAAAGCAATGATCTTTTAGTTTATATTTTTCGCACGGGAGTAAAAGGTAGTCATTCTGTACTAAGTCAGGACTACATATACGCAGGATCTCTCATAAAATCGAAGTTTTGAGTGGTCAAAAATCCATTTTGTTCTGTCGATGTGTGAGAGCTCGTATTGTCGTGGTGAAGAGTAATTAGTTTTCACCCTTTGATTTTCCTGATTTCTTGAAAGACAACCATTTAATTGAAAGTGCTTTGTGAGCGAATATCTTTTGTTGCATTCGGTTCATCTTGAAACACCCATCACTCGACTGATCTTTACTTTAGAGCGCATACGCATGAATCCACGACTCACACTTTGTTACGTTGTCATAGAAGTGTTTCTAAGCACCTTCATAGTATTTTTTTAATATTTCTCTCGACTAATCGACGCGAGCCTTGTTTTGAGGGATCGAAAAATTATGTGGGTTGCAACTTGAACAAATTGTCTTTACAGTAAAGTTTTCATGCATTACTGATTTTATGCTGGTTCCACTAGACTACAACACATAGATCGATCCATACAACCGAGGTGAACCTCAGTATCTAAACCTCTTCTTTAAACGAAAACGTACTTAACGTGCATTTGTATATACTTGTATGTAATACATCGGCAGTATTGACTAGAATGTGTCTGCAGAAGTTCAACAGAAAGGCTCAGGCAGGCTCCAAGCCTACCTCGCGTCCAAAATCTGTTCAAAGTATATGACGTTTCACAGAAAAAACATTTTTAAAAATTGCTTAATTGCGCTTTGCTAAGGAAATTAGAAAATAATATTTTAACTCTATCGAGATATTTTACTGAAGAAATACTCGCCCCAAAGTAATGAGCATATTTGTAGTTAAAGCGAATGCTAATCTAAAGTTAGTGGACTCGCGGTTAGAGTTCGTTGTAAAAAACAATACCGAATCACAATACATCGTTCCTTCAAAAAGTAGTTCAAGGAAACAATTTGGGAATGAAATTCAAAAAGTCTTTGTTCTACCTGTAAGGAGTTACATGGGTTGAAGGGTTTCAAAAAATTAATTGTTTTGTTTATAAAATTCTATAACACCTCTAGAAAACTGTCCTCAATTTTCAAGTTAATCCGGGTAATAGCTTCGGAGTTACAGCCTTGAAAACTTGAGCTGGACTAAGTGCGCCGTCTTTAAAAGCGTGTTTTTGAAGTTGGTTGGCAAAACTTCTAGACAAATTCTTAACCGATCTTCATGAAATTTTACACAGATCTTTAAGTTATATATCCTAAAGACTTGGACGAAGGATTTTTTTCGATTACAACTATTTGAAAAAAGATGACCCGACATTTTCATGGAAATTTTCATTTTTTTATAAAAATGTCTGCCAAAAATTCAATTTTCAACTTTTTTCCCTTCGTTCAAGTTTTAGATTAAGGTTTTAACTAAAACACGTATTTTTTTACTTTATGTGATTTTGAAAGGAGTTATTCTGCAAACGCGCACGCATCTATTTTCCGACGGGTCACTGGAAATAGCGTCGCAATGGCCGAGTTTAAAATATATTTTTTTTTAATTTCAAAATTTCCTTACTAATAATGTATGTTTGGAACAATAAAAATTCCAATAAAATATTTCATTGTTTATATGTGAAAAAAATTGTTGACAAAAGACTGTTTTTTTGCCGGAAACACATGTAACCCCTTAATCGCCTAACCGACGAACTTGAAAAATTCTGCTTCTATTTATTGTTTTGTTAGAAGAAGTTAAAATTATTTCAACCTTTTCGATGTCTTACGCACATACATACCAAAACACATAATCAGACGTATGTATAAAATATTTTCCTATGCTATTTTCGGATTCTTCAATTCACAAAAACAACAAAATATCAACAACTTGCGGCTCCCTGAATTTTGTGCGTTTCATTGCTCTCACAACAAAATCGGATCGAAAATAAAAATAAACAAATCTGCAGCGCGTTTAATGAAGAGCCAAAATATCCATTTATGCAATGCCAATAATTAATTAAAAGCACACTTGCGCTGCTACGTAGATTTACACACAATGCCTAAGTAAATATTTTTACAACTCAATTTGAAAGCTATTAATTTGCCCAATTACTGACTGCGCCGGCGATTGAATAATCTTTTGTAATATTTCCGATTTGTTTGCTTACAATTACACAGCGTTACATAATATTGCATGTTGTTGTGTTAGTTTCGATTGTCAGTTGGCCTCGGAGATACATTTAAATAATGTACTTGCTGGCGCTGTTGTAGAGCTCAGTCGGACATTAAATGCTAGTCAGAAAGCCCAGCCAATTTCCGGAACAAGTAATCAAGTGGCTATGATTACGGAACAAGTAATGAAATGTTTATGATTACATGTTTAGTGAATACGAGCGTGTTTGAAACAAAACATCGATACAACAGGTGAGCTCAAGAAACAGAGATTCCCTAGAATATCAACAAGTCCATTGCAGCTGGATCAGCAGCTTTCATTGAAGGAACTCGGCGGCACATCAGGTGGCTATTTATTGACATTTGCTAAAAATATTTATTGCGCTATAAAATTAAGTTAATCGCAGGCGGGGCGCCTCAACACACCACCACATGCGCCGCTTGTCTGTGAGAGTGCCACTGAAGTGGAAGAAAATCAATAACCCTAGGCTGTAGCATGTGGAAGGAAGCACACAACCTCAGCAGCGCTTATGTGTACGTGAGTGCTCGCGTGTGTTTAGATTTCAAGCTATTTGTGTTTGGCAATACAACAATTGTTGACCAGCCACCTTAATTGGTAGTAAATCATGCGACCTTACGTTCCTCATAGCTCTGTTGGTGAATAATTTAATTTCGCTATTATAACT
Source organism: Bactrocera zonata (assembly GCA_037783105.1). Lineage (NCBI taxonomy): Eukaryota > Metazoa > Arthropoda > Insecta > Diptera > Tephritidae > Bactrocera > Bactrocera zonata. The sequence continues at coordinate 222,497 of JBAWJQ010001189.1, read as the reverse complement.
TATCGTGCACAAGCGATTTTAAGCTACTCATTGTCGGCGATGTCACACATGCAGTCGGCATGTCTCACGACGTTTGGCCAAGTATCGATTTCTGATTAAGTGCTGATGGCTTGAGTTGCAGGGAATGGCGCACGCTGACAAGGACACTGAATGATGACTGCCATATTGACTGCAACCAAATTGAAATGTATGATAGGAGTAATCAATGCGGTTTGACCGCTAGGGATGGTAGTGATCGAGCGTTGCGACTTCAATGTCGCAGTAAATAAGCAAATAATATATATATGATATATATATATATATATATATATATATATATATATATATATATTATATGATGTTACCATATCCACATCTTTCTGGTATTTTGTTGCGTAGATGTATATATTCCATATAACCAAATATCCTCTGTTTATCCTATATATGTATGCGATTTTCACTTATAGCTCTAGCTCGTTGAAACATGCATGTTTTTGCTCTGCACACCCCACTGAGCTCAAATGAGCTTTTATGGCGCATATAAAATAATCACATTGCACAATATTTACCTCTGCGACATTAGCGAGCAACAAATTGGCCGACATTCCATGTTGTTCGGTTTTATGTCCAATGGCTCATTGCAATTAGACTAATTAATCTGTTGTGCATATTGTTCCCAGGCGTATATATTTTATAACTGTTTATAGTGAATACATTGTAGTGAATTTAGTTTATGCAACATGCAACTTAGTGTGGTAACTAATAGGTGGGGTTGTGAGTGGTTATTATAGTCACGCTCGTGTTTAATTTCGTATAATTTGAAAATTAAAGAAATTACTTTTTATGGACCTCTATTATTTTCTAAGAAAAAAAATGTAAATACATCTATATAATTTCATCAAAAACAGACACTGGAAATTATCGTTTGGTTATCGAATTAGCTTTGCCAACAATCAAACTCAAAAACACGTCTTTTCTGATGAAGCTCGATGGCTGTGCTTAGAAACCAGCCGCATCTGCATCCCATATGATAATTTGTCATACAATCCATCATCAGAGAGTAAGGCATTATGACCCAGTTTTTCTGAAGACATGCTCCTTCGATCAACGGGAAGCTTTAAAGGGGTATGAAAAAATATTTTCTCGCCATATACTCAAAATGTGGATTTTAGTTTCGGCTAGCCAGCTCACTGAGTCAGAAAAACTAGTTTTGTGGAATTCCTTGAAGAGCCGATGGTTCGTCTCGCCCATTAATACAAGTATACCGATAAGACTTTATTTTCACAACCTTTTGCTAACCTTTATAAACTACCCAGCTTAATTTCATGTCTTACTCTCTATCATTGCTCTTCCATATTAAATTATGTTTTACTATTATTTTATATACAGTATATCGTCACCTAAAATATAAAATGACGTAACATCAGATTTCATAAGTTGGCAGGCGAAGAAAAAACGACATAGAAGAAACCACACATATTCAAAAACAAATTGAGTTTTGGTTATAAAATGGTTATAAATTGGTTATATATGGGTTATATCTGACAACGGCAGCTGAAAATTTTATGCTATAGTGAATCGTGAACAATAAAAAACTCAATTTTAATTTTTTTAATTATACGTTGTTTTGCATTTTAGGTGACGATATATATTCGCTTATGAAAGAGCACTGGTATTTTGAATAAAGCCATCGTATCTCAGAAATGTGCCGTGCTCACATAGTTGCTGACCTCTCTCTGTTCTCATTTATTATGCACATTGCTATTGTGAATATGCATTTGCTCCTGCGGTCATCATAAATGCATGGAAATTTACTAATTCTGCCGCCTCAATCGACCTTTGGCAACAATGCACAAAATATTCTAGGAAGCTCATAAGCAACTTGAATGTAATAAGCAACTGAATGTGGTCAGTAGGCGGCATTTGGGCAACATGCAAGCAACAAATATAAACAAAAACAGCAGAAACCCAAAATTATTCTATATTAATAATTGATATATACTGCTGATATAATATATTGCTGATTGATAGTAAATTAAAACGTAATTTAGGACAATTTTCTCAATGTCTGATTAGCAGTCCTGTGCCAGTTAATATCTGTTTAACTTAACCACGCCTCCTTATTTCGATAAGGAAACTTTTTTCTTAACCAGAACTCTCTCTCTTATGTCTCAGTTATTCAATTAATCACCGCTTCAGTTAAAATTATTCACATTATTACAAAGCGACCTTCATATACTTGATAACTAATCTGCAAGCTTAATGTCTTTCTGATTTTTTATATGAATAGAGATCCCAATACGCGTTAAAATAGATCACAGCATAAAAATAATTTCATGATATTGTGCAACAAGGAAGTAAATCAATTATGTTAACCGCTGGTAATACGTGAATACACGAATGCAAGCCTCTACGCACACATAAAAATACTCAGAAAAAATATAAAGCTTTGTTGGACTTCAGTGGCTAGCACGCGGTGGCACACTAAGCCGTTAACATCCTAAACAAACAGATTTTGGGGTTGGCCAACATAAGTAGCTCATGCACTACTACAGAAGATAAATAACGATGTTTGTTGGGTCCATAGAGTATTGAAAGAAATTCCAATTACGCACTCTTCAGCGGCGCAACAACAAAACTAACAGCAAAAGAAAAGATAATGCGAAATCATTAGCCAAAATGTGGCCGGAAAAACTCCAAGCACATTAGGCATTCATATTATGGGCCCAACTACAAAACTAATGTCCGCATGTGGGGAAAGAAGCGCTCAGCTAATGCCACGCTTCAGGAAATGCGTATTTGGCTGCTAAGTGTAATTTATGCGCCCACTGCCCCTTGCGGACGCACAAAAAGTCGTTTTCGCAGAGGTAAATGTATATTATCTCCATGGCGGACATAAAGCATAATAATAGCATGGAAAAAATTTATGAATGTGCAAATGTATGCGATTTACCTTAAAGCGATTTCAGTGAGTAAAATGGCATAAATATTGACTGCGGTGCTGCACCCACATCAACATAATAGTGGCATTTTTTTGTAACTCTACGCTGAAGAGATTTTGGCAAATTTGCAAATACGTCATTATTCGTGTTCCCAGATCTTCAAAAGTTACAGTTTTAGAAAGAAAATAGGCCGAAATAATACGTGCTGGAATCTCCTTCATTATATAATGTCTGAGCTGAAAGAATCAAGTTGATGGTTCAATTTGGTTGAAATTAGTAAAGAAATAGTCTTTCACTCGTGCTTATAATCCATATCGTTTGAAGATCCTAGCAAAGAGACATCGTGAGCCATGTTCTTTTTTATTGGCGTAGACACCTCTTACGCGATTATAAATGAGTCTGCCATCCCTCTTCCGCATTTCGCGATCGATTCTCTGAGCGGCCCTCAACAACTCCAATGAATCGTTTGAAGCTGTCAAAGAGAGAGCTGTTTACAGTCCTCACTGGTCATATATACTGCGCTTGTTGTTTGCAGTTTTTAATGGAGTTTTCGATGCAGAGGTTCACCGCCGAACAAAAAGCGCTTTGGCCACTTTTTTACTACATTTCATATTGAATATAATCCTAGAGTAAAACTAGTACATTTATTTGCTTTCGGGTGCCACTTCCCGCGAAGCTTCAGTCGACAAATATTGCACTGCAGCCCACAAACATAGTGATGAGCGTGAAAAAATCGCTGAGCAAGCAAAATGCTTATTTTATGGCACAACAAATGCAAATTAGCAGGTGGTAAGTGACAAGTAGCAGGTGGCAAATGGCAAATGGCGAGTGTTAAATGGCGAAGGGCATTTCACAAGCACAAAGTTGCAGACAAAATGCAAATTGCTAACGGTAAACAACAGTATTTTTATTCGGAGCAAAACAGCGCGCGAATTTACTTATGTTGAGCTATTAGCGATGACATTTACTATGGCAAAAAGCAAGCTCTGACGACACGCATGATGATGAGGATAAAAAATAGTGAAACATAATAGTGCTTTTGCATTTTTGATATTGTCAAAGTAGCATATTCAACAAAAACGATACAAAAATTGTTCAAATTTGAAAAAAGACGAGTTTATTATGCGGTGAGCAGATCAAGCAAAAATATCTGTCTCGCACCCCTACAAATAGCCCGTCAAACACACAGTTGAACTTCTAATTATTGGGGTTTGCATTTAATTTATTGTAAATTTTAATTTTCATAAAGGAATTTGTTATATATCTCATAGCTCAATGCATTAAGATTATCTATTTAATCATAGGCTGAAGCCAAGTGAATTTCGTTATTAAACTCAGTTATATTTTAAGCCAAGTTAAGTCCAGTAAATTTATTTCAAATTTTAACCAACAAATTCAAGTTAACCCAAAAAATATTTCAACATTTTCGTTAAGCTTTAATTCTTTTATTGCAAAAACATATTGAGCCAAAATAAACCCACAAACGATTATTTATATTGCTGTAGCTACACCTGTTTATGTGGGTATGCATTAGAGAGGGTCGATATACAAGGAGCCAAAAACGGAAAAATCGTGTATGTGGCAATAAGGATCATTCTGAACAACTCTGACTAAGAGATTATGGGTCTAAAACTAGTTTCGAGTCAACAATGTTTCAGGCGAAGTTTTTTAGGGATGATTAAATTTTTTTGTTCGATTTTCACATTCCCGAATGAAATTTAATATATACATAAGTGCATTTAATATTCTATTGATCATTTGTCTGAAGCGATCAGATCGGACAACTATACACATAACCCCCATACAACCGATTATTCAGATTTTCAAATTCCGCTTTAAAAATCGATGGCTCGAAACCAGTTTTAAACACATATTCCTTCCTAAGTTTTTCATTACGATCCAGAGAACATTTTCACCAATGCAATTTTTTAGAAAAAACGACCCGCTCTTGCATACACACATATGTATATGTATATCATGCGTATATGGTTGCATGTGTGTAAGTGGGTTTAAATATAAGTCAAGTTGAATTTTCAATTAAAGTGTAATTTAGTAGTTCATTCAATGTACAAATCCAATTAGCTTAACCTAAAAGCTTCCGCAATAACAGGAAAATACAACTTATACCCCGTTATTGGTTAATAATTACTAAATCATGCTTCAAGTTGGAAATATAAATGGTGAAGCCCAGTCACAACTGATTGACCTAGAACCCTTGGCATTGATTGATGATTTCCGGAATGCTTAACTATTGTTTTTTGCTACGTAGTTTGCTATGCGGTCAGCAAGCGTGCTTTTGTAATTTTGATTTTCGATTACCTGTCTTAATTGGTTGAAATGTCGACCTCTCACTGGCATTACTCATACGCCATGTGGTCTCGCTTTAGAACTAACGCATTTAAAGTCTGAAACTAGACAGTGCGGTGGAAATAGTAAAAAAAAATTTTATACAATGTCTCTACGACAATTAAGACTTTAATTTGAGACATGCTTCAGCGCGCTAAACCCGCCTCACGAGAAGATTAGCCCCGCAAATATCCCACATAGTTACAATTGCGGTGGTTGATCCTTATCAAACGTCAAATTAGCATATCGATTTTCATTGCCCTGCATTCTGAAGATGCTATTTACCTAAAGTTTACCCAACTGATTGATTGATTCGTTTGGTTCATAGCCATCAGCGACAAAAAGCAAAAAATACTTATACCCCATATTTTGAAAATTTCCATTGCTAGCCTTGCAGCTATCTATTTACACATGTACGCTTACGTGTATATGTGTGTGTTTGCGTAATCCTTTTAGAAAGTTTTTTCGTAGCGCTGCAGGTCAGAATTTTCCAAAATATTCCGTTATGCCAGCGTGTCAGGCTGCCTCGCTCCATGTCATATGTAAACGAATCGGTGTGTTTACAGCAGTCCCGCTTGTTTGTATTGGCTTCTCTTTGAAATTTACATTACTGAAAGGTTGAGACTTTGTTGTTATTACTTTGTCTGCTGTGTATTTAACTTAGCACGCCAACAATGATAAATTGATTTTGCTAAAAGTTGTCAAAGTTTACAAAGACGCGTCTACAGAGTTCCACTGGTATGAGTATGAGTCACAAGTAATATTTCCCAATATGAAATTCATGCTTGAAGCTTAGTATAAATAATATTATATACATATATTGAGTAGTCGAAAAAGTATTTCCTTATTTTGTCAATAGAGTCACATAAAGTTTAATTAGAAATACGAAAAAACTTTTTCGACTACTTAATACATTGCTCAGTCGCCAAGCCAACGACTTAGCCCAAGGTGTAAATGAGCACTTTTCCTACAGGGCCGATTTGCGTCACTTTCACACATTCAGCAACACATTTGAGCGTGTGTGAAATGTGTGTGCAATAACGTTTGCTCTGAAATCAATAGCTTATGTAATATGCAAATGCTTTCGGCACTGATTTTGAGCTGATTAGACAAATCCCACAAGTATGAGTGATTGCGTGCAAACTGCGTGGAAATCTTTCAATCAATTCCCAAGCGTATTGTTTGGTGGAATCATGAACTATTTTACATAATAAAATAGGTTAGCTTTGGTTTTGTGTATGATTTGTGTTCATAAGTGGAGTAGTTAATCGATTTTTTTATTTATTTGACTCAAATTGCGCTTATTGCTTTAATTTCAGTAATATAAAAAATTAAAATTACTACGGGAATCGAAATAATTAATTGAGGATACCCACTTACCTTGTGTTTAGTAATCCAGCGATATGCGAGTAGTCTGGAAAGTAATAAGAGTGATTAGTACAGTTATAAATTATTGCTATGTAAATGTATACTTATGAATTTCTTTCGACAAATCACACCGAAAAAAAGGTAAAATATATGATAGTCGAAAAAGTCTTTTCATATTTTGTCATTGTATCACGATGCAGGTATATATCTCCAGTGCTGCCAATCACATTGGGCCATACCATATAGTGTTGGAAAGATGAGATTTCAAACTTCATTTAACCAAAAAAATAATAAATTCGGGGAAGTTGAAAAAAAGTTACAGCTGATCAAATATAAGTGAAATTAAATAAGAAAATTTCAGGTATTTAAAAAAAAAGTTGAAATTTCTTTAGAAATACGAAAAGACTTTTTCGACTAGCCAATAATATTAAATTTTAGACCAGCTTCTTCTAAGAAACCAACTTTCTCTTAATAATATGATAGTCGAAGTAATAAAATATACAAACTATTATGGCAAGCGATTATCAAGGAAATAGTTTATCTCTACAACTACATTAAAGTACTGTTATTATCAAATATACATTCCTAATGACAAGACAAATACGCAACAATAAGAACAGCAAATAATAAAAGTATACTTGTAGGGCTTAGCAGCTGCCTCTAATCCAATCACAGCCCAGCATATGTGATTTGGCTATAGACTTCCAATATTAGACACATTAAGGCAATATTTTATTTAATATTCCTCACACTCTAAGTGTGGCTGCCACAGAAAAGAGATTTTCGAAATTTGCTACCGACTTTTGGATTCATAATTTTATGTAAGACAATCGAAGAAAGCTTCCGCACAAACAGTAATAGAACCAATAAAAGCCAGGCAAAGCGTCATCAGCTAAATATTATGTAAATGCTAACAACATATGGTGAATATGTAAAAAGTTACTCAGCACCGATTATCTTCCACTAACGTGATGTGACATAGGCAGCGCCGGAAATCGGACAAGCGTTAAAGGAAATATTGGTGACATTGCCCCACAAATAAGCCATAAGTCCATGAACATTAACAAGCTACTGACAAAGCGAGCAGAGCAACGCAAACACATTATATTTATTGTTAAGTGCCTTCCCAGTCCCCGAGACACTTTCTATTCTCTTTTTTACGCTCACTACTCGCCGTGTAATCGCTTATTCCGCTAAGTGCTAATCCTTCCCTGCTGCACTACTCTTCACCGCTGACAATTTGTTATTGTTCTTGATTTGCACATTAAGTCGCACTATTGTGAATAGTATAAGTGCTCTACGTAGAGTACATTAGAGTATTTTTGTTGCGGCTTTTGCGCATTTATATATTTCTATAGAGATAGCTGTAAGCGTATTAAGACTTATCATCGTCATTAGTCATTGACAGCGCGAACTCGCAACTCGTTCAACAGAGCGGCAAGACCTTTGAAGAGCACGAAGCAGCGGCGAAAGGCGTAACGAAATGTCATAGACGTTGATGGGCCATGATATCACTAAGCCAAACCCATTAGTGTTGTGATTAAAAATATGTGAAAAAATTTGTATGTGTATATGTATGCGTGTGTAATGATACTCTATAGTCAATTATCTGTGCCTTGCTGGGGGTCTCCACAGACAGCAATCCTACTATTGTTGCTTTATGAGCCTTCAAATGCGCTCACTTTGTCTCTGGCGAAATGACGTTTTTATTGCCGACAGTTTTGCTTTTATTGCCTATTATTGCAACTGTGATTACCGTTATTGTCGTTGAGTAACTAGTCACGGAAATATGATTTAGATGACTTTCTATTCTAACAGGATACGCCTACAAAGTAGAAAGTTGTAGAAATAAGGCTGGAGAATGTTGAATTGCTCAACTGCCTGCAAAAAGGAGTAGAACAAGATGCAGAGAGTAAATTTATGTTCTAATAAAACCATAAAAAAAATCTGACAGACAAACTATATTTGATCAGCTTTATTATTTTCAACAAATAATGAAGAGTTGAGTTCAATTCAGTGCTTGGAAAGCCGGCAGGAGGTCGCTGATGAATGAGAAAAAAAATGAAAATGATGTTCATTGCCCCTTTGGACATCAAAGACATCGTCCACCATATCCTTCTTTTGTCCTCCTGGACAATCCTTCAACATCAAGTTTTACGTGGAAGTCCTCAAGATACTCAAACGAATGGTCAATCGGGTCCGACAAGATATCGCAGCCGATTGGAAGTGTCACCACGACAATACCCCAGCTCACACCACCTTTCTTTTGAACAGCTACCAAAACAAGACTGGCATCCCAACGCTTCCGCAGCCGCCCTACAGCCCAAATGTCACTCACTTTTTTTTCCTCGTCTTGTCTATGAAAGGCATGCATTTTGAGATGACAGAAGGGATCCAAGCTTCTTGAAGATTCGAAAAAAGTAACGTAGGAAGCAAGAAGGTCGCCGGTACAGGAGTGAAAAACATCATTTCCCTCATATGCAGCAATTTTATCAAAAGTGAAATTGAAAACAGGTCTGAAAGTGTAGCATAATTCTATTCATTTCGGAAGCTTATTGTAGAATTTTTTTCATTCAACACATTTCAATTTAAACATTGCTTGACATCGTTTGCCTGATTACTTTGGCCACATTAACTAAATTTCTATTAATAAAAACTTCTTTTATTTCGCACCGAATAAATTGTTCATCCATAATGAGGCATCAGCAAAATTTATGCGACAAACAAAAAGCGCAAACACACACACCGAACAAAGTGAATACCCTGTAGGAAAGTGCTTAGATGGCATCAGCTGGCCACTACTACGAAATGGATGAAACCATGTATTTTAAATTTGCAAGTTATTTCGTCAGCAGTAAACTAATCCATAGCTCAGACCATTCGCTTTTGTTCCAGGAACATGACTTTTTGAGTTAGAGTAAGAACTTTCCTCGTTCAGTCTTTTATCTTGTTCACATGCGTCGGTGTTTGACAGCAATGCCCAGCAGGGTATCTGAAAAGCAGCACACACAGTCAGATAAATAACGCCCAGTGGCGAGTATCTGCTTTTTGTTTACACCACTTTGTCACACTTGGCTGTCGCGCGACACTTTTGCCACAACAGACGCTGACCGAAGCAGCAATAAAATGTGAATTTCTTGAGCTGTGATAATGAGCGCCATTACAACGCACCCGAAACCATAATGCCCCCATTCGAATGACCCTTGTGGCAGCAGTTAAGCGTCAACCAGGGTTGCATTCAACAGTGCAGATGCTGCTCAACATTCGCCACACCATCGCTCAACCGCTCCATCATTAACTATTATGTGCTCTTTCATATCTTCGAGTGGCTCTTTTTTCCGCTGCCCACGTCGCTGCCGCCGTCGGCAAGCGAGTTGTGGCCAAGTGTTGGTCATTAGTTGTTGATGAGATTAATGATGCAATGGGGTATACCCGCTCGCCGTTTATACAACTCACTGCACCGCTACTGGTGCTGCCTTCCCGCTCTATTCACCATAGCGGCTAGACAGATGGATGCCGAGCGGCGACCAGCAGCTGCGCCCCAGCTACATTCCGCATAGCTGGCAAAACAGTTTAATCTGCTCAAGAAGTTTTGCTTAGTTAGGCGAAAGTGCGCAACACAACAAATTGAACTGATGTCAAAAGAGAAAGCAAGAAAAAATCAAGCAAAATGTATAGAAAAGAAAAATTTCAGGCAGAAAAGCAAGAAGTGGAGAGCAGTTAATGCTAGCAAATGCCTTTGCTACCGAGATGTGGTCGAAACTCAAAGGAAAAAATGTTGTTGTAAGCGCTCCGTTACACTTGGAATGGCGCACCGGTAATCTAAATAATTAATTATGCAAATGCTGGCAAAAAGTGCTGAGCAGAGGTTGCGTATTGACACTGACGCATAGCTACTGTCCTTTGAACGTGTTGTAGAGGCAATAAATATAAAATGGTGCTCGTTAGAAGAATTGCCTTCAATAAGTTAAATTGAAATACTCATAAAAATTAAAAAAAAAATTACATTGCAACGCATTATATGAATAAGATCAGCGTTGCAAGGAACTCTAATGAGATTGGGCAAAACTTTAGACTGGTTTATTGCCTATAATATAAGTTGTTATTGCGTAGTCGAAAAAGGCTTTTCGTATTTTTAATCAAATTTCATCTTATTTTTTATATATATACGAGTATAATGAACTTTAATAAACCGAATATGTACCGTTTTGGTCGATCACTTTTTGCCATTTTTCCGCTAAAAATATTATTCCACCAGTGCAACACTTTTCTGGTTTCTCGGCGAAAAACTGCGACAAGTAATTTTCAAAAGTTTCGTTTGAAGCCAACTTTACTCCATTAAGGGAGTTCTGCATTGACCAAAACAAATGGTAGTCCGATGGTACAAGGTCAGGGCTGTATGGTAGATGCATCAAAACTTCCTATCCAAGCTCTCTCAGTTTTTACCGAGTCATCAAAGATGTTTGTGGTCTAGCGTTGTCCTAATGGAAGACAAAGCCCTTTCTGTTGATCTCTTCTAACTGTTATTTTCATTATTGCTTGCTTCAATCTCATCAGTTGTTGACAGTAAAGTTTAGAATCCATCTGCAGGCTGGAGCAGCTCAAAGTGGATGATGCTTTTCTAATCCCACCAAACACTCATCATTACCTTTCGAGGTGTCAATCCTGGCTTAGCGACCATTTGTTGAGCTTCACCACGCTTGGACCATGATCTTTTCTACACATTCTTATATGATCCCTTTTTCTTCTCCTGTTACAATTCGCTTCAGAAATGTTTCGATTTTATTTCGTTTCAGCAAAGAATCGCAGATTCGGTTCATTAAATTTTTCTCAGGCAGTTCATGTGGTACCCAAACACCGAGCTTCTTTTGGTAGCCAGCCTTTTTTAAATGGTTCAAACCCGTTTTATGATGTAGGTTAAGTTTCTTTACGATGTCATGGCTGCTTATGTGACGGCCTTGGTCAATATTTTCCATAATTTCGTCGACTTTTTCACCTTTTACCTCAGGAAGCCTTAGTATATTTAGAAAGATTTTAGGATAACAAAGGTGAGGCGCTTGTTGAAGGCCAGTAACTTGTGGTATTATATTCTTCTAAAACCTTACCTTCTGTGTATCTCTGTTTAAAATGGAGTGATGTCAGGTCCTTCCAGGTTAAAAAGGTGCACATACTGCCTTTTGTATTAGAACGTTTTCAACCATTCACTTTATATTTTCAGGTTGAGTTAGAAATGTGTTAGCAAAATACCACACAGCACGATTCATAGAATTTTAACATTTCCAAATGATTAACTTCAACTTTCCCGCAGCAATTTTGGCGACAATCATTTCTCATTTTTACCTGGCACATCGAGATAATGTCATCTTTGCAATATATTGCACGAGCATATTTGTCTACAATTTATACGAAATACAAACACTCCAACACGCCCACCACTCATAACACCACAAGCACAGCAAAGCAACACCGAGTGTGTGCAAACAATAACAAGTACAATTTCCCCCTAAACATATGCCGAAATAAAACAGACGGTACTTGCGCATAAATGGAGTGATCTGTCCTCCGCTACACCCCACGAACAGCGCCCGGTGCGGCCCTACCAACCCACACAGCATTGGCATGCCCTCTGGCATATGCTTGCTTATGAGGCGCAAAGCGTTGGAAAAGTAGTGCGTGCGCCTAAAAGTGCGCTATGTGTTGGGCTCGCGGCAGACTGTGATGGCAGCCTTCATTGACGCGCGGTTGTGAATTTGAATTGGAAATTTCGCGAGGCCTAAACGATTTCCTGAGCATAGCCGCACATCGTACGCGCTTGTGGCGCGGATTTGCATGTGTGTGTGTGTAAGTCAGCTTGTGGTGGCAGGTTGCGCGCATTTTTGTGGTGAAATTTCAATTTCTTCGCCTATGAATTTTGAATTTCTGAGCGTTTATGACGACTGTCAAAACGAACGTGATTATAAAGCCTCAAGCAGAACGAAGGCAGGCATGGCGGCGTAAATGTATGCGTGAGTAAGCGTGAGAGCGTGGCCTAACTGCGCGAAGTGTCATAAAATCTACATGACTGGTATGCATAAGGCTGCCATTAAATTAAATATGCGCAAAAGTATGCTATAGCTGGCTGTTTCGCGGAGCGGGTAGCCTGGCATAACCTACTTAGTCGCGCATCGGCGCGGCACTAAAAGCGCGCAAGCTTTCTTGTTGGCATATCAAGCGCTGAAATTTAATTGTCACACAAAGCGTTAAATGCCTCAGATCTCCACGACAAGACTTTATTGCGCTCGTATCGTCGGCGCTACCTTTTAAGTGGCAGTATTTCGCAACATTAAACAACCGACTCTCCGCGCTTATGTTGCACCAAGTACCTCATATAACGCTCCTTTAATATTTGCTAGTCACTGCAAAAAAATAATCAGTGCTGAGAAATAATTGCTAGGTAAAAGGTATAATTCTCTCTAAATGCGTACATTATTTAGCTATCCCTTCACTGGCATGAAATAAAAATCTGGTTTATAACTCGATTGTCTTCTAAGTACGCAGAATGAGAAACATATTGATTTTCGTACACGGAGAAGTTTGAAACAGGTGATTCAATTGCTTCGAGTGGCCTAAAGTGTACTATTTGCTGGCATTATCAGGAACAAAGCTCTGTCCAAGAATTCAAACTTTAATTCATGGATTTTAGCCATTGTCAAAATGCTGTTGTGACACGGAATATTGTCCTGATGATAATGGATTATTTTCGTCAGCATACCGACGAATTTTTTCCTTCAACTGATCCAAAAGGTTACAATAATATTCGGAATTAATTGTTTTATCAGTTTTCAACTAATCCACAAACAAAATTCCACTCGCATCACAAAAAACTATTGCCTTAACCTTCGCAGCCGATTTCCGGACACGAACTCGAAGCCAAACCACCCGTTACTCTTTAGCCTCCTGTTTTGACTCAGGATAATGGTGATAGACCTAAGTCTCATTCATAGTGATGAACGACGCACAAAATTCACTTTATTCTTTTCAAAACGTTCCAAATATTGCTGAGAAAGTCGCATTTTAATGTGTTTTTGTTCCATTGTTAGCAAATGCGGCACCCATTGTGCACACAGCTTTCTAGAACCCGAAATTTCACTTAAAATGTGGATGCGTAGAACCTCTAGTAAATCTCTCTCAGTCAATCGACAATCTTCCAAAACAATATCCAATATTTTGGCAATGATTTCTGGTGTTTATGCGCTTTTTGGAAGTCCTTCACGTCGATCATCTAGAAGGCTTGTACGACCAAGTTAAAATTCAGCAACCCATTTTCTACTTTTCCAATTGTAAGTGAAAAATTATTATACATTTTTAACATTCGTTCGTGAATTTTTTTTCTTGCTACACCTTCCAAAAGTAAGAATTTTACTGTGACGCGGCGAGTTAAGCTCAAAGGTACAGATTGTCAAAAGGAAAACTGTATATTTTCAGGTTATTAAACGACACATGGTGAATGCTGATTCCGCGTTCACTTTGTCATAAGTGTCTTCGTAGAGAAGCTTGCATTGAAAATGAAAAAATCTATAACTTGGACAACCTTTGCCCAATCATAGCAGAACGAATAATTCACACAGCACAAATGAAGCCTCAAAACTCATTTACCGAACCTTATCTCCACCTTCGGTATCATGGCAAATGTTTGCTTTCGAAATGTGCTGCATGTTTACATTTTTATTTACAAGTGTATATGCAAATCGGAAAAATTTTAATTAAAACTTATTAAAGTTACATGCGCTCCAACAAGTCTCAGCATTGCTAAGTTCTCTTCGAACTTTCGCTATTTCAGAATTGAGTTAAACATATTTTAAACTTCCTCAAATGAGAGGAAATCAACTTTCGCAGCACCTTCGAACTTAACGGTACATATGTAAATTACGTATATAGGAAGGCATGCAAAGCTTAGCTTTTGCTTTTCGGCAAATTAAATCAAAGGGCAACTGGCATATTGCTGCTTTAATTGAAAATTCTACAACACAATCCTGTACAACACCGCACACATATTTATATAATGAATGAATTAATACAGGGTCTACCAAGAGGGATGTTCAGTATGGTTTGCCATTTTAGCATGTCACGTTCCACCTGGAAATTGTCCGATATTATCAGGCAGATTCGAGTTCTTCGCTGGCTAGTCGAAGAGCTCTTTGCGCAAAAGACGGTCTTTTCAGGTGAGGCATACTTCTGGCTTAAAGACTTCGTCAAACAACAAAATTGTCGCTATTGTGTTGAAGAAAATTCTCGTGTAGTTCAAGAAACGCAATTAAATTTGTTTAAAATGAGGCAGGAAATGAAATTACCATCAATGTTGACCCACTTTTCTCCCGTATTTGATGAAATCAAAAATCATCCTCATGTTTCACTTCTAAACGGGAACGCATTGTGTAGAAAGTTCGGCGACTCATTCATTTCTAGAAATGGCCCAGTCCAGTGGCCGCCAAGTTCATGGGTTTTAACACCTCTTAATTATTTTCGCTAGGGATATGCTATCAACCAAACACTCTCAAGAAACTCGTAGACAACAATCAGCGCACTATAGGCGAAGTTCCTTCTGAAATTGCGGAACTGGATCATCAAAAATTGGCGAAAACGGATGGCGGGTGAGGGGTTGGAAAATGCCTTCCGCATCATCGGTGCTATCGTCGCAGCAGCTGTATCTGCCAGAAGGCATACCTTGAAGCATTTTTAATTTGATAAAGTAAAAGAAGCCTGCAACAAGAAGCCAGTCAGTTAATTTCACTTGGCGGAGATAAGAACGCTCACAAAAACAACTGTAAATATTGGAATATTTACTCAAGCGAAGTGCTAGTTAAAAGAAGAAGACGCAGCAAGCAAACAACACGACATCAAGTTCGCTGTGCCTGTTAATTAAATTTTCATGGATCAAATTTTCAGCTTTATTAGTTTCGAAAATTTAATAATATTTGGCAATTTACAGTTACATGCAAATCCGTACAAAAAAATATATATAAATATGCTGTTGAAATATTTTCAAGTGGCAATAAACCCGGTAGGACAGTTACGGTTGCGAGTCTTTATAATCTATAAATTTCATTTTGCAGTGAAAGACTTGGTTTAGGATGAGTAAAAGGATAAAACATAACTTTATAAGCGAGTTTGAAATTAACCGGAGGCAATTGCTAATAGCTCAAGGAAAACAAATAAATGACAGATAAACGAAAAAGTATGTGCCACGCTCAGCGCGTCCGAAGGTCTTAAACAGTCACCTGTCACGCCGATGAGCCTGCAGTCGCAATCAAATGTCAAGAGCAACACAAACACAAGGATTTGGTACATAAAGATAGCATACAGACCTACCTTACGAGGAACTTAGCTGCTTGACATACACAAAATTAGATACTTTCAGCAAGATGCCGCAAGCAAATTGTCGGTCGAAAAATCTTGCATAAACAGAAATTAACAAACATTGCTGGAAGTAATGTCTTTAAGAGGTGGCTGATAATCCTTGCGAAAACCAATTAACACATCAAATGTCCCAGCTGAGGTTATTTATATTCTTGCTGGTTGGTTGGCATTTGCGGCATCAACACGGCTAGTAGGAGTGGTGCAGCATTTAAGTTGAGGCAATATCGACTTTCTTTTGTTTATTTACTCGTTTATGGGGGTGTGGTGTAAAGGAGGGCGAGAAGGAGTCCCTGTGGAGCAATAAAATCAAAGGACTGACTAAGCAAATAGCCAGGAAAAGCGCCAGCATTCGTGCCTTACGGATATAGTTGTCTAAGTTGGCATTGCCTGTATTTGTGTTGGCTCCTAATCAGGAAGAGTTCAGCGTATTTGTGGGAATTCATAATATTTTAACAAGTCTACTTTTTCAAATATTCATCCTATATACTATAGTCCATAGTTTGGTCGCTGACACAGAATAAAGCAGAAAAGTTGTGCTTCCACTTTCTTGCCTTCAAGGTGAAAGAGTTGACATCTTTGCTGCATGGATTTGAATGATGCACTCAAGCTTGACGGTGACTTTAATGAATGACTAAGTAACTGTGGCGGAAATCTTAATATACTCGTACATAGTAGGGCGACACTGGGCTGCCTTCAGGAAATTGTGTTTATAATTAAAAAAAAAACTCAGCAAAAATATGTTTTCTTTTTTTTCAACTTCAATCCTTAAAGAATCATTGTTTTGGGTTTCTTTGTAGAAGTAAGTGGTATGTAAGACTATTTTATAGCAACCAGAGCACAATTTTATAAATACTGATAAGCGCTATGTCCTTACACACTGTGCAACAGCAGCTGCCACATAGCTTATACCGTGGCTGCTGCCAACTTGCTCATAAGAGCTGACTTCAAGCCGGCGGCTGTCACTATTAATTGCGTGTTTATGCTCATCACTGTCAATCTAGCTGACATCCATAAACACATACATACACACGAACACTATCGTAGTTGCGTGAAAGTGTTAATCCACAGCAGCGCACTAAAATTTTAATCTCCTGCGGCCGTTAATCAAACTGAGTTTGAGCTCAGTGGCATTTATATATTAAGCTATGCATATATACCAGCGGATTGAGGGGTTCACTTCCCTCCTCGAAAAAAGTTTATACGCCACAAAAACTACTTTCTCCTCATAACAAAATTTTTGGGGAAATAAATCAATAAAACTGCTGAGTGCATATCAGAGCTAACGACCCAAAGCGTATTTCGGAAACTATTTTTGATGGACATGCAGCCATTAGCCACAAAATGCTTATAATATGTATTGTACATATGTGTATATAAGCGTGCATAGTAGTGGTTGTGGCCATCACTTAGCGCCTTCCGCTGCTGGCGGGCACCACAGCAGCGCCGCCGATGAGGCATTAAACTCATAAATTGCTGAAAATTGACTTTCCTTTTTCTCGGGGTGTCGAATTTAATTTACCTGCTTATTTTGTCTTGAGCGCCCCAGCCAACTTTAAACACATTTAGTGTTAACTAAATAAAGCGCCCACTGATGTTGTATTGAGGAATATGATAGCAGGGATAATGCTATTTTGTTCGCTCGAATAGCGTTTATTTCATTTGTCAGCTACGAAGCTGTGTGGCAGCCAACCGAAGCTTATTTAACAAGGGCCAAATAGCTCCAAATACATCGTCGGCGCGCACCGCACTCAATTATGGACTGCGCCGCTTCAAATGTACTCTAGTATGTAGCACGAGAGTTGGTCGGCTTTTATTATTTATGTGTGTTATGATATTGGGCAGGTCCCAACACAACCACGACAAGCGCACTTCATTGATATCATTGTTGTTATGCTCATTGTTTTTTTGTGCTGACAATGAAATTTGTTGTTATTGTACGGTTTTGTTGTTGCCTGTGATCAGCACATGCCCTCGCGCGAGCTATTAGCGCTGCTGCCATCGGCCACTCTTCCGGAACAATGCATTTTATAGCTTTTCCAGAAACGCAGCACTCACAAATTCTTATTTACACACACACACATATATATATATATATATATAAATAAAGTGGATTTAAAAAGTCAACATGGAGCATTCATCAATAAATCGATAGCCACACATTTTTTAAGTGATTTCGGCTTTCAAAAATATTCCGTGTTAAAAATAATGAAATTACATAAATATTCACTTAAAATTTGATAAACATAAAATGTAGAAGCGGCGCTTTCGAACTTTCAATAAATTTATGTACTTCATACACCATTGGGGTTGGATTGATAAGATTTTTGCATCACTTTTTACCAGCATTTATTTATTCTTATTAAGTGGAGTTTTAACTTTATCACAACAGTTGTGTGTTCGGCCGTAAAGCTAACTTAAACCTCTTGACGAGAATGGAGAAGAGGCATAATAGGGGAGGAAGATACCATCTCAGTCTTTACCGACGGATCCAAAATGAACTGCGGAGTGGGCACAGAAGTATTTTCCGATGATCTGGACATTTCTCTCTCTATCCGTCTACCGAACTCGGCTAGTATCTGGAAGTACTGGGCATAGAGAAGGCCTGCGATCAACATACAATTTCAACAAGTTGCAAATAACATATGGAAAAACATAACAAAATGCAATATAACTAAATAATTTTGGCCAACATATCACAAGAAAATAACTAACGACTTATTAAATAGGTCCAGGAAAAGTATCTACAGATTAACCACTACCATAACAGGGCACTGGCAATTCGGAGAACATGCGTCCTAAATGGGTATGCCCTACAACAACATCTGATGAAGCTGCGAAATAGTATGTAGAGAACAAGGAAACAATTTTCCACTTTCTCTGTGAATGCCCAGCCCTATCACAGAGCCAACACAGAACACTTGGAATCCGTCAAGCACCAAACCTTGAACGGATGTCTACAGAAGACATCTCGGACATATGTAACTAGCTTCATTGAAACCTCAAAACGGTTTAAAAGAGAAGGCGAAACATGATAGCAAATATAAAAAGTCTGCGACTAGTGCTTCAAAACGGCACAGCCAGTGCTTATTGAGCCCGAAGACAACAGGGCTGCACTTCTACCTACTTATCTACCTGCGCTTTAAGAAAACTTCTGTTGTGATTTCGATAGAGCAAAGTAATCTCAACTGAATCTGAATAATTCAAAATTTTTTCTCGCTGGACTATAAAACATAGAGCATCCTTACTAAAAGCCTCGTAAATAATTTTTTATTATCATATAATTGTTTCGTCGTTAAATTGCGAACGCCGACATGGCACCCAAAGATAATGAAAAATGTACCCATGTACATTTGTGTATGGACGAATAAATTTTAGCATTACAGCTACATGAAAATCGAAAAAGTAACGTAATGTTAAAAAAATGCTTAAAAATTGTTCATAAAAAATTGCAAATCATTGATACACCAGTGGCATTAAGACCATTGGTATTTTATTACTGTTGTTTTCATTGCGTTCGTGAATGCGAGAGGATATATGAAATTTAAGCTCTCGTTGTCTCGTTGCCACCAAAAAATTGCAACTTTTTTACAAAATATTTACCAGCAACATACGTATTTATTAGGGTGGTACAAAAGCACATTTGATTTTCGCTTGGTACTCTATAAAATAGACTTCAATACAGGAAGTCTCTCAAAGTTTGAGCTCTTAATAGTAATGGGAAGATCCTCCGTCTTAGAGTTTTCAATTCTCTTCTTTTTAACAGATACAAAAACTCAAATCTCGCTTCCAACTATATGACAAGTTACTTCATTTCATAGATTTTTAAGGAATTTGAACGCTCTACAAAATGTTCTCTTACAATTTTTCCGTAAACATAGTACTAGGAGAGACCATTTTAGAGATGTCTAAAAATCTATTTTTCAGAGTATTCAACGAAAAATTATATAACTTCATTTTTTTTGACCCATCCTAATGTACGTGCATGTCTATGAAAAAAATGTGCAAATGCTTTAATGAATTTTCGACAGTTATTGAAGAGCTGTCTTTTTACGCGAATGCATTGGCAAGCTCGCCAGCTGCATCAAATATTGTAAGTGCATATACATACATACATATTGGAAAATCCATTCATCAATGCATATGAAAAGTGTTGTTGTTGGTGCAGCATAAACGCAGCGCTGATAAGCGTAATTTGATGTTTGCTTTTAGTGATAAAAGAAAAATGTTATTTTAAATGAATCGCGCGAAAATAAATATTTTTAAGCAAAATGTAGGTTTTTGGCAGCGGCTGTCGGTTAGGAAGTGACAGCATGATCGAGCTTTTACTGAAAACGGACTATTCTGTGTGAGTCCTTTATACTGTGGGCTTTGTCAATAACGTATTTGCACTTGTATATGTATACAAGAATATATGCTATAATATTCGATTTTTTAGTTTTTTTTTTTGTAATATAAACTGATCAGTCAAAATCAACGTAACGATATTTTTATAAAAAAAAAAGAAAACAAAAACACGGAAATTTCAAATTTAATGGGAAATGTTTATTATCATTCGAAAGTTCGTTATTTGCATTAAATTTTTGTGGATTACTTCTTTCAAATTTTGGTCGCGGCTACGTCTCATATGGTCCATCCGTTGAGTCCAATTTTAGTTAACTCGTTCGAGCATTTCGACTGGTAACTGGTGAACGGCTGATATTTTATTCTAAGCGAGATTTTCCACATAAACTTTAGAATTTACATATATCCACAGGAAAAAGCCTAAGGGCGTGATATCACACGAAATTGGTGGCCAATCGACTGGACCAAAACCTGAAATTATCTGCTCATCTAAGCAATCTCTCTATAAGTCCAATGATTGGTGCGATGTGTGGGAGGTGGCGCCGTCTTGTTGCAACTAAATGTCGCGAGCTTCACGAGCTTCAATTTCAGGCTTCATGTAGTCGGTTATCATGACGCGATAACAGTCCCCATTGCAGCTACGTTCTCACCGGCATCATTTTTGAATAGATATGGACTGATGATTCTAGCGGCCCCCATCAAATCGTCGGTTTTTCTGGATGAATTGGCAGCTCTTCAGTCGTTGCGGCAATTTTGATTATTTACATACCCATAAAGCCAGAAATGAGCCTCACCACTGAACAAAATTTCTGTCAGATCCTCTTGGAACTTTTCAAAGGCCTATAAAGCGAAGTAATTTCGCTTGGAAAAATCGAGCGACTTCAGTTCTTCCAGTTAGTTCATACGTCAGACCGAGTTGCTTCTAACGGCGCCGAATCGGCTCTCCACGGTCTTCATGTACACTCTCAGCTACCGCTGCTATATTTTCTTCACTGTGTGCTGGACGTGGTCTATTCGGCCGAATATTATCCAATAATGAATGCTGGGCCTCAAGATGGGTGATGGTGTTGTGACTAATAACGCTTAGGAAGTCAATTATGTTGACTATAAGTTGGCCGAAGCGAAATACATTTCTTACAGGACGTGAGGAAATGCAAAACAACACATAACAAAAATGAGTTGATCTATCAAAAAAAAGGCTATTACTTCTTCTTGGATCACCCGTTAGTTTGAATGCAACCGAAGTGATCGTTTTTTCTTGTTGTTCCCTTACTTGCACATTGATTCCACAAAAAGACATTCTTCCACGACGTCATTAAAAAATCACTCTCAGCATTATAAATACAATTCAAATTTTTTATTATGTTATCAATTGCATTGGAATCCTAGCCCAGCATCCCAATTCACACTAGATTTGCTTTTTAATTGAACTAAATTTCTAAAAATTCAGTTTTACATGGAAATGAGTTTGAGAGTGGTATATTTCAGACCAAACTGCATTGCTTTCGAAATGTCATTATGTTTTCCAAACGGAAAAAATATAAAAAAAAACACACGAAAATAAATGGAAAAAAGTAAAATTTGCCCAATTACTCATGCAATTCCATTTGCATTTGAAGCTCAGAAATTCTTGTCCAATTCTTTTATTTGCCAACATTCGCAGTTGAGTCAAGGAGTGAAAATTTGAAAGCACCTAACACATATACATACATTCAAGCGCATAAGTGTTTATAAAAGCTCGCCAGGTCGTGTAGTTTTCTCTAAGCACAAAGAAACATTTGCCATGAGAAGGAACATGTGTGTTTTCGAGACTACGTATTAACACACGAAATTGCATTTTAATAATTAAGCAGTTACTAAATACATATGGACAAGCACCCTCGTGCCCCTCCACCCTCCTGAACCTACGTGAAGCTCGTAAATTCTTTTTACTTGGAAAACTTTCAGAAGGACGCACGTCAGAGAAATATGTTAATATGCATGTGTGTGTGTGTGCACGCGTGCATGGTAGCTAACGGTTGAATGCGCACACATATGTAGCAAATGTATTTAACTACTTGTTTGCATTACATTTTCTATCTTTCCACACAAGCGCGCTTCTGCTTTGGCACTCGTGCTTAAGTTGTCACCAAGTCCACACAAGCTCAAGCGTGTGTATGTGTGTGTTTATAATGTTGCCCGTAGGCAATACGAACGCAAAATAAATTATTATAATAAGCTTGCTTTAACCTTTTCTCACTTGTTTTGAGGCGCACAGTGGAAGGACCTTTAACAAAAAAAACTTAAAAAAAAAATTAAATTTCATTTTATCTGATATTGAACTAAAGCTTAAGCTGGGCAGCTGCTAAAAAAATAAAAATTAAAAAAAAATGTATTCGTAACACTGAGATCACTATTTTGTAAATCTCAACAGACAAAAGTAATTTTTGGCCGAGATAGCTTGACTGGACAGACATCGTTTCTTAAGTTTATCACACCAAAAAAACATCGTAACTTCTTTAAACTATTTTTCAGTTGTAAAAAATTGTCTACAGCGGCTTTTTGTTATTCCACAAACACATTTTTAAAATAAACTATAACTAAACAAACGGCATAACGCACACTGCAACCCAAAAGCCCCGCTTTGTGTGCTTTGTTGCAGTTGCAACAACGTTTCCGACACTTTAAGTCGTCCATCTTCCACTCGAAAGAGTCTGAGTCATTCGTCCAACCACACAATCTGCACGATGGATTACAACACGCTGCACTGAGGTCGAGTGGCTCTACACACGCACAAGCACTCGCACAGGCACACACAATCAACGCGTGCCACCTGAGCGCTCAGCCACACCCATTACGCAACACAAGCACACTATGAATTGCAAATTATTGAATATGCTTACAAACGAAGTGGCTACAAATGAAATTCTACACAAACGGAAATAGGTCAAAGTGCAGGAAGCGCAAAAGCAAAGCACTTCAACGCGGTTTCTTCCCATTTTTTATTACACACATGCCACAAGCATACAAGTGTAAGTGCGCTTGTGTGCAGCGGCGAAGCACCATATTGACCTTAACTTGTACAAATCATTCCGAAAATAGGAACGACTAACGGTAGTGCACACAGAAACTATTCTTGGCTAAAGCGCGACAGCAGGCAGCAAGCAACCAAGTGAGGACAGCAGAGGAGGCGCAATAGTTGCGATTTTTGCATTTCCTATGATACTTGTCTAGAATAAACTAAAAGCTAAGCAATTGATTTTTTATTCATGGATCTGATGTCAGAGAGGCATACTTTCAGGCGGGGTAGCAACGTTTTTTTTGTCAATAATAAATAAAACAAAAACGGTTTGGGATATCAATGAAATTCTTTATTGACAGTAAAAGTAAATTCCATAACATTATGTATAGAACTCGACTTCTTTTGCATGATCACCACGGCACGCTTGCAGAAATCCAGAGACTGAACCCAATTTTCGACAGTTTTCAAGCATAAATCGGCCGATACTGCTGCAAATTCACATTCGATATTCGTACGAAGTTCATCAATCGTCGCTAGCTTGTTGATATAGACCGTAGACCTGACATAGCTTCACAGGAAACGGCGTCAAACCGCCCGACCGAGACGGCCAATTGACTGGGCCATTTCGTGAGATAATACCAACCAAACTTGGTTTTCAATAAATCATTTGTGACATTATGTGGCTTGTGGCGCCGTTCTTTTGGAATCACATATTATCCAAGTCCACATCATTCAATTCGGGCCACAAATACTCGGTTGTCATTGAGCGGTAGCGATTCCCATTCACAGTAACGTGCCGGTCTTGATCATAATGAATGAAGATGGCCCAATGACACCTGCGCCCCATAAACGGCAAGAAACCATAATTTTTTCGGGATGCAATGGTGACTAATGAGTACGTGTGGATTACTATCTGACCAATATCGAATATTTTGCTTATTGACGAAACCATTCGGCCAGAAATGATCCTTATCGCTTAAGATACTTTTTCGAGGAAAATTCGGTTAATTTTCAAGTTGTTGCTCAGCCCAATTCACGAGCGTACGACGATTCTGATGATCCAGCGGCTTCAGTTCTAGCGTCAACTTGATCTTGTAAGGATGTAGGCCAAAAATTTTTCGCAAAATTCGCCACAATGGCGTTTCAGAGATGCCCAACGCTTGAGAATGTCATGTGAGAGGCTGATTTGGGTCTTCATCTATTGATGCGCTAGCACTAGCAATCTTCTCGACACTACGGGCACTTCTTTGTTTCACTCGCATGGTAACATTTTGTACTGTGCCTATGGACAGACATTTTTTGACTAGATGGCCAATTGTTGACCATTGTTGGCGACCAAAAATTGACCGTAGCGCTCTTAAAGTTGAGGCCACTGACCCCAAATTTCGGTAGAAAGTTTTAATAAATTCAACTCGTTGGTGGAACGCATATATTTCCATGACAAAGTGGCAAACCTTACTGAAGAGAAATGTCAGAAGAACCGGAAAAAATATGGCGTCGTTTGCTGTCTCTATCGATCTACTTTTGTAGCATTCCTTCAAAATGCTGTTGTTACTAGTTTTTACGAAACGAAATCTCATGCACTGGCCAATCAGCTTTAAAAGAAATGAAGTGTTCTAAATTATTAATAATTTTGGCCTACAGAAAATAGCTTCACATATTTCTATTTTCTTCTTTTATGTTTGAAAACTTTAAAATATATTTGGCGTTGAATCTTATGCAAATACATGGTTATGTGAATATTCTTTATTTAGTTTCATAGTTGTCCCGCATACATTGCTGTTGTTGCTGTACTTCAACATGTATTATATTGACACTTCCCGCATGCTTGCGCTTGTGTGTAGACGAATATAAACAAAGGACAAAAACTTTGAAAACACTTGCGCATGCATTCTTTCTTTGAGGTCCTTCGCTCAAACATTAATCGATATCGATTAGCCAGTGTCCTCGAATGTTAACTGTCCCAAAAAAATTGGAAACACATTCGACTGCCATCAATACAACGACATGCCTACAAATTTATGTTAAATATATGTATAAACATACAAATACATGCTGAATCGTGCAACGCAAACCACATTCACGGAAACCATTTGATATACGCTTACAGTCTTATATTTATTTGTTTTATAGCTTATAGTTAGTTTATTGATGGACTTATTTAGCATGCGTTTTTGAAAACTTATTCAGCTTTACAGTTAGATGAGTGAAGATATAAATTTTAAATATAAATTTCAGTTTACTATCTTTGAGACTTCGAAAGTGGTGTTCTAATGGCCATGTGCGCGATAAAATAAGAGAAAGAAAATCTCTAAAATGAAATGAACACGCTTTTGCTAATCGGAAGAGTCAGCTGTGGTGTCTTTTTCAAACCAAAAAGCTACAAAAACCATAAATAACCGCATTTTACAAAATTCTGTTAAAACAATGCTCATAACAGAAATAAAATATTTTTTTTTTCATTTTTATTGTTCGAAAGTTTTCACGCACCCACAAAACCGAAATCGAACATTGGAAAGAGTCATAAAAGTTTAACGACGCTTGAACAAACCACACCGACATACAAGTGCATATGTATATATGTATATGGCCAGCAATTAAAAATATGGTCAGCTGCGGTTTGAACAAGTTTGAAACGATTTTCCGGGTCATTTTCACATAAAGGATTTATTACTAAGCAGTTAAGTTTGTAAACAATCGGAATCAATTTAGAAATGAATATCTGGAATTTATTGCGCTTAGTGTCACAAACTCTCACACTTAATAAGGAATACCAATAAATTATTACACACACATAAAAAGGCATTTTATTTACTCAGTTGAAGAAGTGTATCTGCTCATTTGTTTCTCCCAAAGCTCGCACTGTAATAGTTTACTCGCTGAAATGGGTTGCGGTAAATATTGATGACGTTTTTACATACATATGAATAGCATGTGGCATTTGAGCTAACTGAAAAAGAATTAAGTATGATTGCTCTTTATATTTTGAGATTTGGCCACACTAGTGTTGGAATCTGGCAACTCACCACTTTATCGTAAAATTTGTCATTTTTGGTGGTTTGCTTAATCAGAACGTTTTGACAAACGAGCACGATTTGTTTAGTTTACAGTAACTTGAAATATTCATCTCGATAAAAAAAATGGAATCAAATCGCGAACATTTTTTTATAACTTTCGACGTAGATTAACTCAAAACCAGTTCGCTGGTGAATTTAATTCCATTTTTGACGATGAAGCTTCCTTCAAGTCTAATGTTTATCCATGGTATGGGGGATCCAAACGAGGTCGTAGACCACGCCAAGACGAATTTTGTGAAGGTCGTCCAAAATCAGTTGTTGTTCCGGAAACTATTTATGCAGTGCGCAACCAGCGCAGCGGAACCAGCATACTTTCAATATTTCACCAACATTTAGTAGTAGAATTTTTTGTTACGGTGAATAACACACAATTTGTTAATCACTCACAAAAAATCGATCTATAATAACGTGACAGATGATCACCGTGGTTTTATACAAAAGAATCCGAAGGTAAACAACAGTCGACTGCATGAGTGTTTCAGTATGAGCCGAATCCAAAATAGGCTGTTCGCGTACGAAGCACTTCCAATCAAATGGCTGCCTGTTTTTTTGAAAAAGCTGGAGATGTCGCAACCTTACCACTGGAACAACGAAGAATAGGAAATTGACACAACCATCTGTTTGTCAGTTGTCTTTTAAGAAATCAGGAAAACCAACCACCGAAGACGCTCACTCTTCCCCACGACAATGCGAACTGTCAAACATAGACTGAAACGACTAAATTGTTGAATGCTCAACAAAAACATTGGTGAGTAATCCAACCGTACAGTCCTGACGTGACACAGGGTTATTTATTCTGATTCCCGTTTATAAAAAAACAAAAAATGCGCTGTCGTGGGACACCAGGCAGGAACGAATTTCCTTCGGATAATGTAGAATCGATACAATTTGCAAAAAAATTGTGCTTAATTTTATTTTATGTAGGTTGTCCTGATTTTTCTCTCAAGTTTCGCTGATTAGTTGTTATTTAAGTACAGATAAGTATTAAGAAAATTTAGTATTTTAAGAAATAATGAATTACGTAAAATAAAAAAATAATTCAAATTATATCTAAATAAAAATTGGTAAATATTTTTTTGTTTTAAATTATCAATTGTTATTACAAATGATATAATAGAGCTATTTTATGCTTTTATTTGTAAAATAACGTCAAGTTTGTTAGACCTGTGAATAATTTTACAATTTACATATTAGTGACATCACCACTCTACCTCCTCTTTCTATCTTCCATTCTACTGTCAACTCTACTGTTGTCCTACTGCCGTTGGCAAATATAGGAAATATTCAAGTTAGCGGGAACGACAACTGTCGGCCTGCAGTCGTGTAGTCGTGCAGCTGTCAAAATAACAGTGTCCATAAGAACGTCTGTATTTTAATATTTGGCAGATGTAGTTTGCAGTCTGTTGCGCTCTATGTGTGCCGCACTTCACTCAAAACTAATTTGCATACACAATAATGTTACAGATTTTCATGCCTAATTATTTTGCGAGACCTAAAAGTAGGCTATAACTAGCGATCTTACAGGTTATTTCTTACGGGTTATTTCTTACGGATATTTCTTACGGGTTATTTCTTACAGTTTTTACTATCACTTTTTTTTCAGTTAGCTCCCGCAGCAAAATCCCTTCTTCTGCAAGCCTGCCGTAAGGAACTTCGTTCCAAAAAACTATGTAAGTTTGTTTTGGAGAACCCTCAATCAGAATGGCAAAAGTGCTTCGACCATTGGTTTAAACTAATGCAAAGGTGTATAGATCTTATTGAGTATATTTTGAAACACAGTAAATGAATTTTCGATGATTAATATTTGTTTTTGTCTCTAATCCAGAAAAATTATTAGTTTAAAGAAAAAAGCAATATTCCTTAGAACCACCCTAATGTAGCCTCCCAAATCTACTGCTTATGCACATCAAATATCCGCAAATATAAAAATGCACTGCTATAAAATCGAAACGCTCGTCAATAAATCGCTCACTAAAATATAATGCAGTATACTCTATGTGCACATACATATACACATGCATACACATAAATATATATGTACTTGCATATGAGCATAAATACTCATCATATGAGTACTGCTTGCACAATAGATTAATATTGATGATATTTTGCGCTGATGAGAGCAGCGGAAAACAGCTGTCATTTAACTGCTCATTTACAGGTCAAAAGGAAATAAAGAGAAAATAATTATGGTATTTAGCAAAAATAGTTCAATTGCAATCAATTTTTGAAGGACATTAATCTTGGATGAACCAAAATCATGACAATTGCAATTAAGCGTAAATAATTGAAGTTTGTTCATAGTGAATATCGATTCCGCCTGCGTGTCTCTTGCTTGGAGTTGCTTAATATAATTAATTGAAAGTAAAGTAATCGGAACTTAGTTTTTGGACTTTAATCAAATGAATGTGAGCAGCTTTTTTAAAAACTGTAGACTAATTCTGCCTCTCTCTTCGATTGTAAAACGCACGATTATGATAAAAATATGTATGAAGAATAATTTACAAACTAATTGGATACATAAGTACTACTGTGGGCAAAAAATAGTAAAACTATGTTCCTAGTTTCTTAATTAATTCTTCAAAATCTTTGTCACTTCCTTAAAAGTACTCCCGTTGGTTACAATATACTTGCGTCAACGTTGTTGCATTCCTCGAAATAGTAGCGAGTAGCGAGTAGCGATTCAAGTTCAATGTCTTCAAATGACTTAAAACGACTTCCCCGGAGCGGTCGTTTCAGTTTGCTGAATAGCCCCCTTTTACGATTAGTGTTCCTTGTTGACAGTTTGGCCTGTCGGAAGAAATTCGGAATGTACCACACCTCGATAATCGAAGAAAACTATCAACATAACCTTGATTTTTAACCCTCTTTGATGTGCTCTCACCTTTGTAACGATACTCGACCGATTGATCCTCCGTTCCCGGGTCATAAGCATGGGTTCAAGACTCATCGCCGGTAATAATACGTTTCACGATATCCTTTTAGTCGGAAAGCATTGTTTAACAGACGTTAACGCGACGCTGTTTTTCGAAAAAATTAATGATTTTGGAACCAATCGTGATTTCACTTTTCTTAGGCCCAAATGATACTTCAAAATGGTTTACACTGATCCTGCCGATATTCGAACGATGTCAATAAGATCTATGACTCTTAAACGTCGTTTCAAAAGTCTTACTATTTTTTGCCCATGGTGGTTAAGTGGAATCAGCAGATAGATACATCGATTCTTATGTCCTTGAAGAGTGCACACAAACCATTTGTGTATTACTAAATTCTAAGCACACACAAAAATAAGAATCTCTTGAATAGAGCTATGAAACTGAATGTGAAACATTAGTGGAACATAATACTGCGCGATAAAATAGAAAGCTTTTCGCTGCGCACCACACTTAGCAAAAATGGAGACGAAGCCTTGTAGCTGAACTTATGTTTAGGAAAAATAAAATCAAACTTATGTATTTTTGAAAACTTAACGCCATTTGAAGCACTGGAATGGCAATTCAGGTAAAAAGCCAAAAAATCGCTAACATTACTGCACTACAACAGGTAACTCAGACAGCGTCTTTTCTTCAGTGTACAGATATTTCCTCTCATCTCTCGCTACACTTCCGCCCTTATATTTCAAACCGTTTTCGTTGCGCCTCCAAACGCACCTACAATTTAGGTGCTGCTTGTTTCGGAACCCTCATAAAAAATCTAATAAATAAATTGTGTACCAAAGCATACCTCTGTTCCTTGTTGGGGTTGAATGACTAAAGTGCAACAGTTACACATTTTACATTGGTGGTTGTGTACGAGAACATAAATGCCTATGAACATTACGGAGACACGCTAAAACGTGCACGAGCATTTAAAAAGCAACAACCTAATTGGGGCAAAATTTTGGAAAAATGGTTGTCGGTAGGGAAGACTTTGCCGCACCCATCGGCAACATAGTCATAAAAACAGAAAACAAGTAAGGGAGGTCTAAGTAGGGGCGCTATCGTATATTAAACACTGTTTGAGTATACACCTGTAAGAAATAGAGGCGTAAAATAAATTTTCAAAAATTTGTTACATATTGAGACATAAACAAGGTACAAAATCAACCAGAAACTCCGACGTTCAAAAATTATATTCAGCATGCGGCCGCTAGGGTAGAATAAAAGAATTTCAAATTTTCATTTTTCAAGAAAAGTTCTCCGATTTTGCTTCAGTTCGGACTAGGAGTTAAAGCTAATATCATCACCACTAAATTTTTGGCAATATTCTTTAGAATTTCCTGAAAATTCCACAATAAGTTTGGCAAACATATTTTAGACGATGTATATCACTGAGCAACATGTGCCTAGTGTATCAAAGGGGGTACGCGGGCGAAATGTAGCGCTTGTTAGGATAAATGGCACTTAGCCTTGCGTTCGGTTGCTTCGCGTCTTAGATTAGCGCACGCAGAGCATGAAACTTATAACATTTAGTAGGCGAAACTTTCTACTCCGTGCCATTTACCCAAATGCACGCTTTCGACGTTAGTGCCTTTTGCAAACCCAAGAGGCAATTTTTCTCTCAATTGCTATTTTTTTCATTTTCATTTTTTGATGAAATGCCAAGAAAACTGTTTTGCATTCACTTCCAGAGAACGACAAATACGCCAATGCCACAGGCTTTTGAATACCAACTATGCGTGGGTGTGTGTGTTTTAGTTTTATGCGACTGTGTGTGTCCTCTAAATTTGACCTTTGCGCCTAGTACTAGCAAGATAATTTGTGTGAAATTATGAAAGAAGACCCCTTGGCCTTTTGGTGGAAGACTTTAACCCTTTCCGGCGATTTGCGACGCGGTGCTTAAGACATACGCTTGCGCTAACTCACTGAGCGATGCGTAAAATTGCTGTTTACTGTTGCTCTAATGCGCTTTGCATGTCCGGCCACTTAGGTGGGTCCACGCAACGGTGCTTACGTGTCGCCTCGCAGTATTTAGAGTAAAAAATGAATGGGCTCTGCGTGCAATAGTTACTCAAACTGCTTTTAGAAAACAGCAAAAAATGCTCAAATGTATTATATCGGATATTTTTTGGTCAACGAAAACTTGTCAAGTTCCTCTTTGATGTTACTTTACTCAAATTTTCATATTCCTATTCCATTTCGAACAATTTTAAATGTCTAATATCACAGGAGCATATACATGCGCTTGTCTCTCTTGCAACATATACTTTTAACGATTTTGATCTTAATTTGAGTTTACAAACTTAATGTCACTGAAAGCTGTAAAAATTTATAATTTAATTAAAAGTGGAGCTGGTGCTATAAGCATCATCGCTTCCAACATATTTTGATAGACCAAAATGTATGCCATGCCATGAACGCCAATGTGTTTCGGTCCCAAACACATGTACATACACTTAAATATACTTAAATTTGTATCTACATATAAGCACACGAAGCCAAGTGCCGAGGGGCAGGTACTATCGTATGTTTTCTTTTTTAATTTCCACACCTCATTTTAAATTATTCATGTAAATACATAAAACGTGCAGGTATTTCCGAGTCTCAAGCTGCCAACGGTTCTGAGTCTTCACCAAAATATATACGAATTGGTTCGGAAAATTTGTAAAAAGTGAATAATGCTGCATTCAAGTGGGAAGTACAACATTTAAATGCTAACCATTGAAAGCTCGTCGTCAATTGTGCAGCTCCGGCGCAAATATGGAAATATTTAGGAGAATGAAACACGTTGTCAAGGCAACCAAATTGTCATAAAAGTGAGCAGATAGGAATTTAATCACAGCTACTGAATGCAAATATGTATGTTTGTACATGTCGATTCATGCATGGCACACTTATGTGTAACATTTCCCCTTTCATGCACACATACATACATATAAATGTATGCCAGTACATCACCAGTCAAACAGAGTTATTCTTGGAATAATTTATGATCTGCAGCAGATGCAAAAAGTGTTTTTGTTGCTTCACCAGCAGAACTAGAACTATTTGCATAATAAATTCGTGATTGATTTGCTCCCAGTGTCAGCTTCAGTCATTTTTCTTTCATTGGAATTAAGGATTTTGTATATATGGGAACCAGCATAAATTTCACCAATAACATGAGTCTGTAAAGCAATTTAACTCTTACCAACAGTTGCTACTTTGCGACATTTCCGTAATTGAAAAGCAGATTCCTCTTTCGACGAACAAAAGTTATATTCTATAAGTTTCTCATTATTCCCGTCCTAATTTACGACGCAGAAACATGGACGATGACGAACCCAGGAACCGAGCTAAGAAAGCACTTGCAGCAATCGAGAGAACTGTTCTTCGCAAAATCTTTGGACCCGTCCGCTTGAGTTATGAATATTGAAGAAGATGGAAGTATTAACTGGATGAGTTCTGCGGCGACATGGATATAGTTAAGCATATAAAAATTGAAGAAGTGCGCGAGTTAAGTCATGTTGTCCGCATGGAAGAGGATGGTCCAGTTTAAACCTTCTTCGATTCGTAACGGAAACAAGGACTCCCTCGCACCGAATGGAAAGACCAACCTGTGAGCAGCCTTCACTTGCGGTGTATAACTGGCGTGACCTCGCAAAGGATAGAGGCAACTGGCGAAGTTTTGTATTCTGACCGGACCGCCCAGACCGCCTCACAGTGGAAGTGCCAAAGAAGTAGATGAAGTTAGTTTTACTCGTATAGTCATAGCTCCAGTTTTAGGAGCATCCATTTTGATAATTTTTTTCGTCCTCAACAGGGTTTGTCCGGAAAGTAATAGCACTGAGTCGAGTTCTTTAAAAACTTTCAAAATAGGCTCCTTCTCCGGAATATCCTTGAAAGCCGAGCCTTTTTAGCCAAGCAAACACAAAAGTCCGGGTGCCACATCTGGGCTGTAGGGCGACTGCTGAAGAAGCGTGGGGATGCCGGCCTTGGTTAGGTATATGTTCACAAGAAAAGCGTTGTGAGCCGGGGCATTATCGTGATGCAACTTCCAATAGGCTGCGATGTTTTGTCGGGCCTTGGGATCTTCATCAGCAACCTCTTCTCGGCCCTCCAAAAAGGCCTGATGCCACCAAAACACACCACTTCTTGCTAAAACAACATCTGGTTGCAGTTTTTCCGAGATTAACGAACGCCACATTTTCGGCTTGAACCACTCACAAAAAGACGTGCGAAAATGTTTTTCCTGACTCTCCAGCCACTCGTTCGTTAGCTAAAAATGCCCTCGCTCCGAAGTACAGTCGCGGCGGAAGAAAATCAGTCCTATTACTTTCCGGACAAACCGTGTATAAAGTTCAGGGCGAAGTTTCTAGGCATTCAAACTCAAATCATGAAAAGTTTTTCGATTCGAAATTTCAGCAAAAATGCAAAAAATAACACCAGCTTGAACCAATAATGGAAATTGGAAAATATGTCACATTTGTCTACTGGGACTTCCAAGCACGTATTGACAGTTCAATATCCATTTTATTTTTCATTCTCATATCGAGCAGAAATCATGTCACTGCACACACACAGTTCGTCAAATTGAAGCGGAAATGCAAATAAAAGCTAATCGGCGCTGCGCTGTCAATTTGCGAAAATCGCGCCACCATTGCTTTTATTGTTGTGGTGGCATTTGTAGAGCTTTAACATTTTCAGGGAAAATGCAATATTTTTTTATTATTGTTTATCCTAACCGGTAATGTAGCGTTATAAACACTGCTGATAGCAATAACAATAAAAATATGGAAAATAAAGACAAGTGGGATTTGCTGTCAAAAATTCGTAAAGGTAGTCCAGATTTTTGTCTCAACTCGGTATACTCATATACATATATTTATACTAAAACGCGCACTATGATATGTATGTATATTTTTAATGAAGAACTACTGAAAATCCCACCAGATCACTCTTCATATATGCAAATTTCTTTCGCCTCAAATTATGGCTTCTGCTTTTGCGCCCACTTTCTCGCCTCCTTTTCGGACTGGTCGTCACTGACTGACACTGCGTGGTCATTTTGCGCGATTTCCACTTAATTACAATGCCTAAGCGTCATTAATACGTGACAAAGTGCGCAGCGTAACGCCTTTTTGCCAACCAACGCACACCTCCCTCCCACACACAGACACACACACAAGCGCGCAATGAATTCTAATTAACGAAAATGAAGACAAGTAATTGAGCAATTAATCGCCATAAAATTGGCATGCATTTAATGGAATTTATTTCGGTTGTGTTGGGCATTTTCAGCACTGTCCGCTGCCATTTTACGCCCACCAAATGCGTTAGTCGGTATGTGTGTGTGTGGCACTTGTTTGGCGGAGACTCGAATTACTTAAGTAACCAAATATGGCCGCGCTGGAGTAGCCACAAAGGGCGGTAGTGCAGTTTTACGCGAAAGCGGCCATTCAAATTCCGCAGCCAAATTCACTTACATGTGTGTGAGTGTGTGAGTATGTGGTTTGAATATGAAACTGCCACGTGAACGCTGACGTGCCACACACACATTGCATAGCGCCACTCCCGCTGTAAACGCGCTAATTACACTGTCACGACTGCGCGCCTTTCATATAAAATGTCTAATTAAAGACATTTGCTCTTCCTGCCTTGATTGGAAACTCGAGCATGCCACGAAATTTGCGCTTTACTTCTGCAACGCAAAAAGCTGGTAATTTGCTCAACTCCTCGGTGACAGCGAAGACAACGGAGCATGCTCAAGTCATCACAGTGATTGCCACCTACTTTATGGCATTACGCAGGTTAACCAGATATGAATTATGTAAGTGTAAGATGCCAACAATAACCCGAAATTCCATGCGCTCACATAGTGAAAATCACATGCAGTTCTTTTGTCCTTGAACTGAGGTGCTCATTGATAATAGAACGGAGAACTTTAATGTGAATTGTGTTTCGTTGAGCGTCACTTACATAATAAATACCTAGCTATCGGTATTACAGGCATATGTGATTGTAGAGGAAAGGAAGAATTTATATGTCTACTACGTGCGAATATTTAGCTTGAGAGCAAAATGTTAGAGAAACTCTAAGAGAGAGGGAGGAAATGCGAAGGAAAGATATTTATAAAAGAAGAAATCATGAAATAAAAAATATTCAAAATAAGTTCCCCTCGATACTACATACGAAAGTAGTTTCAGTAGCCAAAAAACAAAACATATTTTTCTCAGAATAAATTTTTCAAATCATAATTTTTTTTAATGGAAAAAACATTCACATGCCATAATAGTCGATAAATCAAGCAGCGGTTTATATTTCCTTACCAAAATTGGTATTTTCAAGGCAATAAATATTTGTCCTTGAACTTTTTCACGCACAAATGCTTTAAGCCCTTTGCAACAACTAATTGTTACAGTCAAATTTGTCCACTCAAAAACTCAAAATAACTGAGAGCACAAACTAAGGCATGAGTTATTTGCATGGCCGACAAAAATCGAAAAATATAAAATAAAAAATACAGCAAAAAAAATATAAAAAAATAATAAAACAAACAATTAGTTCTCACACAAACAATGAGAAAGTGTAAGGAATCAAATATGCGTATCCTTGACTTTATATCGAAGCTTTTTGTACATTTTATTTCACTTTCTGCCGCCTTCCGCACTATCCTGTCGCCTAAGCATTAGCCTTGCCAAGTGAGCGCTTACTCGCACAAAAAAAATCGCCGCGACGAGGCCGCAACGCAGCAGGCAGACTGTCAGGCGCGCTCTCCATTTTTCACAAAGACTATTTAGGCCGCATGCCAGTTAAGTTTCATGTGCCTTCGAGCGTCTCAAACCCCAATCTCGCACTTTTCAAACCTTTTCGCCATTGCAGCGGCGCGCATGTTGTTGCATTATTTCGCTAAGACTATTGTGTGCAGTGACTTTTTAGAATAAAGCCTGTCTCGCTTTATATGTAGGCAAATGCCATGAATAAGTGAGCCATAATTATGAGCACTGCTTGCAAATTCTTCCAGTGCACTCACTTGGATCGAAGTTTGCTGGCAAGGCAAATCAGCCAAGAATGAGAGTTTTGTGGGCTATTGTCTAGTGCACAAAGGTATTGAATTTAGATTAAAGTGCTTTATAAAATTTGTTAAAAACAAGAAAAAAACATTAACTTTGGTTGCACCGAAACTATACACCCTCCACAATTGCAAAAGATTCCTTGCAAAAACTTTATTTCGATTGATTGTACAGCAAAAAAATAATTCACATCAATTCGTTATGGAATAGAACTAATGTGAATTATTTTTTTTCGTTGAAGATATCAGTGGCTTTGATATTAATTCATGCCAAACTTCTTGAAGATATCTCGTGAATACAAAAAGTTGTCCATACAAGCACTTATTTCCAATGGTTCAGTTTGTATGGCAGCCATATTCAATAGTGATCTGATCACCATAATTTCTATAAAGACTGAATCGATATGAAAGATGATAACTCTAGTCAAAAATTCGTAACGATATCTCCAAAAATGAAAAAAGTTGTCTATACTAGCTCTTGATTGCAATCGTTCAGTTTGTATGGCAGCTATATGCTATAGTGGTCAGAACTAAATAATTTCTTCGAAGACTGAATCGTTATATTAAATAAAAATTTTAGTAAAAAATTCGGGACGATATCTCCTAAAATGAAAAAGTTGCCCATACAGCTATATGTAATAGTGGTCCGGGCGATTCCAACAAATGAGTAGTTTTTTGGGGAGGAGAAGACTTGTGCAAAATTGTAGATGGATATCTTAAAAAGTGAGGGACTAGTTCGCATATATACAGATGGACGGACAGACCAATTTGGCCTAATCGACCCAGCTTATTATGACGATCATTTGGAGATATATATTATAGGGTATCAGACCCCTCTTTCTGGGTGTTACAAACTTCGTGTCAAACCTAATCAGTGTATTATTAACCAATTCAGGCTAAGTTTAACTCCAGACCTGAGGGAATTCGATCCGTATTTTATTTAAAGATGTTTTAAAAATTATAATTTACATAACCTATATTTTATTTTAATATTTTATAGCAAATAAAACGTTTTTGCCATTAGCACTTTGTTTATCCCTACAATATTTACTTGGTATATAATTTTTATATGCCAATTTTATTAAAAAAAACTTTTTCGTCAGTGTTTAAAATAATTTAAGCAAATCTTTATACTTACAAATATTGATCCAAGCACGATTTCCTCCGCTTTCCAACCTTTGGCGTATAAATTTTGCTTTATATTTTTCTGGATATTAAGTTTAAAGTTGAATGCTGTCTGCTTATTGTTATATAAGTGTTATCTTACAATATTTATTGCTTGCGTTTCTATTATTGTGTTTTTATTGCGCTGTTGAAAACTACTCCGGTTCCCTCAAAACATTTTCGCTTTGAAATTCATGATTCTTCACTTTTTCAATATTCGATTCTTCACTTCCTTTTTTAACAACTTTTCATTGGCAATTTTACGCTTGTGGTTTCATATTATATTTATAACTTAAATTATTGCAGTTTTTTTTTTGATTTTCTTTTTAATATTTTTCAGTTGACGCTTGATTATGCGGGATTTTATTGCTTTGCTTTCGGTTTGGTATTCTAAATGATTTCAGATAACAAAACTTGTAGAAACTAGTAGTGGCAAAAGTTGTCGGTCTGTGTGCAGTTCAGTTCGTTCGGCAATAAGGGAAGCTGGCGAAATGTTTGCATAAATATACAGTTCAAAATAATGTTGCGGAAAATAACTACAAACATATATACAGTTACACATGAAAATGTCTGTTTAAAGAGGAAATGCAAAGAAAAGTCATAACCGCGTCTCTAGCGCCGCCACAACACAGTGAGCTTCCGTGCTTGCTGCGCGACCCGTGGGCTGATCCGGTGTTTGCTTATTGTTTTTGTGACGTTTCGCAGCTGCTTTCGGCGCAGCGAGCGCGACGGCACGTGCCCTTTGGGAACTTGGTTTTTCGCGTCACCGCGCAAGCATGCTAAAAAGCCAACAACAAGTAGAGAAAATAGAAGAAAAAATAAGCCCTGAAAATATCGACTCGACGCTGCGTTGCTGTGCTGCAATGAAGCGCGCGGTGGCTGAGATTTTATATGCTTGCTCAGACAAATTTACAATTTTACTATAGTTTTGTTTACCGCTTGCATTCGTAGCTTGGTTTTTTGCTTGCTGTGCTTTGCTACGTTGCTACACAGCTGCTGCATAAGAATAACAATTGTCGTTTTATTGTTGCCACATTTTCAGTATTTTTCGAAAAATGCTTCCGCTTTTACTCCTTACTAAAGCGCTTTCGCCAGTTCTCCATGGCGCAGCCAACGGCACGATACTAGTTTTGGCTTTTTGTGCTCGCTGTCGTTGGCTTCAGCATTTTCGTTGTTTCCTTTTCGCTATCCTTTTACACGTCGCTACAATATGCAAATATTTGCAATCCTAATGACAATGACAGTTACATTCGCAAACAAAGCGGCGCCTGCGAAGGCACGTGCCGACAGAGCAGATACAAAAATATATACATATATGTATATAGAAACGCCGTTATGCAGCTATGTATAAAGTAACTCATTGCATTTCGTTGGCCAACCGCAAAAGAGCAGCACAATTTACTCGCAATTCCAGTTGGTTTCAACCGGCTTTCGCTTTCGACTCTTCTCTGCTTTGCCTACACATAAATATATATACATATATATGCTCAAATTTGGTGTCATTGCTGCGCTGTTTATTTACAAGCTTCATTTTCGATGTTTATATTATACATCTTGAGTGTGCCTTTCGCTGCCTTTCAAAGCGGTCTCCAGCGCCTCCTTCGTTTCGGTCAAAGTTAGTGTTGCTGCTGGTTTGTGTTTCCGCAACTGCTTCTAAATTCAATTTTGTGACAAAAAGCAGGTCGCTGCCGCATATGTAAACAACAACAAGCTGGCTTCAGTACGTATATTACCAGCTTGTTCTCATGTGAATCACTCCCTCAACGACCTCTCATGGCAAAGCCGCGTATATTTAGTATCGTCTGTAGCCATCTACATCATTTTTCATGACTTAACTGCATTCTCGTGTTATCTTTTATTTAATTTGTTGCATTTGTTTACAATTTCTTTACATGCATAACACACGACGCTCCTTTTTGTGTATATAAATCATGCAGAATGAGCTTAAATTGAAAATTATGGCAGCATACTTAACCTTTGGGTACAAGATTTATATCTTGTGAGTTAAAATTAAGCTTAATGCATTGTGAACCTGAAATTCAGAGCACTCTTCCCTTAGAAAAGAAAATTTTTCATGTTCATGTTATAAAATAAATTAAACGGTCGTGGCTTTAAGGAAGTGTATGCCTGCAGATAAATAACTACTAGTCAAGCGAAGCCTGATCATCACTCTTCTTCTTCTTCTTTAGTCTATATAAATTATTTCAGCTTTATTTTATTGGTTTTGAAGAAGCGCATGCAGGCTCTTCCTCCTCCACACAGCTGCTGCTGCTGTTGTCACGAATATCGTAAGCAAGTCACTCATACGCCCAGTGTCACAGCCGTGACGCTGCCATGGCAGTGTGCCACTACATTTCGCACTTCATTCGTGAATGTGAAAAGTCAATTCGAAATCGATAAGCGCCACATGCTATTGACATTGAGTGCGCATGCAAAGTAGACACCGAAAATAACGGTTGATTGTATGCATAACGGTTGGTTGCATGAATTTGTGACGCTCAAATGACAAACTGTTTAACGAATGCAAAATGAAGCGGCGAGCCACAGCGCACGATGCACGACTACAATTTTCGCATATCCGTGTGTCTGTCGAAATGGCGTGACAAACGCATATTAGCTACATTTCAAAGAGCAAACAAGAACTGAAAGTTTTATATATTTTTATATTTTCATTTGTCGCTTTACAAGCAAACATTTAATCGCCAAATTTATTAATTAAATTCGATTTTATTGCATGCAGCGAGTGCTTTGCAAGCTTAGTTTGTGGCATGTCAAAGGTGGCAGAAGCCATGAACCGGCTGACAATGCTGCCATTGTTGCACAATGCGACCGCACATTGACCTAATGACCCTCATTTCGACAGTTCATTGAGCAAAAGCGCTTGATAATTGCCAACGCTTGACATTCCCTTTTGGCAACGCTGGCGTGGCAAGTTTACCGTATTGTTGTCACCTAACAATGTCTTAAATCCATTACAAAATTCTCGTGTTTTTGCGTTCCGTTGACGTAACTCGCCCATCGCCCGTCGCTTGGCTCGTTCTTGTGCTTGTCTCTTGCTTGTTTGCTTTAATGGATTTTATTTCCCTATTTTCAACATTTCTCCCAAAAGCATTTCGGTTTTATTTCTCATGTTTTTGGTTGCAGTTGAGTTTGTATCTACATACCGCTAGTTGTTTGCAGTTCAGGTGTCACTTGTATTTTATTGTTGTAATATTTTTAGGTCAATTTGTTTCATAAATCATTTGGACTTTACTTTTTTTTCTTATAAATTGGCTGTTAAGCCTGGTTTAACTCGTGTACTCTCGAGTACAGCAGTTTTTGGACAGCAGAAAAAGGGGATATTTTCATTTTGTTGTTTTGGCTCTGCTTTCTTTAATGATATAGGGGTTTTTTTATTGAAAATTTGGTTTTCAAGAAGAAATAACACGCATGTTATTTAATATTATTGCAGAATTTAGTTTTATTTGAGTTTTCCGTTATGTTTTAAAATTAATTCCGGGAAGTGACTACTGTGGTTTCTTCTTCTTCTTTATTGACGTAGACACCGCTTTCATATTCATAGCGGAGTTTATGCCAGGTGCTGTTTTCTTAATTTTATTGAAGATGTTTTTTACGTGGTGGGTTCCAAACCCAGCGCACATTCTTAGGGAATTATGTGGCTAGCTCGCATAAATTCTAGCCAACTGACCCAAATACCCGTTTGTCAGCAATAATGTGCCGAATATTCTCTTCCGAGGTAAATTAGTCCTTTCGCGCTTATCTGCGCAGACAAGCGACCTCACATAACTCCATAAAATTTAATAAATATTAAATCGAACGATTTTGGAGGTTACATGGTGAGCCCCCGGCGCAAGGTAATGCGCTCACCAAAAGTTTCCTTCAATAAATTGAGCATTTCGTTGACTGTATGACATGCTGCCCTTCCTTGTTGGAACCAAAGATTGTTTAGATCAACATCCTCCTATTTAGGCATGAAAAAGTCATTAATTATGGCTCTATAGCGTTCTTCTTTGACTGTAAATTTCTTCTTCTTCTTTTCAGCTTTTTTTTAAGAAATATGGACCAATGATTCCCTCGATCCATAAAGCACACGAAACTGTGACCTTTTGAGGTTGTAACGCGTCTCAATAATTGCGATAATTTTGTTTATTAGCGTGCTCATTTGACTAAAAGTTAGTTCATTGATCAAGTTGAACTAAATTTTCTTACGTCGGGTCGCGCGAACCTAACTACTATCTTGTTTCGAAGTAACTTGGGTCATTATGAAATAACTAACCCGAGTATAATTCAAGTAACAGCCAACAGGACGCTCAACTTCGAAAAAAGAATTGGCTCTTTGAAAACCGTCCATTCAAGAAATAACTTAAAAAGGATTTAAAGCATACAAAAAGCTTCAAAATGCAAAAATATTATTAAGTTCTCTCATGAGATGACATTTTTTTAACTTTTTGCAATACTGTTTTCTAGTATTGCTTTAAAATTTCTATTCACTCGAGTATATCGAAACATGATTCGTTTGAAAATGTAGAATTGCTTATGGTTAATGTGTTTCTATCTTCTCATGTTACTAAGCATACTACAACATTTTCCCTTAATTTAAAATAATTTAAGCATAATAGACTTGATATTACTTTGAGTTACCTCCAAAATTTAAATGTTTCAAGGTGATCATGATCATTGATTTATATATTTATATAAATATTCCCTTCTGAAGGTCATATAAAATGATCCAAATTCACCATACATTTTCAAAAAGTTGTAAATAACTATAGAAAATAAAAAAATTTAAATAGAATTTATTATAATTGAGGAAACCAGTTTTTCACAGCATACAAAATGCTCAGTGGCCAAAGCTAAGCGTCAACACACGCATTGAAATCAAATCAAAAAATGTTTTCTCTAAACTAATCAATGCAATTTCTATTCATAAAAGAAGGAAACCAATTATCAATTTTGAAAACAATATTGAAATGGATTTTATCACATAACAAACAATAGCAAAGCATTTTATTTGAGTATTTCTACTGGCAAAACTTTGTATTTTCAAACCAAGTATTCCAACTAAAGTTCATTTTTTGCCTGATTTATGTCTTCAGGCTGTAGTTTTATCGCTGTCCGCTGTCTACGTGGATATGTATGCCGTCGCTTACTCAATATGGCAATGCAACAAACGTAATAATAATCAGTGCCTCGGGTCAGTGCAAGCGCGAGCGACCGACCGAGTGGGCAAAGGGAAATACGCTTGGAAATAGCATGAAATTAAAAGATAATATAATTTGCATTGCCAGTCTATTAGGAACTTGTAACCAGTAGCGACACAATTAAAGAAGAATTGAGCGAGGCGAATGGAAACGCATAGATATGGAAATTCATTTAAAGGAAATGGGAAAAATGTGAAGGGATATGAAGCGGAAATATACAGTTCTTTTTTAAGAGAACACAGATTTTAAATTTGCCAGCACAGCATGAAATGGTAACATACGTTGAGAAAGAATGTAAATTCGTGCAATATGTACTAAAGCAGGTTCTTGAGATTTATGAAAGTGACCTTAAAACTTATAGAGCGTTTTGTTATACGCTCTTACTTCTTTGTTTTTTGTTTTTTTCTTATAGTATATTATATGTACATCGGTTAATTCTAATGAACATATTAAGCCAAATTCCTTAGTAAATGTGTAGATTGATATTTATACGGAAAATGACCTTCGATGATCTTAAAATGTGACTGATCAGGATAACCGACACTTTAGCTGTATACGAAGTATATGTGGACATATCGTTCGTGACAATTTGGTTAACTAAACTTTGAAAATACGTATTATCGTTAAGCGTTTTCGCAATCAAGACA
The DNA here is from genome assembly GCA_037783105.1 of Bactrocera zonata. NCBI lineage: Eukaryota > Metazoa > Arthropoda > Insecta > Diptera > Tephritidae > Bactrocera > Bactrocera zonata. The sequence goes on along the minus strand of JBAWJQ010001189.1, from coordinate 179,063 downwards.
ACACAGCCTATCTTAGATATATGAAAATTACAGTAAAATTAATTTGAGTTGCTTTAGTATCCACTATGTACTTCCAATCGGGCTCTTAACGAACATTTTTGGTGCTTAAATCTCAAGAGAATGCACGCTGAAACCAAATTTTTAGACAACAAAGGGTTAATCGGCTTTTTTTCAAACTCCTTTCTCCTGTTGTTATATTAGCAATCCTCGCTTTGGTGTTTATAGGACAGCTGGGATCAAGCAAGGTTCTTCAGAAACTATCTACAATAGTGTGTGACATTATATTATATAAAATTAAAGGTGTTTGACCAGATTAAAAAAAACCTCAATTAGCTTCATATATAATATATTTGGATTAATTCCCAGTAGTGGCAGGCAAGGACAACTTGTATTTGTGAACTACACCGTGTCGTTAGTAGTAAATTTAGATTTCTTGGAGCTTGCGCCCACCTTTATGAACTCTAAAAATAGTTCACCCTCTTAAAAATATTTTATGGAAGTTGAAGCGCCCAGCGGGATTTGTTTTTGTGGCTATATTTACGTTTTTCAAGTAAACATTCTTATGACTCTGCTTTATTTGCATTTTGTCGCATAAAGTTTGTTTGTTTGTTGGGTTGTTGTAGCTGAATTTCTTTATTATTTATTTTAGTGCCACAAACGAAACAATTTTCTATGTAGTGCACTCATTCACGGCTTCATTCATTATTTAAACAATTACGTATACGCCACGGTGGCCGGAGGCAGCGTGCGGCGCGCGCACTACGGCCAAGAGCTGACGTCAAACGTTGATTGCAGGCGGCACTTACATGCGCACAGACATGTGTCTGTGTGTGTGTTGTAAGCGTTTGTGCTATGGTACGCCCGCTTTTTTGCTTTTGATTGCTGTCGAGCAACTAATAGAACCTTAGAGCCTTGGCATGATAAACTGTACAGCGACACTGACACGTTTGGCGCACAAATTAAAATTTTATTATTTTTGTATTACACGCATTAAGCACTTCATATATATAGCTAGTGACAGACACACTCACACACACGGCATTTGAAATATTTATAAGCGTGTTGGCTTAATGTGCGTCACAAGTTAAATTCGTAATTTTGGTTATTACAGTCATGTGCCTGAGTTTTGTTTTATTTCGTCTTCCTGCAAACCCCACAACGCGGCGGCAGGCACAACAATAAACGCATACCAACATAAACACTGACAATTGCCGGCTGACAGCGCACTTTCTTGTAGTTTCTTTTTCTGTTTTAAGCTCTGCTGTTTGTATTTTAGCATTTGAAGAACACTATTTATATTTATCTTTGCATCACCTTGACACTTTCTATGCCGTCTAATTGCATTCGGCAGTCAGTTGACAGTCGTGATCTCTGCAAAGGCAAACACAGCAAATGCATATTTATTTATATTGCGTTGTGTGCGCGTTTCCGCTTACATGCAGTTTTATATTTGCAGAAAAATTCGAAAATTTCCTCATAAACACTTTAACTGTTTTCGCAGCGCTTGCTTGTATTTATATAATCCATTAGTGCTGCTTGCATTTGCAACTTGAAATGCATGTTTATTTATCTTCCGCCAATCCATCTAAGCTACTCGATGTGATTGTTCGGCACGCGCAGCGCTTGTTGGCGCCTCTGAGTATGCAACGTATAGTAAAATGTAAGAAAAATGCCACTGCAATGCACCGAAGCTTCTTGCACAGTTTGCCTCAGGCGCTTGCACACACTGACACAGGTAAATCGACGCGTCACGCGTTATATGGGTGTTTGTGTGAGTTACATACCTACACACATACATCTATACAAACGTTATTACATTATTCGCAAACACGCGTTGTTTTTTGTTTTTTGAGGCTGCTCAAAATTTCCACAATACCGTTACGGAGTGTAGTTTCAACACAACTGAAAGTGAATGGTCGCCGTGCGGCAACTGTATAGCGGTAATTGCAAGCAAAGTGGCGCGCATACGATTTGCTGCCGAACGCCACCCAACCACAACATGTCGCATGCAACATACGACACGCAACATGCTCGAGGACTGAACAAATTTGTATATTTTCAGCAATCATGGCGTATAAATTGAAAGCCGGAAGTTGCATAGCTTTGACAACAAAAATATTAATACACCACTGTTAGGTATACATTTGTAGAGTGTGCAGTCTTAAAGCGACTGTAACGCCTTCTTGTGGTGCGGCTTACTTCATTGTGAAGTTGTGAACCCACTTTTCGCGAAATTACTATTTTCGTAGGTAGCACATTACTTATTCACTTATATTTAACACATATTACTCAGTCACTACTTACTCCCGCGCGAAATGCCGGCGACAATGCATGCAACTGTGGAATACGGAATACAATTTTTTCCAAAAGAAGTAGTTCATCGAACCCTTTCATTTAAGTACTTGCTGTTATATTTTTTAGAACTGCCTATAAATGACCTAAGGTTATTACAATTACTTCCAAATCATTTAAATATTCTAGGAATATATTTTTCTGGCGAACGCCATTACTGTCTGGAACGAAGGCAAATTTTCTGACCTTAGAAAAGGGCTGTAGTTGAAGAAAGAGTTGTTGAGAACTCTGACGAGCAACCGCCGATTGAAACTGAGTTGGTTCAGAATTTCTTGGAAACAAATGTTTTGGCCACAACCGAATTGCCCGAAATCAAACTTTTCAGACGTTGTTCATGCGACGATGTCACCGTCAATGATATTTCTCTACAAGAATACATTTTCGTCAAAGGAAAATTCACTCGCTACCTACCTCACTCTGCTGGTCGTTATGCTGCTAAGTTTGGCAAACTCACTTAAGGTGGAGGGTCCTAATAACGGTAAGAAATTGATAGCTTGCTGTATTTTCAAACACTCCTTTGAGATCATCCGCCTATTGTCAGGCGAAAACCCCCTACAGGTTCTTGTAAGGGCGAAATATATCGCATCCACTTGTACGAGATCGCCGAAGAGCCAAGCAACCCCAAACATACTTGTACATAGGCAAGATTTGCGGTCATTTTTTAGGTCAATGACGTCACTCAACAAATCTGAAGGAAAAATTTCTTACTAATGGGCTAAGAGTCTGTGGGATATTTGAGGTATCCTGATTACGAATTTGAGTTCAAATATTTTCCAACAATTACAACTTTTTTTGTCATTTTAAATATGATGGTTTTTCTCTAACGTCACAGTCACTGTAAACTAGTGTAATTTAAGGCACAAATTTTTTAGAAGATGCTTAGCAACGAAAATAAAAGAATCACACAGTTGAATGAAATATATGTGTTATCAATTTTGAATGAATTTTGAGAACAAGCCACTATATGGAGCACGTTTTACTGAAGTGTTCAACAATAGTAAAAATTAAAAAAAAAAAATATTTCTATAAAATTATAAATTTTTTTTTTTCAGAAAAAGAACTAAATAAAGACGAGTTTGTTGTAGCATGAAGTTCTAGCTTTCATAAACTTGATTAAATTCCACTCAGTCAAAAAGCAGATATATGTATAGGTATATGTACGCATAAATATTGGGAGCATAATTAGACATTCCTTCATGTGAAGGAATTCGTGCATGTGGCGGTGCTTTAAGAGTATTACGGTTACGAGACTATGCTAAACTTTATTATTAATACAAGCAAGCAACATGAACCCAGCAGGGCTTTCGCGTTGACAGACGATGCTATCGAATCTATTTTATGACTTGGCAATGCCCTGTGACAAGGTTGCAGAAAAAATACTAAAATTAAGGACATAGGGATGAATGAAGACGATCTATACCAGATAGAAGAGATTTGGTATAACTTAAATAATACTCAAAACTTATGTATTTTAGACATTTATAAAACATATTCATATTATTCTTTATTTTCATTTAGAAAACATATTAGATTAGGGCACAAGCCTTTGATAGATAAAAGAAGAAAGACATTCGTAGTAGAGTGAAAGCTTTCGGAAACGAAAAATTAAATAACAAACATTAAAGGAAAATTTACGGGTGATCTGAAGGAGAGAAGCATGGCTTAATTTTTAATTTAAAAAAATGAAAAAAAATTCCAGGTCTAAATTTTAGACTTTTTAAAAATATGAGTAGGATTTATGATTGCTGAAACTTCTCCCTTTTGATGATATTATGTTGTGCAGCATGTCCATTAATTGCGCTGCGGGTTCTAAATTTCCAGGATCTACACGTAGGGTTCTCCCGTCATTTCGCCTTCGACCATGTCCATATTTGATAGACCGCTCTAGCGAAGGCAACCCCAAACTGAAATACAGCCTACCTCCGAACCTATGATGCCTTGGATGCTCTTACTTTAGAGCCTCTTATGACTCTGTTGCCAATTGTTTTCTCCGCCTTTGGTATTTTTTAATTCGAATTGGCTCATGTCACTCCAAATGACTTTTTTCCAAACAGTTTGCGGCATTTGGTAGTACTTTTTGGCAAATTCCAATCGGGCCTTTAAGTTCGTTTCGCTGATGAAAGGCTTTTACGTCTTGTAGTGACTGAAATAATAACGAGTCTTTCTTAACTTCTCTGATCTTTTTAGTCTCTTCGCGAGCAGTGGTTGCCTTTGGGTGGCCTCAGCTTGGCGCAGTCTCTAGTCCACAATTTTTCCTATAATTTTTTTATTTTTTTTTTTGAAAGAAATATTCAAAGAGTAGTAAAAATGTGGTGGGGTATCCATAGTTTTGTAAGACACTGTATATGCATACATAAGCATATTTTACAAGGGAACGATTGTTGAAATAACTGTATGTGTGCAGAATGTTCTCGAATACCCCGCCGGAATAAACAACATATCCAGAGAGGTCTTCTTGCCGGGGTTTTCGTGACTATGGCTAATATTCAACTATACGTTAGGAGCTATGGCTAACTCCATCTTAGGAATTTCAACCCAACAAAAATATGCTTAGGCATTTTATTTGTATACGCGATATTTCACCTACATATTTCTAGTCCAAGGTTTTAAATTGACGGTAAGAAGTGTTGAGATGACTCTACCTATTCTTTTTGAAATTAAATTTTAAATTTTCCGTAAGCAAAAAGTAGTCAATCTGTCTGAATTTCAGTTTTAATAATCTTAAAAGTTTAAATTACTTTATACTAATTTTAATATATTCGCATAATCTCCCTCCCACTTACAAATTTCCCTACCGGGCACAAACTCTAGGCGATGAATGTGGGCGATATGCAGAAATTGCAACGGAATTTCAACACGAACGAACAACATAAGGAATTTGCTATGGAATTTGCACTAACAACAGCGACAATCGTCGGTGGTTAAAAGCAAGCGTGTTAAGCGTGTGATAAGGGCTGAGCATGCCACATATAAATCAGCAGTCAATTGATATAAGAAATTGAGTTAATGCGATTGTGAGTAAATTAAGCACGGATATATTGCGGTGCGGCGAGTCTACGCTCAGTGCCGACTGATAAATGCTTTTATGAATAAATAAATAGTTTATATTATTTTAAAGTGCATGGAAATATTTATTGAAAAAATTATAAAAGATATTTTCAATAGTTTTGGAATAATATTTTTTAATACTTTCTTTTCAAAAGTAAATTTCTCTGATAGAGAATTTAAATAAATATATAATTTCTTCTATAGTCTCAAAAATGCTCGGATAGCAAAATTACTTCGATTTGTGCCCTAATCGGTATAAAAAATAGTTATTCCATTTTTACTACATATAAAGAAGACAGAAATAAATTAAATTCCAGACACAGGCCTTGAGATGTTAGTCAAATGCTTCAGTGCTCAAGCGTGTAGATGGACTTTTGCATAATAGCAACCTGACACACATGCGAATATGTATGCGTAGTAGAATATAATAGAATGATTCAAAAAATAAAACCAAGCGAGACATCGAGGCACTGAAAAAACCTCCAGCTATGCAAGTGGAAAATACCAAAGTAAAGGAGCAATCAATCTATTCTCAATGAATCCACAATGGCGTTTAAGTGGTTTGAAAGCGACAGTGTTGGCGACCCGTTAGCACGACAAGTCGCCTAACCGAGAATAACCGCAAATTGCACACAGCCACACACACACATACACACACAGCGTACTGGAGAAGAAAATCGACAAATCTACCGCCAATGTGGTTACATGCTCCAGTGATTCCATCAGACGACAGTGCAATGAGTATTTTTGTAATCCAAAGCATGCGGATGGCCGAGCGAATATGCGCAGACCAAGCAGACCAAGCAAAGCAATCAAATGCACATTTAAATTCACTCACACACTTACAGCCACAGACCGCAAATCGCAAATCGCAGTGCAGCTCGTCTATGCAGATATGCTGGGGCAGTGGCATGCCTTGTACCGGCAAATGTGAGAGATATGTGAAAGCGTTAACGGCGGAATGCACGACCGAAAGCTCATTAGCGCTAAGAACAAATCGATTTGCTCGTATAACAAATGAAACGTTCACACCCAAATGCAATCCAATAAATTTACTTGCAATCAATTTTTGGCCCTTTTCTTCACTTTCTGCTGTCAATGCATTCATTATTTTTTATTATAATGAGCTTTTTAAAATATTTTATTATTCACTGAATATCTTTTTCTGCGCACGGGAGACAAGTACATAGCTTTGAAAGGACTTCAACCAGTTCTGTAAAGACAAAGCATTGAATTTATAAGAAAATAAATATTAAATTAAGAAATTATACTGTTAGGCCCATTTTGAAACCTTTATCACTTCATTTAAACCTTTTAACACATACGAACACACGTTGGTCAAATAAGACTTTCGGTGAAGCAATTAATTCTCTAGCAAGCATACCTTGGATGGCAGCACTATTTGTATTTAGTATTCAAGGCATTCGGTACTTGGCCGCAGGAATTCAATAAATTTGCAGCTGATGACGTTATTTGGCAATAAACGTTGACATAAGTATGGGCATAAGGAATAGTGGAATGTCAGCGTGCTTGCGGCTTCTCAAAAACGACACGTACACTTGCACAAAATGACGCGGCGATACCGCTATGGGTACAGCTGAGGTTTGGTCGAACTCAATATGGTCGAAAAATTTAGAATTTTTAAGCAACCGAAAGCATAATATATTTATAGTTTGTAGCAAAAAATATTTCGTTTGATTGTTTTCGGTAAAAGAAAGTATATTTTAGAAAAGTTTGATATTGTGGAAAGACTGAGCTACTGGGATGCTGAAAACCTTATATTTTCGACATGATATGATGGGATATATTGTAATATAAAACGGAGGCTATTTAGAGTGAAGATGATGTGAGCAGGTAGGATATGATGCGATATCTTATAGTAAGATTTTAATCAGATGTGACATGTTAAAATGTGATGTGATAATAGAGCATAGCAAGATTTTGATGATATTATGATTGGATAGGCTACGTTTAATGAGATGTGATGTCAGAAGAGGACACGTCATTATGTGATATCAAAGGAGACATTTCGATGAGATATATGTTATGATGTGATGTGATGTGATATCAAAGGAGACATTTTTATGATATATGTTATGATGTGATGTGATGTGATGTTATGTCATAGGGAGACATTTTGTGCGGTGTTGCGATGTGATGAAAATCTACTCTTTCAAAAGTGAAGAGGAGTTTATGGATATGATGTAATGTGGTTGAATGCGACCGATTGGGTGTGATTACGATCTGATAAGATGCGATGTGACATGATAGGTGGTGATATGATATAAAAAAGTGAAGAAGAAAACTTATTTGAAACAAAGTGAGAATTTGATATGTTTGAACGAAAGGGGTATCTTTGTGAGGTAATATGATACGACTTAATGTAATGCGAGGAGATGTCATGTGATAGTATATGATGTAATATTATAATCCTTTTTCGAATCGCTTTCAATTACACTCTTTACGCCACCATTGACCATTAGCCGCATTAGCACACCGCTTACAACAAGCAGCACAAACAAAGTCATCTCCAACAACAACAAGGCGCATTAACAACATGCACGCAGCATGAATTCATAACACTTCTGGCTTTAAGTAGCCAACAGGGGGCATCGTTACGCCACATATATGTACACATGTACTTGAGCATATTCTAAACAACTTTGCTGTCGTTGTGTAAGAGCAAATGATGGCACTGCTTTGTTACAACAACAAATTTGACTTAAGCAAATATTTTCACACCCATTTTACTTTGTACTCGTTCAGTTGCCATTCGATTTTGACTCTTCGCCCATTAATGTTTATTGTGTTCTTTCTTTCCTTTTGGTTGTTTTTGCGCTGAGAGCGTTTAGTAGCAAACGACTCGTGAAACGAAATGAAAACATCATAATTTGTGCGTAAACAAGAAAGTGTACCGACGTCTTTAGTTTTTTGTTGTTTGTATTGTTATTGCGGCAAAATGATTTGCTATTTGTACAAAGCACACGCGCTCCCATACGTTTTGCCTTCCCCCAAACGGTGCGCTAGGCAAATAAAATTTGAACAATAAACAGCACCACTAAATCGGATATTCAAAATGAATATGACTAATCGGTGTTTGCAATCAAATTGGCCAATAATATGAGAGCAAAGAGACCCCAAGGTATGAATTTGTTATGTGTATAGACAGCCCCGAAAAGGTTAATTGGGACGAAATGATAACTGGTTTTGATACCAGAGCTGCATTTCCTCTAGACAATATCAGTGTATGAAAAATACGTTCTTTGGGTCCACAAAGAGGCTTACCCAATGTATATACCCAAACAAAGACCACACTTACTGTATTTGATGAAATTAAATTTTTTTGCTGCCTGGATAGAAATAGTTTCCATGCCTTTCGAAATATATATTCATATACCTGCAAGAGTATATAAATACATTTTCAAATGTAGTACGTAACGCTTAATCGAATGTTTTGAATAAAAGAATTTAGTTAATTGCACGCAAATATTTCTCTTTTTTCACACTCAAAACTACATGTTTATTCAAAGCATGATCAAATATTTTTTTCACAATTTTCAAAATATTTCCAAAATTGGATTTCACTTGTTTCTTCGTTTTGTTTATTTTTTCTTTGATTTTTCGTTCATGTACTTTTGCTATTGTTTTGCGTATTTGATTTCCGCCGCAGGTAAAAATACTCAGAACTATTCTAGCGTCTCGCATTTGGAATTCTATTCAATTTGCATTTGGCGCCGCTGTGATTGCAATTTCGATTGCACAACTATTGTCGGAACTCATATTCGGATTTCAATGGATTCCATAGCGAACTTTTTATGATGCAATATTTAGCTTTGCCGGGTTGAGGAAGGTCTGCGGCTATCGAATGTGGGAATAGTTAATAAATTGAATGTAGAGAAAGGTCAAAAAATTTATATTAAAGAAATTATATAATACCGTTAGGCTTTTGTTTATTATCACAACTTCTAGTAGATAATTCTGAGAGGATAGGTTGCTCAGAGCCAAAAGTATCAAGCTTAAGGGAAAGCAGTTTAAGGAAATAACCAAAGATAAAGAAAGTAATTTCACTATGAAACTCAGTAAATTTTTCTTATATTTAATAAACTTAACAATCCTAACCACTTTCTATTACACATCACACACATCATTTGTCAGCGGCCCCACTATTTCATACAATAACACACCGTATACAGGGAATAAGCCATCTTGCAAGTGCCCAGGAAAGAGTTCAACTGTATACCGATAACGCCACCTGCCAAAGGAACATTCTCCTTCAATGATAACTGCACGAAAATGCGTTGATTCTGGTGGAATTCGCGCGTCTGCCCGAGCCAGCTGAACTTGAAAATCACCGACGGCAGCTGCTGGAACTCATAAATCAACATGCTGCCATAAAAGCAGCTCGGCAGCAATTCGATAGAAATACTGACGAAATAAAGCGCATAGTAAATGTAGGCGAACACATTCTCCACATAGAAAATCAAATAGAACAACACTGTGCACATATTCAAGCCGCTGGAAATGAACTGCGCCAGTTGCGATTGTGAGAGTGTGTCCTGCGTCAGTTGAAAAATGCTGCAATGAAAACACCAAACCCTTCACTAATCAACAATCGGTCGTCTTCTGTGATTTCACCAACTCACCGCACCAGCTTCTTATGATCCTCAATGCATTCGATCAGCGCGTGACTATGCTGCTCCTTAGATTTCTTGGCATCCGCACCCACTTTGGCCACGCGCAACGACAGCAGATGCACATGTCCGGCAATGATGCAGAGACTCATCGGTGGATAGATGTCGTTGGCTAGATTCTGCACGATTTGTATGCTAGCACCGGCAATCTGATAAATGACCGCAGCGTAGTAATTGAATGTGTTCGCGTCCCATTGGAATGGCAGCCAAGCGGGGTACATTAGACGGCGTTCCTTGCTCAGTAGCGTGGCTGAAATTGCTGCCATATTTGCGCCACCATAGGCGATGGAGAATAATTTCAACACATTCTTTGCGCCAACAACAAGTTCCCCTTGAAAGTAAGCGTGTTCCTCTACGCCCTCGACGCGTTTGTCCAGTTCGGCGAGCAGCGCTTGCACGGTGCGTATTTGCGGTAATTTACGACGCAATAAGTAATGCTTCACGCTGCAGACGAAACAGGTAATGGTAACAGAGAGATTTTGGAAGAGATCTGCTGGCGATGGATTGAGAAAGAGACCCACAATCAAATGGATTGGATAGAAAATTGTCACCAGCACGTTTATGAGCAGATCGTAGAAGCCACAGAAGTATTTCCAGCTTGCGGTTGAGATGCCGACCGACTGCCAGCATAGCCAGAAAGCGCGGTACAGCACAACTGAGTCCACAGGCTGAAAGGTTTCATTTGAACTCTCCATCTTTGAAGTCGGTCTCCAGAAATAACTTACTTAGTTGTAGAATCGTGTGTTAATTATGCGAGTTGTGGCAAATAAGTTATTTTTGTGCAGGCTTATATTGACCAGCAGAAATATAGTGGTGTAAAAATTACACTGTGCAACATGTTTTAAATAACAATATTCGTAGTAGGCATCTTTCAAAAAATAATATTATCGAAAAAACATAAAATGTATAAAAAAAAGTGATACTATTTTTTCTTCAACAAGAAATTTATTAAAAAAAATTTAACAGCAAAAAACTTTTTAACGCATTTCAAAACCCTCCATTACAGTTATGGTTTTATATTTTAGAAACAATTTTTAAAACTATATTGTACACTTTCGATTGCTTTGATGTAGAGTGTATTATTGTCTGGCATAGGTGCACCAGCAACCAAAGTAGGCGTTGCATTTACACCGACTTATTTTGTTTATGATATTAAGCAATCAAGACTTACACAACAGAGTCTATAATTAAGTCATTAAACGGACGCCTGTGCGTGGGAGTAATGAGACAGTAAACAGCTGTCCGAGCAGACCTCAGACATGTGGGGTTAAGATTTCACTCACTACAAAGTACACTTTTAGGGCCAAATGCATAGGAATGCTCTTCGGTGTTGTAATGGTTAACTTAATAAATTATTTGCATACGCTCTTCCATAAGCGAATTCATATAAATATACATATGTATTTCAGAAAGCTAAATGCAAATCATTGGGACAATATTTGGTGTAAACATTTGTAATGTAGACACTCGCTCAAGGTCATTTATTTGTATGGTTGTTTGTGTTATTCAATAAGGCCCATTAAGGCTTGCAGATCAATACAATATAACTTTTCTGCGAAAAGAGTGTAGGTTTCGGTTAACTTAATTTAAAAAGACTCTGGCTATTCAAAAATTTTAATCTATTTCATTTACGAATTTCATAAATAAATCTCGATAAAGTGGACGGAATATTCCGGTAGCTGCTCTGCTGCTCAGGTCAATGCAACACCTCTCCACTATATTAGCTCTTAGCGAATCTACTATTCGCTGCTCTTACATGCAGTAGTTCTCTCCTCCAATATTTATTTTGTACCGACTTTGACGAACTTCTGGCTTTTTATTGCTCCGCAGAAACAATTCATCTGGTATAGATTTAAAGGAGTATGCGTGTGAAAATGTACGTGTGTAGTTATGGCCACACGTGGCCTTTACCGTTTCTGTTCTCTGTGAAGCTTAAAAAGCAGTAAACATTCAAGTTTTCTTGAATGGACCGAAAAATTTTTCCACACGTTCGCGTCTTCTGCTCTACAGATTTTATCATTCACCTTAACGGGGCACCTCCTTATCGTACCATGTATCATCACATATATCTTGAGATCTTGCAACAACGTCGACAACTTTATTCCTATTATTTTACCCACATCCGATAAACTGCTCAAATGCTAACGCTTCCCTCTCAAATAGCTGACTTTTTAATATTCATATAAAGGGTGATTTTTTTGAGGTTAGGATTTTCATGCAGTAGTATTTGACAGATCACGTGGGATGTCAGACATGGTGTCAAAGAGAAAGATGCTCAGTATGCTTTGACATTTCATCATGAATAGACTTACTAACGAGCAACGCTTGCAAATCATTGAATTTTATTACCAAAATCAGTGTTCGGTTCGAAATGTGTTTCGCGTCCGTGTCCGATGAGCGATGAGGCTCATTTCTGGTTGAATGGCTACGTAAATAAGCAAAATTGCCGCATTTGGGGTGAAGAGCAACCAGAAGCCGTTCAAGAACTGCCCATGCATCCCGAAAAATGCACTGTTTGGTGTGGTTTGTACGCTGGTGGAATCATTGGACCGTATTTTTTCAAAGATGCTGTTGGACGCAACGTTACGGTGAATGGCGATCGCTATCGTTCGATGCTAACAAATTTTTGTTGCCAAAAATGGAAGAACTGAACTTGGTTGACATGTGGTTTCAACAAGATGGCGCTACATGCCACACAGCTCGCGATTCTATGGCCATTTTGAGGGAAAACTTCGGACAACAATTCATCTCAAGAAATGGACCCGTAAGTTGGCCACCAAGATCATGCGATTTAACGCCTTTAGACTATTTTTTGTGGGGCTACGTCAAGTCTAAAGTCTACAGAAATAAGCCAGCAACTATTCCAGCTTTGGAAGACAACATTTCCGAAGAAATTCGGGCTATTCCGGCCGAAATGCTCGAAAAAGTTGCCCAAAATTGGACTTTCCGAATGGACCACCTAAGACGCAGCCGCGGTCAACATTTAAATGAAATTATCTTCAAAAAGTAAATGTCATGAACCAATCTAACGTTTCAAATAAAGAACCGATGAGATTTTGCAAATTTTATGCGTTTTTTTTTTTAAAAAGTTATCAAGCTCTTAAAAAATCACCCTTTAGTAGTAATGAAGTGTCGTCATTGAAGTGTCGTCATTGAAGTGTCGTGATGGCGACTTCCAATGAGAGCAATAATTATGTATTTTCATTACACAAATCCACACAGTAATTACAGGGAACACACGCGCAACAACGTATCTCCGCAGTCCATTCTTTTCATTCAAACAGAGTCCCTTAAATACCAGAACGCGCCAGAAATGAACTGTCATATCATAGTTTGCTGGTCATCGGTTGAGTTGTTCGAACTTCTGTAATGGACTCAAAAATCGACACGCTGAATACTTTCAAGAGACTACTATTTCTCTGGCAGATTTTGGGCTTAAAAACCAATTATAATAAGTATTTGATCGGTCTTTATGATGTTTTTGTTAATATTTTCGCGACGTTTGCCTTTCCGCTTCACCTGCTTTTGGGAGTGATTTTCGCCAGCGACAAGGAAACCGCTTTCACCAATCTTGCCATCTGTATTTCCACTATTGCCTGCACAGCTAAGCACTTAACGCTTCGTCCGCAACTCAGCCAGATAATCTTTGTGAACAAAATTCTACAGAATCTGGATCAGCGGGTGCAAAATGAAGAGGATAGGCGTTACTACATTAAAAATATGCGTGCGAGGTGCATTTTTATGATGAATTTCTTCACTGTCTCATATTTTTCGGTGTCAGGTATGGCAGTGCTGGCTGCTCTTTCTACTGCCAATATCTTATACCCGGCTTATGTGATTGTTGACTGGCAAAATTCGACTTGGAAGTACTTGGCAGTATTTATCTTTCAATTATTCGGCTTGAATATGCAAATCGTGCAGAATCTCACCAACGATGTTTACGGACCTATGATCTTATGCATGCTTTCGGGCCATATTCATTTGCTCTCCAGGCGTATTTCACGCATTGGGCACGAGAGTGCAGCAGAAGGGGATAAAACTTATGAAGAGCTAGTGCTGTGTATAGACGATTACAAAGTCTTGATGAAGTAAGCGAATTATTTTCACCAAATAACCTGTCTAAATTTGTTCATAATATCCATAGCACAACGAGACAAGTGGAACGGATCATCTCCCCTAGTTACATGGTACAGTTTACAGCCGTTGGCATTAACGTCGTGATTGGTCTCTTATATTTACTTTTCTTCGCCGACAATCTCTTTGCTTACTGCTATTATATTTTCCATATTATTTCCATTATGACCGAAATTTTTCCCTGCTGCTACTACGGCAGCATGGTTCAGGCGGAATTCTATGCGCTGTCTTACGCCATATTCCGCAGCAATTGGACATCACAGTCTCGCACTTTTCGTCGCGCCGCTGTTACGTTTACAGAACTTTCGCTGAGAGATGTCACAGTATCGGCGGGTGGAATGATGAGAATTCATTTGGACTCGTTCTTTAAGACCTGCAAAATGGGGTACTCAATATTCACTGTTCTACAAAGTATGAGGTAGTGGATTAGATTTGAGAGATACAGACGATCAACCGGCTACAAGTTCACACTTCAACCTTGACCGTCTTTAACATTATTCTTCTTAAAAATATAGCTTAATTGAAAAGTATGTAGTGATTTTCACAGAACTGACACTGAAGGAGATCAACATGTATGCCGGCGGCATGTTTATCATTAATCTCGACACATTCTGCCCTGGCTCTAAAATAATATTAGTATGTTTTCAAAAATGTTATTGTGTTAAATTAGCTACTGATCCAACTCGCACTGAAGCAAACTGATTTCTAGAAGACAAAATATAAAACGGAAAATAGTTTTGCATAAAATTACTCCAAACTTTAAAGCAAAGAATTCAACCATGAATTTATTGACAAAATTATTAAAAAAAACTAGCATCAAAGCGCCTGTAATGGTTATACTACTGTGACCAAAAAATAGTAAGACTTTGGTATTTAAATTTTGTGCGAACCACATTCGTCGAACTATTTTTTTCTGGGTTAATATAATTCTTAATCAGTGACATCTGTACCAAGTGTCACATGAAAATCGTCGGGAAACGTATTATTACGGGCGATGAGTCTTGAATCCGTGGTTATGACGCGGTTACAAACGATCAATTGACCGAATAACGTGGCAAAGGTGTGCTGAAGCCGAAAAAACACGGTGAAAGCAGGTCAAAAACCAAGATTATGTTGACAGTTTTTTCGTTGATCAAGTGTTTCAAGGATTGGAGAAAACATTGGCACACGTGTATTGGGAGCTAAGGAGGATTACTTTGATGGGACGACATATATTTTGAAGATTAAATTAAGAATTTAAAGTTATGAGCAAATTCTTATTATTTTTCTTTCCTCTCGCTTACCTCTTAAGTGTGCTTTCTGCGGTTCGATTCGTTATTTATTTGTTTAACTTTTCACCTTATTATATACATATTTGTGTATATAAATTTACCAACAATAGCAACTATATACCCAAGAGAGACTTCAAATTGTTTTGATGCCAAAGAAACTTAAGATTGCTTTTTCGGAAAGATTCAGTCATTTGTTTTCCATTTTTTAAAAATCCAATCACTCAATAAACACTCACTTGCATACATAAAGCATTTGCAATTTCCCCCCAAGTGTAAACATTACTCATACGCCGTGGAGGGTATGCAAATTGAGGTCAGCGTGTGTATTAAGAGGGAATGCTCATGTGGAAGATGCATTTACCAATTAGTTAAATACTTTCTCACTCTCTCATCACTGATTAATTTAAAACTGTTGCGGCACCTTGTCTCCCTTGCCCATATCCGCAGGCACTTACACATTGTCTTCAAGCATACATCTGAGCATGAAGCCGTTGCAAGCAGCGGCGCAGTAAGCTTGTGTAAGGTGAGGGCATTCATTCATGGCTGCACTTACCCTCCAAGATCTCTACTTATTAAATACATGTTAATGCAAGCCTTACACACATTTAAGTTGACGCCATTGAGGAAGAAATAAAATGAAATCGGTGAAATGATTTCAAAATGATAAAAAGACAGAGGCACCAAGATGCAACTCTGGCAGCGTTGAAGTGTTTGACATGGAAGAATTGAGATAAGTTAAGGGGATAACAGATACTTAACCTTCATATGAATCTTATGGAAAAGAAATGAAGGCATAGAGTTATTATCTTAAGAAGCTGCTAATGATTGTTAAGCAGCCACAACATTCATTAAGTTCTATGTGTGTGTTAGCTTGATGCTCGCTCAAAATGATGAAGCGCTACTTTAAGTGCCGATATTAGGTTTTAAGGTTTTGCAAATTATACCTCCCCAGTGCCGAGTCCCAACGTCTATGTTCTATATCTTCGTCTCCTTGTCAACGCGTTTCTCATTTTCGTCGATTATGTGTGAGCTCCACACATCCAAACGCGAAAGCATAATTCTTCACTTTTCTACTCATCCGATGTGTGCAAGGCATTAATAGCTTGGCACGTGTAAGTATGTCTCGTTGTTGCTTTCGCTTAAGTTGCTAACGCTAACCGGAAAAATGCCTATATGTACTTTCTCAAGTATGTAAACGCTTTTGTTGCTGTAGCAGCAGCTTCAAGGTTCGTCTAACACACTGACACTATGGCAGACAGTTAAAGGCTTTAATTGGTTTAAGCAAGTATTGATCTTAATATTCTTGGAACGCATGTAATTTGGGGATAAATGAGTGTGCTTGTTCAATTGGCTGTTTCTAATGGTGGCTGGGTTTTGGTGAAATTATAGAGCGCAGTAAACTTGGCTTAAGGAGAACCTTAGTATTCCAAATACAAGTGAAAATTCAAAGTAATGCAAGGAAAAAGATAAAAAAGATAACATGTCTTTATTATTGAGCGATATTTCAGAAATAGTGAAACTGTGAAGAGTTTTTAAACGGGAGACACCTTTTATTTTATTCCAATCTTGCGTTTGAAGTTCACACAGTTAAATGCGCTTAATCGGATGTTTTGAATGAAAGAAATTAGTTAATCGCACGCCAAATATTTCACTCAATTCGCACTCAATTCCACAATTTTTTTTGTTAATCCACCTTTGTTATTGTTTTGTTTTTTTGATTTTCGCCGCTGGTAAAGTTACTCAGAACTATTCTAGCGTCTCGCAATTGGAATTCAATTCAATTTGCATTTGGCGCCGCTTTGATTGCAATTTTGATTGCATAACTATTGTCGGAACTCATATTCGGATTTCAATGGATTCCATAGCGAACTTTTTATGATGCAATATTTAGCTTCGCCGGGTTGAAGAAGGTCTTCGGCTATCGAATATGGGAATAGTTAATAATTTGAGCGCAGAGAAAGGTCGACAAATTTGCTTACAACATTACGGTTACAGAGTACTGTTAAGTCCTGCTTGAAATGTGTGGTTTTGAGTAGGAATAAAATAAATTATGTAAGCGAGTATAGTTACCAAGACGAGATTAATGTAAATAACCAAAAGTTTCGAGCGAAAAGGAAAGCAGTTTAATCAGAAGCATTATTTAATCAAATTAGAGATTATACTCAAAGATAAAGAAATCATAGCAAAGTATGACACTCAGACCCTTTTTGTTATTTTGCTTAAACTTAATCATCTCAACCACTTTCTATTAGCCAACTTCCACCGAACATATCATCTGTCAGCAGTCCCACTATTTCATATGATTGCACAACGTATACAGAGAATAAGCCATCTTGCAAGTTTCCAGGAAAGAATTCAACTGTATACCGATAACGCCACCTGCCAAAGGAACGTTCTCCTTCAATGATAACTGCACGAAAATGCGTTGATTCTGGTGGAATTCGCGCGTCTGCCCGACCCAGTTGCACTTGAAAATCGCCGACGGCAGTTGCTGGAACTCATAAATCAACATACTGCCATAGAAGCAGCTCGGCAGCAATTCGATAGAAATACTGACGAAATAAAGCGCATAGTAAATGTAGGCGAACACATTCTCCACATAGAAAATCAAATAGAACAACACTGTGCACATATTCAAGCCGCTGGAAATGAACTGCGCCAGTTGCGATTGTGAGAGTGTGTCCTGCGTCAGTTGAAAAATGCTGCAATGAAAACACCAAACCCCTCACTAACCACCATTCGGTCGTCTTTTGTGATTTCACCAACTCACCGCACCAGCTTCTTATGATCCTCAATGCATTCGATCAGCGCGTGACTATGCTGCTCCTTAGATTTCTTGGCATCCGCACCCACTTTGGCCACGCGCAACGACAGCAGATGCACATGTCCGGCAATGATGCAGAGGCTCATTGGTGGATAAATGTCGTTGGCTAGATTCTGCACGATTTGTATGCTAGCACCGGCAATCTGATAAATGACCGCAGCGTAGTAACTGAATGTGTTCGCGTCCCATTGGAATGGCAGCCAAGCGGGGTACATTAGACGGCGTTCCTTGCTCAGAAGCGTGGCTGAAATTGCTGCCATATTTGCGCCACCATAGGCGATGGAGAATAATTTCAACACATTCTTTGCGCCAACAACAAGTTCCCCTTGAAAGTAAGCGTGTTCCTCTACGCCTTCAACGCGCTTGTCCAGTTCGGCGAGCAGCGCTTGCACGGTGCGTATTTGCGGTAATTTACGACGCAATAAGTAATGCTTCACGCTGCAGACGAAACAGGTAATGGTAACAGAGAGATTTTGAAAGAGATCTGCTGGCGATGGATTGAGAAAGAGACCCACAATCAAATGGATTGGATAGAAAATTGTCACCAGCACGTTTATGAGCACATCGTAGAAGCCACAGAAGTATTTCCAGCTTGCGGTTGAGATGCCGACCGCCTGCCAACAAAGCCAGAAAGCGCGATACAGCACAACTGAGTCCACAGGCTGAAAGATTTCATTTGAACTCTCCATCTTTGAAGTCGGTCTTCAGAATTAACTTAGTTAGTTGTAGAACCGTGTCTTAAATATGCGACTTGTGGCAAATTAGTCATTTTTGTGCAGGCTTATATAGCCCAGCAGAAGAAGATTAATGTAAAAAATATACTGTGCAACATGTTTCAAGAAAATAATATTATTTAAAACAGGCAACAAAAAAATATCCATATTATTTTTCCTAGTAGGAGGAAGAAGCGACAATATTCTCTGAAAGGCCCATCCACTTTTTAGCACAAGGTTAAAATACTTAAACGCAAATAAACAAAAAAAATTAAATTTCAAGATAAAGCCCGCGCAGGTGGTAATCCATCCACACCTTCGTATGCGGTAGGAGAACGAATTCTATAGGTTCCAACCCCGCTCAACAATAAAACGAATTAGTAACGTCATTTCGAGATGAAATGGGAACCCTATCCGACCCTGCGACAAGTCGTTTCCACTACGCCATAAGCGACACTGGCAAACCCGGAGGGAGCATGTTGACGTAGCTTCGAATGGGAAGTCCTCCGGTCGGACAACAGGGAAGATATTGCACAGCTGGGATAGCCCCAAACTGCGCCTCTCGGACCCACATCTTCGTTAACGGTAAGGTGGCTGCAGAGGAATTGATAGTGCCAATATTGCCCAAACAGATTACGGAAATGAGAACGATACTGTGGACATATTCTATCGTGATGCAACACCTCAGAAGATGAAGTTATAGTTATGGGTCATACACAAAGACTCATACTCATTCCTCGAGTCTGTAGGTGGTAGAGCTCACCTGTTATTCTTCACCGACCAGTTTAAGGTCGGTTACTGCCAGAACACGACGTCACCACCTTGGGAGAGTAGCCACCCTGACGGTGTCAATCCTGTAGAGGCGAATGTGAGGAGGGAGCCGGGTAATGACCATAAATGCAGAATGTGCAGAGAAATAGGCATGAGAGAGTCTCGTCTTAAATATCTAGGAGTTTTGCAGTTCAAGGGAAGTATCAAAATAAGATATTAATTAGCTCTTAAAGTTCGCAAAAAGCGTTGAAGTAATGAATGACGAATACTTCACCTCAAATTAAACAGAACCTCTGTCTGGCTTTACTGAGGACCAGTAGGTCTATGTATGGCGTGACAGCCGTCACTATAACCTAACCTAACCTAAGTAATTTACTTCTCCAAAATTTTCCTTCAAAAATTTTTCATTTACAACAATTACTTAACAATCCTTTCGATTGATTTGTTGTATAGTGTATTGTATGGTACAGGAGCGCCAGCAACCAAAGTGGGCGTGCCATTTACACCGACTTATTTTGTTTATGATATTAAGCAATCAAGACTTACACACCAGAGTCTATAATTAAGTCATTAAACGGACGCCTGTACGAGTACGTGGGAATAATTAGATAGTAAACAGCTGTCCGAGCAGACCTCAGACATGTAGGGTTAAGGTTTCATCCACTACAAAGTACACTTTTAGGGCTAAATGCCT
Source organism: Bactrocera zonata (assembly GCA_037783105.1). Taxonomy (NCBI): domain Eukaryota; kingdom Metazoa; phylum Arthropoda; class Insecta; order Diptera; family Tephritidae; genus Bactrocera; species Bactrocera zonata. The sequence goes on along the minus strand of JBAWJQ010001189.1, from coordinate 158,565 downwards.
AGGAATCGGCTTCGATATCGTAATGATTAACTTAATAAATTATTTGTATACAGTCTTCCAATTCACTTGGACAAAACTACTCGCTCAAGGTCACTTATTTAAATGGTTATTTGTGTTATTCAATTAATTTGCCATTAAGCCTTGCAGATTCAATACAATATAACTTTTCTCTGAAGAGGGTGTAAGTTTCGGGGCACTTAATTTTAAGAGATCCTGGCTATCCAAAAGGTTAACTCTCCTTTACTTGCAAATTTCATAAATAAATCTCCATAAAGTAGACGACATATTCCGGTAGTAGCACTCATAAACTTTCCGTGTAACACCTCTCCACCATTAGCTGACTCTACTGTACTTCTCTCTTCCATTATTTATGTTGTACCGCCTTTCACGAACTTCTGGCTTTTTATTGTTCCGGAGAAACGATTCGCTCACATGGTTTGAAAGAACTTCCGTGTATAAATGCATGTATTCATGTGTGTATGTGTTCATGTGTGCATTATGGGTACACGTTCTCTTTTCCGTTCTCGATTAGTTTCCTTGAATGAACCGAAAAACTTTTCAACACGATTGCGTCTGCTGCTCTACGGATTTTATCACAGCCTTTGGTCTCTGCCTGGCTTCTTGCACCTTACTGGGGTAGCCCTTTATCGTACAACGAAAGTTTAAATCGCACAACTTTTTATCATTTAACTTTGCAGTTCAAGTTTAATCTCGATATAGTACCCATTTACCATACATTCAGAAAACTGTTGAGATGTAAGCGAAATGAGCACAACTAGATTGGTATGGCTCATACGATGGCACAGCCATAAGCTTATAAGCGTTTTTGCTTATAAAATATGGCAGTCGGTGCCTATCTTGAATTTTCTACAAAAATACTCTAACAAATTCTATGGAAGTAAAATGAAACTGCTAATTTGAATATCAGATATGAATTACTATGTTTCGCGGCGAATATTCGTCCTTTATAAAACCATAAAATTTTGTTCCGATTTCTCCAAATTGTTCTCTAACCTCTCTAATTGAAAAGAGGGTTTCGCATCATCACATATATCTTGAGATCTTACAACGTTGACAACTTTATTCCTATTATTTTACCAACATTCGATAAATTTCTCAAATGCTACCGCTTCCCCTTCAAACAGCTGGCATTGCCATATCCACATTCTAGTAATGAAGTGTTTTTAAAGTGACCTCAATGTAATTTAATTACATAAATCTACATAGTAATTACAGGGGACATGCACAATAACTTATCTACGCCGTCCAGTCTTTTCATTCCCACAAAGTTCCTTAAATACCAGAACGCACCAGAAATGAACTCTCATAGTTTGCTGGTCATCGGTTGAGTTGTTCGAACTTCCGTAATGGACTCAAAAATCGACACGGTGAACATTTTCAAGAGATTGTTCTTTTTCTGGGGCATTTTGGGGTTCAAAACAAACTATAATAAGTATTTGATCGGTCTCCATAATGTTTTTGTTAACATTTTCGCGACTTTTGCTTTTCCGCTTCATCTGCTTTTGGGTGTGATTTTCGCCAGCGACAAGGAAACCGTTTTCACCAATCTCGCAATCGGTATTTCCTCGATTGCCTGCACAGCTAAACACTTAGCGCTTCGTCCGCAGCTCAATCAAATAATCTTTGTGAACAAAATTCTACAGAATCTGGATCAGCGGGTGCAAAATGAAGAGGATAGGCGTTACTACATTAAACAATATGCGTGGAAAATGCAGTTTCATGATTAATTTCTTCACTGCCTCCTACTTTTCGGTGTCATGTATGGCAGTGCTGACTGCTCTCTCTACGGCCAATATCTTATACCCGGCTTATGTGATTGTCGATTGGCAAAATTCGACTTGGAAGTACTTGGCTGTATTGGTCTTTCAAACATACGGCTTGAAAATGCAAATCGTGCAGAATCTCACCAACGATGTGTATGGACCTATGATCCTTTGCATGCTTTCGGGCCATATTCATTTGCTCTCCAGACGTATTTCACGTATTGGACACGAGAGCGCAGCAGAAGGGGATAGAAACTATGAAGAACTAGTGCTGTGTATAGACGAGTACAAAGTCTTGATGAAGTAAGCGAATTATTTTTGCCAAATAACCTGTCTAATCTTATTCTTAATATCAACAGCACAACGAGACAAGTGGAACGGATGATCTCACCCAGCTACATGATACAGTTTACAGCCGTTGGCATTAACGTCGTGATTGGTCTCTTATATTTACTTTTCTTCGCCGACAATCTCTTTGCTTACTGCTATTATATTTTCCATATTTTGGCCATTATGATCGAGATTTTTCCCTGCTGCTACTACGGCAGCATGGTTCACTTGGAATTCCATGCGCTGTCTTACGCCATATTCCGCAGCAATTGGACATCACAGTCTCGCACTTTTCGTCGTGCTGCTGTTACGTTGACGGAACTTACTCTGCGAGATGTCATTGTATCGGCGGGTGGCATGATAAGACTTGATTTGGACTCATTCTTCAAGACCTGCAAAATGGGCTACTCAATATTCACTGTTCTACAAAGTATGAAGTAGTGAATTGGATTCGAGACACAGAGGTTTTCAACCGGGCACCAAGTTTTGTAATTTGCACACAGATAGCTTAATTTAAATACAGATATGTTTGTCCTTTCAATTTCGAATTTTTAGCAAATTGAAAAATTAATTAAAGACAGTCGAAAGTTTCACCTACGTAGCACATTATGTATCACGCTTCGATTTAAGCAAGAAAGCTAGTAATAAAAGCATTAGAAATAATTCTTACGACTTTGATTCATTTCAGGAACTTTCCAAGACCTATTTTAAGGTGAGAACTTAAATATGGACCCTTTTCAGAATGGCCCAAATGTGAATATTCCTTGAATTCGCAGCACACTTTTTCAAGGTTGGCGCTCACATTAGCTAATTGAGTCACGCCCTCCTGTCTTAATTACAGGGTAAACACACATGTTGGCATCGTTTAGGAGTTTAATTTACTTTAATGACTTTTTGCAAGTATTTAAAGCCAATTCGCAATTACAATTTTGTCTTAAGCTATTTGGTCTCCGACTAACGCAACGCACTCGTTTCGAAAATGCTGCCGTTAATTAATACGAAGGCGGTTTTTGTCCGACTCTTCTTCACTTGGCGTCAACTCGGTATCACTGGTTGGCCGTTTAACAGATATCTGCGCATCGTATATGACCTTTGGGTGAACCTCGCTCACTTTTTACTTTACGTGTCATTTGATATTGGGATTCTTCTTAAGCACTAATAAGGATGAATTCTTCAACAGCCTGGTCATCAGTGCATTAATAGCGTCATGAAAGATGTTTTAAGCAAGAAGTGTAGGAGCTGAATGAAATCATTTCACAGCTCGCCGATCGCGTGCGCATCAAGGAAGATTACCCTTACTACAAGCGTTATATAGAGCAACCCTATAAATTTATGATGCTCCTACTCTGCTGTTAGCTTAACAGCTTTAATGAATGGCTTAGCCACCGGAGATCTGCTCTATCCTGGCTATTTACCACTACTATGGCGCACGTCGGATACAGCATACGTAGCTTGTGTAATCTACCAGTTCTATGACGTCTCGATGGAAATTGTAAAGAATTTAGGAAACGACTTATATGGACCGCTGATATATTGTTTGCTCTCCGGGCATATGCATTTGTTGGCAAATCGGGTATCACGCGTTGGTCACGCTAATCTGGAGAATGTAGAGGACAACTATAGAGAGTTATGCGAGTGCATTGAAGATCACAAAATGTTGATGAAGTAGGTTGTTAGAGTGAACTGTCTTCAAAAGTCGGTATAAAATGTATTGTGTTCCATATTTGACGGCATGAAAACCAAAGTGGAGCACATCAACTCAGGTGTCTGTCTGGTACAATTTTTTGGCGTTGGCGTCAGCCTCTGCATTGATCTCATTTATTTGCTGTTCTTCGCCGATAACCTGTTCGCCTACATTTACTACTCGGTTCATACAATGGCCATCATGACCGAGCTATTCCCGTGTTGCTACTTTGGCAACATGTTGGAGTGTGAATATTATGACTTATCTTATGCAATTTTTAGGAGCAACTGGACGACGCAGCCACGTCCATTCAGACCGCAATGTAGTGAACTTCACAGAGCTGACACTGAAGGAGGTCAGCATGTATGCCGGCGGCATGTTTCGTATAAATCTCGACACATTCCTCGCTACATGCAAGATGGGATACTCTTTCTTCACCGTTATGCAGAGCATGAAGTGAAAGAAGTCGAAAAGTGGATTAAAACTCATGAACGCTACGTCTTTTCTTGTAGTTTTTTGTGCTGAAAACAATAAAATTGAGCAACTTTTCTGTTAATCTTTGATTTATTCTCTAGTACAGCATATTTCTAAAAATTTTATAAAGAAACGTCTCTTCATTAAATTTTCCACCGATCCTACCGAACTCGCATTGAAATAATTTGCTATCCATTTTGATGCCTATTATTCAGACATATGCTAAAAATGCTTGTTATATGAAATTACTATAAAAACTATATACAATTTAAGTAACCAACGTTCAAGTTACCAGGCCAAACTGATTTCCACAACACAAAATGTAAAACTGAAAATTTGTTTGCCTGTCTACCGCTATTTAAGCTGCGCTAAAACTATTAATCATGTGATGCTGATTTAAAGGGTGCGGTCTCGGCATCGCCTCTACTTCATACTCATTAAGACTGTGTACAAAGAGTAAGCCATTTTGCAAGTGGCCACAAACGAAGTCAAATGTATGTTGATCATTCCTCCAGCAGTCGGCGTGAGCTTTTTCATCGAGAGCTCCGTAAATATACGAAGGTTTTGCTGAAAGCTTTTACGCTGCTCAATCCAATTGCATTTGAAAATCGCATAAGGTAAATCCTGAAACTCTTCCTGCATTTTGCTGCCATAATAACAGGCCGGCAGTAGCTCCATAGCCATTGAGATGAAATATGCCGTATAGTAAATGTAGGAAATCAGATTGTCAACGAATAGGAGCATGAACACAACGGTCAGGCAAATATTCAAGCCAACCGAGGAGAACTGAACCAATTGAGTATACCAAAAAACATCTTGCAGTAAATTAAATATTCTAAAACAAACAAACAGGCTTTAAACTTCGAAATATACAATTTCGTTCAAATCAAACTCACTTCAACAGCTTCTTGTGATCCTCGATGCATTCGTTCAAATCACTTTCATGCTCGACAAGTGTCTTCGACATATCATAGCCCACCTTTGACACACGCATGGCCAGCAAACGCACTTGACCCGCCATCACACACAAACTTACCGGAGCGAATGTGTCGTGTGCCAAGTTTTGTGTGATCTGCAGCGTGACACCGAAAATCTGATATAAAACGGCGGCGTAATAAGTATACCTGTTTGCCGACCAATCGAACGGGAACCATGCGGGGTACATTAGCTCTCGCTCCTTTTTGGTCAACACATCTATGACGGACGCCACTACATCAGCAGCATAGGAGGCGCAAAATATCAACATTATTCTTCGCACGCCATTTCTTATACTTTTATGGAAGTAGTTGCGCTCGTCTGGCGCCACAACACGCTCATCTAGTTCCTTTAGTAGACGCTGAATTTCGCGAATTTTCGGCAGCTTACAACGAAAGAGAAAATGCTTTGTGCTGCAGGCTACGTCCGTTATATTTATGGTCAAGTTCTTGAGGACATCCGCTAGCGTAGGCACCAGAAACAGACCGATTGTCAGATGTATTGGGTATAATATGGTCACGAATATGTTCACGAAGATACCGTGGAGCGTTATGTACCATTTCCTGGAGTTGACGACGATGCCAACTAACCTCCAGCACAGCCAGAAAATGTCAAAACACGCCACACTGTCCGCCGGTGCATTAACATCAGATTTAAAAATAAAAAACCGTTTACCCATGTCTTTGCAAAACAAGATCCGGGCGTCTCAGTTTATCGACTAGAAAGTTGGTCGCTGTCTGCTTTATTAGTTGAGTCGCTTTCTGCATTTTATACTATTCTCTCACGGTCACTGCTGTGTGAACCGATGCAGTTCTATGCAAATGCAAAAAATTGGAATTCCGCTTTGTTAAATTTTAATTGCTGTTTACCTTGGTTATAAGCAAATTGATTTAAAATTATAGACTGCGATTATGACGATTATGGATAAAGCAATTACAATTACACCTAATGTGGCATCATGCTATAAAAAGAACAACCAAAGCGAATGATCATATTTATCAATTTTAAGGTAGTAAAATATCAAGTAGTACTTAAATTCATAGAAAGTTCCATTGTCTTTCCCACAAAACGGTGTTACTTAACAATACATAAAGATATGTAGATGTGGGAACGAATAAAGGACAGACTAAAGGTGAGCGAACGTACGGACCTTAACATGCAACATTGACTGCAATAGACAACGAGTAGCGACGAAGGAACGAGTATCGACAAAGAAACGGGTAACGAAGACTTGGAAAACGACAAGCAGTCGACACGCGGACGAGCACGATACCTGTTGAAACTAAAACATTTTTAAGAGCATTTTTGTGTAAAATAAATACTTTTCTTATAATAAATACGAATCCACTCCTACATAGATATATGATTTTCAGATGACACAGAGGGTCCATACAGTAGTATCAAAAATTTAAAATTGGAATGACTGCGAAGAAATCACTCCGCTGGTGAGAAGTAGGTCCACACTCTCTAAGAATATCAAAAGATATATTCGTAACAGTAACACAAGGGAAACTAGTGCTTTCTCTGATCTATTTCTATACTCTTTCAATACTCAAGTAACAAAACAATGCCTTTAATAGTATTATATGCCCTCCATTGTATTTTTTGCCTAACCGCTTTAAGGTGCACTTTCGGTTGGTTATTTATTTGTTTAACATTTCAGCTTAATAGTTATAAATTTTTCAACAATACCAACCACGTACCCAAGAGAGACTTCAAACTGTTTTGATGCCAAAGAAACATAAGATTGCTCTTGCGGCATGATTTAATCATTTGTTTTGGACTTAAAGTGAATTCCAATTTAAATTCCAATCACTCAATAAACACTCACTTGCATACATACACATGTACATAGTAAAACATTTGCAATTTCTCAAGCGTGAACATTACTCATACGCCATGGAGGGTATGCAAATTGAGGTCAGCGTTTGTATTAAGAGGGAATGCTCATGTAGAAGATGCATTTGCCAATTAGTTAAAATACTTTCTCACTTTCTCATCACAGACCTTGTCTCCCTGGTCCATATCAGCAGGCATTTATGCATATATCTCCTTAAGAAGCCGTTGCAAATATTAGCTCAGTAAGCTTGTGCAAGGTGAGGGCTGGTTTTCATGGCAGTGTTTCCCCTCCATAATCTCTATTAATTAAATACATGTTAATAAAAATCTTACACACACCCATGTTGACACCATTGAGTAAAAAAATGAAATCGTTGAATGATTTCGAAATGGGAAAAGACGCAGGCACCAAGATGCAACTCTGTCAGCGTGGAAATGATTGAGATGGAAAAATCAAGATAAGTAAAGGAGATAACAGACACTTAACCTTCGTATGAGAAGGAGTGAAGGCATAGCGCTTTTACGTTAAGAAGCTGCTAATGATGGCTGCTTTAAACCACAAGAAATTCATAAAAGTTTTATGTGCGTGTTGACTTAACTTCTGCTAAAAAAACCTACATTATAGTTTAATTAATTATTAAAAGCTGCGCATAATGCAGTCATGTTGGCATTCAATGGGTTTGAGAAAGAGAAAATCTATTTCTCTAAGCTAAGTGGTTGAAAATCCATAGAAAGGTACGATGAATTGCTGCGGCTTTCGAAGCTTTACTAAGAACACCAAACTTTTTAAACTCAGACATGTTTAAGAAACGATTCTTAAATGGTAAGGTACCTGGGAAAAATATTACAAATCATTTGGAAAATATGCAAAATTCGAACAATCTTGTGTTTGTGCCGTTAATTCCTGCGCATTGATGAAGCGCTACTTTAAGTGCCGATATTAGAATTTATATGCAAAGCAGCATCGCCAAGGGCGAAGCGCGGTTGCAAATCTGCACTGGCACTTAACGGCAGAAGCGTGTGCATTTGTGGGCAATTGTGTCAAGCGCATGTGCAGATACAAGCGTGTGTGGCATGTATTAAGTCAGAGGCGTGGCAGTAACAAAATAAATGTTAATAAAAATGTTAAAAATGCACTTAACAAATATGAATTTGTTTGCTTTATTTTTTAATGATCTAAAATATAAGCGAATTTAGGCAGGTTGCAACGGATCTACGCAAAGTGCACTTAATGCAAAAAGGTTTTTTTATATTATACCTCCCCAATGCCGAATCCCACTATCCGCCACGTCTATGTCCTATATTTTCGTCGCTTTATCGACTCATCGTCGAGTATGTGTGAGTTTCACTTCTCAACGCGAGAGCATAATTCTTCACTTTTCTACTTATCCGAGTGTGCAAGGCATTAATAGCTTGGCACGTGTAAGTATGTTTCCTTGTTGCTTTCGCTTAAATTGCTAGTGCTAACCGGAAAAATGCCTATATGTACTTTCTCAAGTATGTAAACGCTGTTGTTGCGGTAGTAGCAGCGTCAAGGTTCGTCTAACACACTGACACTATGACAGTCAGTTAAAGGCTTTAATGGGTTTAAGCAAGTATTGATCTTAATATTCTTAAAACGCATGTAATTTGGGATGAAAAAGTATGTTTATTCTATTGGTTATTTCTCATGGAGGCTGGTTTTTGGTGAATTTTTGAATGCAGTAAAATTATCTCAAGTACAGCCTTACTATTAAATTACGTAAAAAAGCATTCCAAGTACATATGAAAATTCAGAGTAATGCAAGAAAAAATAAAAACCCCTACTATTACTATTGATAATAAAACTAGTTTTCTACTAGCAAATACATCCGGAGCTGCTCATAAGCTAATGTTACTTGCTCACGAAAAAATTTCTAAAATTTCTTAAGGGTTTTATTAGGCAAAATTGTGGGCAGCAATCACATCTCCTTAAAATAAAAAGCGAAAATCAGTCGTCAGTTGAGTAGTGTCAAATGCAATATGCTCTTTTTAAACGAAATATTATAAACACAAATAAAATTATTATTCACAAATCATGAGAGGTAAGCGAGATTTAAAGGACTTTGATCGACATTTTAACGAAAGAATTTTAAAAACTAATTACACGCTCACATACACCTAAGCTTTTGCTTTCAAAGCGTGCATAATCCATACGCACACCCTCAAGCAATACGCAATAACACAAAAGTATTGCTAAGCCTGCACTTTGAAGGCATTTCAGCTACTCATAAAGATAACATTACAAGCTGAAAACAAAATTATTCATACTTTTAATTAAAAGCAAACCACAAAAAGCTCGGTAAAAAGTTCCGGTATCACATGAAAGAACATTACAACAAAAAAAATGATATTATAACTTATAATAAAAAATATATCCGCAAAGTAGTAATCAAAAAGTTCTTTCATGCCTTTCTCCACAATGTCGGCGTGACGGCGTGGTGAGAGCAGGTACTCGCTGTCCGTGCCAGGTGTGTACGCAGCACACACACTCACCGAAACTGCACATGCCACAGCAGCGGCAGCAGTTCAAGGCAAGTGCTGGCCGAAACTTCCAGCGCGCCAAAATCGGAGCCTGCGTTTGAGTGCCTGCTTGCATTTGGGTGTTGGGGGATGGCGGAAAACTTCAATTCTCATTGGTGTTGTAGGCACCAGCAGAACACAATAAGCAATAAGCTGCAGCAGCAAGCAAGCGCTTACACAAAACAAAACGAAAAACTTACATATTTATGTGCACATGGAACTGTTATTTTATTTGTGGATAAAAGTGCTCTGGGCGAAGCAGCAAAGTGCAAAAGTGAAACCAATTCAATTGCCGTGCTGCGCATACATATATCTGAGTGTGCCTGCATTGGTTTGTAAACATTAAGGTATATGTGTTCCTTGTGTATATCTGTTTAAGTGAACGTTTTCGCTGCGAAAATGCTCTCCTGAGATGCACGAAAAATCTGTGCAAGTAAAAACGCAAAAGAAGAAGTTAAGCAAAGCATAGGGAAAATACAAATTCAGACACCGAAATATGCGCATTGCACTGTCGACCTGTCAAATTCGCAAGCTGAAATGGCACTGCAGTGGTGGAAGATAAAGAAAATAAAATCGTCATAAAAGCAAACTTTGCAAAATATCCATACATAGACACAAATGTGATGCAAAGTCAGCTTACATGCTCACACGTATATGAGTGTGTGCGTATGTGTCTGAGCTTATAGAAATGCGAAGTTTATTTGAAAACAAAGCATTCAGCAAACAATCGCTAATTCAATTTGGCAAATAACCAATTGTTTACCAAAAACTACGTATGTGAGTGTTGTTGCTGTACTGAGCCGCAACTAGACAAATTGCATTGGGAATTGAAACAAGCTCAAAAACACTCGCATAAATGTGTTTTCATACGTTTATATGTATGTATGTATGTCTGCCAATGTTAACTCCCGCTCACTTTTTAACGCGATTTCTTTTTATCAATCGAAGTAATTGGAAATCGTACTGAATTCATACAGGAAGAAGACAATATTTATTACTTCATTGACATTTTCATTCAATATTCGATACTTGCTGAAATGTAATAGCCATCTTCTATTGAAACAGTATGCTTGAGGGGTTATATCCACATGTGAATTTAAAAACAAAAACGATTGTTTGCGTGTACATATATCATACGTATGTACATATACTTGGGAATTTTATCCGAAAATCTTCAATTTAGTCAGGCTAATAACTATAACACTTCTCCAGCCTGCTGAATGGCAGTGAACGTACAATGCCAGGGAAAGTCGAACCCGATTGCCCAATTGATGACGATGGAGTGGATGTTCCTTTGCCCGACCACGAAGAAGTTCGAATAACAATTACCCGTCTGAAGAACAACAAAGCGGCGGAGGCCGATGGATTGCCGGCCGAGCTATTCAAACACGGCAGCGAAGAACTAATAAGGAGCGTGAATCAGCTTCATTTTGTAATATGGTCGGACGAAAGCATGCCCAACGATTGGAATTTAAGTGCTCTCTGCCCAATCTGAGAGGAGAGGAGGATAAGCCTCCTCAACATCGCGTATAAGGTTCTATCGAACGTATTGTATGAAAGACTAAAGCCCAAGTGGACCTTATCTGTGTGACTTTAGCCTTGGCAAATCAACAACTGACCAGATATTCACCATGCGCCTTGGAAAAGACCCGTGAAAAGAGGATCACCATCAAACTAATACGGCTGTGTAAACAGACGTTGAGCAACACCAAAAGCTCCGTCAGGATCCGGAAGGACTTCTCCGAGCTGTTCGATACCAAACGACATTTCAGACATGGCGACTCCCTATCGTGCGACTTCTTCAATTTACTGATGGAGAAAATCATTCGAGCTACAGAACCTAATCGAGCAGGTACGATCTTCAATAAGAGTGTACATTTTCTGACGTATGCTGATAATGTTGATGTCATTGGCCTCAAAATCCGCGCTGTGAGCGCTGCTTTCTCCAGACTGGATAAGGAAGCAAAGAAAATGGGTCTGCGAGTGAACGAGGGTAAGACGAAATATCTCCTGTCATCAAACAAACAGTCGTCGCACTCGCGACTTTGCTCTCACGTCACTGTTGATAATCATAACTTCGAAGTCGGAGATAGTTTCGTCTATCTTGGAACCAGTATTAACACCAACAAAAATGCCAGCCTCGAAATCTAACACAGAGTGGACGACGGCGACATCTGATGAGTCGACATTACTCGTTTTCGAGAGAAAAGTTCTGCGGAAAATTTATGGTCCTCTGGCGAATATGGCATTCGATGGAACGATGAGCTGTGCGAGTTATACGACGACATTGACATAGTTTAGCGAATTAAAAGGCAGTGGCTACGCTCGCTAGATCATGTCGTCCGAACGGACGAAAATACTCCAGCTCTGAAAGTATTCGACGCAGTACCCGCCGGTGGAAACTGAGGAACAGGAAGACCTCCAATCCATTGGTGTAATCAAGTGAAGGAGGACCTGGCTGCACTTGGTATCTCGAACCGTAAATCGGTTTCTACGCCAATAAAGAAGAATAATTAAATAGTGATTAACGTCACCTAATATGGAAGTATTGAATGAAAATCTCGATTAAATAGTTTTATAATATAAATTAATTCAGATTTTCACATTCACTCACCACTACTAGTGATTTCATTAACTTTCGAACGCACGTGTAATATAAGTTTGAAATTCTTTATTATTTTCGGCATTTTGCGCTGGCACTTGTCCAGCCTTTGTTCGGTTGAAAGCATGTCGCTTGCATTGTTACTCACTTTTGCATATTTTTTAGCGCCGTGACTTCTGCCATATTGCCTTTCAACTGCATCCACAAAGAGAGTGGCTCTCATTCACACTTACACATACTCAATCATGACGTGTGAGTGCCTGCGTGGCACATACTCGTAGTTGTGTTCAGCACAATTCCTCGAATTGTCTGTATGTCATGGCACTGCTTTCTCCATTTTGTTGCTGGTTACCCCGTTTTTGATGCTTTTTTGTGTGATTTTTGCCATTTTTCACATGAAGTTTTTGCGCTGCCTCAAAGGCAAGAGTGTTGCAGCCATCACTCATACACAATGTGCGCTTGTTGTTGTTGTGATGTGATGAATGCGCACAAGTGCAAAAGTAAAGGGAAAACTGACAATTAAAGGTAAATCATTTCGCCACTAAATACTTGAAGACAAGCATGTTTTCAATTTCCTTGCAACTTGTGGCACATAATTCACATTCATTTTCATTTCAACCTTACAGTAAAGGAAGACTTTTTGAATATTTTTGAAACGAAATTTGTATCGCGAAGCTTGAGTTGCCGTTGCATGCGCCAATTTCTAGATGTCTACCGTTACAGACTGCAATGCTAACAATGCATTCAACCGACCCCCCGCCCATCTGCATTGTGGTGGTGTACTAAGAGAGCCATCAACTAAAAATACTGCAATGGAACAATAACAACAATTGGTGCAACAACGCTAACTACTTTGACATTTCTGAAATGCGATATGTTCCAGCAGAGTAAAGACCAGCGCTGATGAGTTCAATGTGATTCAACAAGACCAACAGCACTGCAAGTAGATTAAGTGGACTGCGCAATAACAACTACAAAAAGTGGTAACAATAACTACGCCACTAGCATATCGCATGTCATAGCTGCTGCTGTTGAGCGCCGCATTTGCCTGTTGCTCCGTTGCATGCGCATACTTCATTGGCGGAAATTCGTACGGCTGTGCCGTTACGTAGCAATTTATGTTTGTCGAAGTGCGCCGTTATGCTCTGATATGCTCGCCAGTAAACATGTGTGAGTGTGTGTTGTTTATTGCATTTGTGCAGCAAGTTTTCAATTTCCGGTTATTCGGGCTACGATTGAGCGCTTAAGAAATGGGATATGACCTCGAGTTGGCATTCTGACGAAGCTCCTTAGCACAATTGCTGCAATAAAGGGAAATTCATGCGTTTGGAAAAGTAGTTAAGCGATTTATGGATGCAGAAATGCATTAATATCCTTTCATTTTGCGAAAGTACTAGTGTTTGTTACTCTTTTGCTAATCGTTTGAAATGTAAAGTCTAAAATACTTTCGTAACGATGACCATTCTCTAGGGGATTTATTTGTAAATGTTTTGTTGTTTATTTGTTGTAGAAAGCGGACTTTTTTTGACGTTAAATATAATAATTACTTGAAACTGTAGTAATAAAACTCAGAATTTCGGGATTGAAAACCAAAGTTTGACAATATCATTTTAAAAGTATCAGTACTCTTGTAATACTTAAGACGAGTTACAATGAGTAAAATCGAACTATTTTAATTTTTTTAAATAAAAAAATATTTTTTTTTTAATTTTGGATTATTACAAAGATACATATTTTACAAAGATTTTGTATATTTTTCAAAGGATTTTATTTAAAAGTCAGTTATTATGACGTCACTTCCGGTAATCCCTCGGGAAAAAGATGCCTCCGCGTTGACAACAGAACTTCTTACGAAATCATCAAAAGTGAAAAGAAATAAGTAAGGAAGAGCTTAGTTCGGGTGCAACAACAATTTTATACACTTGCAATAATCAATGGCCGACATATTCGGCAAAATGTTTGTTAGAAAAACGAAAATCATAGAAGTATATGCACTGTACTAAGTTAAACACGCATTGTGATTTTCATTGAGGTAACTCAAACATTGGTCACCCTGAAGTTTGATAAACTTTATATAAGGTATATGGGGCTCAGGGAAGTATTGACCCGATTCAACCCATTTTTGATACATAGAAACATTATTGTCCGGAAAGGATTTTCTTTGAATTTGAATTCTATACATTGACCGATATTTTCGGTCCAAAGTCACTATAGATACTGGGGTTCACGCATTCGATACCTAGGGGCTTGAACAGTCCCTTAAGATATTTTTGTACCATCTTGGAGGTAAATTTTAGCGTTTCTAGGGTATTTAGTTATTGATTTATCACGCTTTAGTGAGAAGTGAGTAGGGTTATCTTTCCTTCTGGTGTTTTATGGGCGTGGCAGTTGTCCGATTACGCCCATCTACGAACTCCACCTTATTTTGTTCCTGTTTAGCAAGGAACATGTGTACCAAGTTTCATCAAGATATCTCAATTTTTACTCAAGTTACGGCTTGCTCGGACTGAAGGACGGACAGAGAGACAGTCAGTATAACTATCTCGCTTAGTTTTAGATAATATGTTTTGTTTGGTTAATGGTTAAAAAATTCCTTCGGTCAAGACCTTGTAAATTATATCTCGTAGATGTTTCATTTAGGTCAATTGAGTAGTCCGCAAGATACCTTAACAATCGACTTTGAAAACACAGTTTCCACAAAAATCTTGACAATTTAGAACAATATTCTAGAGATGCTCTAAATTAAAAGTGATAATAACAAAGGTATATCCAAATATGTACTGAGTGACTAACGAGGGTACTTAGGATACTTATCCAAAGCAAAAAAACCTTCCTGAGTTGGTAATCCTAGCTTGAGTCGGTTGATCCAGTTTTTAGCGAAGTCGGAATTAAAGTAGTATTTCTCTTCAGCTGCTAATTACTTGAATCTTCGTTCTTTAAATTATATACTATAAGTAATATTCAAAAAACCCTGCAAGATTTGAATGAATGAAATATTTTAGGAGACTCTGCTGAATTGGATCAGCTCCAACGAGCCAAACAACAACTCAACTACACCCAACCAACAGCAAGCGCATTGCTGCCCTTCAGCCAGCCGCATTAGTGAGCGAATTTGAGACGTGCGCAAGTGAATGCCGCTGGCCGAAAAAGCCAAACCTCGTCACTAATGCCAAATCTTCCGCTCGTTGGAGAAGCTGCACTGGCCAAACATACAACAAGGTGCGTGTGTGTGTGAGTAGGTGCGTTTGAATATGTTAGTTTGCTGTGGACGGCGTGTCGCCTAACACAATTTGTACGTCCGGTTATTTCTGCGCCAAATGCTTTGAGGTTATTTGTAATTTTAACTTGATAAAATTTGAAAGTTCTTACTATCAGATATCAGTTATGCGACTGAAATCTTTTCGGATATTGTGTGACGCGTAAGCGCCAACGACGCTTTTTTGTTGCACGTTTTAGTTGTCGAAAAGCAAGCTCCATTTTATGCGACACACATCGCTGACCAAGTAACGAACTATAAAAGCTGGTGGCAAGTTTGAGAAGCCATCAAAAGTTTTATTGCATTCTCGGACAACAGTTGGGTGTGCGTCTCTTGACAAAGTGCCATTCAATAAGTGAACGTGCAACAAAGTGTGCCTCCAAGGATTGAATCTAGAGTAGCTTGTATTTCTGTGCAAGTGAAAAGAAGAAAACTAAATATATAAAAGCGATAAAAAAGTATTGAATCTAATTTCAAGCAATTTGAAAAGTGATTTTCTAAGTGGAGAAACACAGAAACATTTCAGAAGCAATAATGAAACGGGTATGTGTTAGTTAACTGGACATGCGTTGAAAAATTTTTTAAGGTTGCCGATATAACGGCATTCAGCTATATGTTCAGAGCGTGTTAAATAAAATTTCTTTCAAAAGTGTGTTTAGTATACGTTTTTGTGTCAACTGTGAAACATTAAACCTTTATTTAAAGAACCACGAACTGGAAGTGGCCCTTCGATCCTCTTTCCATACATGAAAGAAACGACCTTCCGAGCTTTCTAACACTTGACGCCTTACTTTAACTTAATTGTTTGGCAATGCAGCGCTCAAGTCGTTATCAATATTAATCCCGCAGCAGACCACATTGTCACGAAACGTTGAATGATGTGAAAGTTGCTCCTCGCAGTAAAAGCACATTAAACCAACAAACTTGCACTGGCCTCTCTTCTATAACAGTACATGCAAAGTCCTTCATGGCAAATTGTCATTCTTTATTGCAACCGGCAAAGCTTGTGCGCCTATAAATCATTGCTGCCACACCACTTTACATACACACACACAATACAATAGCAACAATGTGGACACTTGTCACCGGATACTCCCTTACACAATTGAAGCTACTACAGGCACTGCCGTAAATATAAAGCTACAATGAAACGTATTCATAAATATTTCACAATGCAAATATTCAAATATTGCTTTATTGAACTCGATTTCATACAATACACACACACATATACGCCCCCTTTTATGTTGCATGTTCACATTGACGATTGTTCGTCCTTTGGCGTTTTGCTCGCTTTTTGTACTGACTGAGTGAAATGTTGTTTGTTATTGCAAGTTATTCAATTGACAACTTTATGACAACGCTTTCATAATGAATTCTTCAGCAACATGTTGCCAGGAAAATTGAGTGAGGGTTGGAGAGTGGTGGCATGTTTCATGAAAATATTTTTGGCCATCATTTTGATTTATTAGCATTATTTGTACTTGATGCACCGTTATTTATATGATAGGAGGCTTACATTTTCTGAGGCTGAAGTGGAGCTGACCTGACTTCAGGCTGAAAATATTATTTTTAAAAATATCCTTTTGTGCACCACTGGAACCCGCCTTTGTAAAAACATTTTTGGACTACCTGGAACTATAAAATATTGAATAAAATTTATTCTAGATTTGCCTTAAATGGTAACACATATTTTTTGTTATCTGGCTTGCGTGGCATTCTTCCCTTTTTTATACAAAATTTTTCAACTTCCCCGAATTTAATTTCATTTGGTTAAATGAAGTTTAAAATCTCACCTTTTCAACAATGCGATTAGTAGCACTGGAGATATACGACTGCAACATCATCTATTGAGTAAATACGAAAAAACTTTTTCGACTACCCAATATAACCCCCGAATATATCCAAAAAAAATCTCAAAAGTCCCCTTCAAAGTGAAAGGTTTATTTAATTACCGTTAGTCTACTGCATGCAGTAAATTTCCCTCACCAGTGGGGCATTTTTTATGACCTTGCAACATATTTTATTCCAACTGCAAATAGAGCGACAGTTGCAGCAACAGTGACGGTATATTAAAGGTGAACTCTGTAGGAATTTCAACACTATCCACATTCATGCTCTTCAAGAGACTTAAGCTCCAGCAAATTTTCACTGAAGTATACCTCTACTTGCGCCGTCAGTGCGCTTGCATGCAAATACTTGCATGTAGATTGGCTTATAAGCAAATGTAATTTTGCATTTGCATGCGAGCTTCTGCCAGTTTGACCATAAAATATTTACGATTTCATTAAGCTTACTCTTTTACTTGCACTCGTTCACTTGCACTCGGCATTCGTGTCATCAAAATGACAGTTGCTAATTTCCCTGAAGTGTTGTGAGCCACTGAAATCGCGCTCGTCATAAAACGGGGGCAAATGCGCTGTAAAAGCGAGATGTGGCAAGTACAAATTTACTTGGACGCAAAACAAACAAATATAGTGCCACACACAAAGTATGCGCATTTAAATGTAAAAGTGTTCGTTAGGCACAACGCTAAATAATTAATTTTGTTGGCTCGTTATTTATCTACTCCTGCAGTTCTACTATCTTCTGTGTGTTTGCTTGCTGTCGTGCAATGTGGTGCACGCCTCCTATTCTCACTTGCAAGCGATTGATTTCTCGCAGCTGCAACAGCAGCAGAAATCATCAATTACCCAGCAGCAGCAGCAACAACAGGATCAACAATCGCAAGAGCAAACTGACACCACCACCGACTCGTCCGAAGACTATGACAGCCACCCGCAGTACAGTTTCGCATACGATGTGCGCGACACGCTGACCGGCGACGAGAAACAGCAGGAGGAAAAACGGGACGGTGACCTAGTGCAAGGACAGGTAAGTGCGGCATAGTAGAGGAGACGCATGACTAACCTAAAAAGGACTATGCGTGGATATAAAATAAAATACACCAAATTCCAATAAAAATTCACTTTCAGTACTCGCTCGTTGAACCCGATGGCACACGCCGCGTTGTGGAGTATACCGCTGACGATATCAACGGCTTCAACGCCATAGTCTCCAAGCAATTGGTGGATGAGCGCTCTCGCGCTGCCGCTTCGGCCACAGCTTCATCCTCCCGATACAACAGTTTCGAAACGCTGCAATCACAAATTCAAACACAGGCCATCGCCGAAGCTCAAGCCCAGGCTGCATCTTATGCCGAGGCTCAAGCTCTCGCCGAAGCACAGCTCCAAGCGCAGGCTAAGGCACATGCCGAGGCCATGGCTCAGGTACAAAGCGACGCCGAGCTACAGGCGCGCATACAGGCGGAAGCCCAGGCACGCGCTCAAGCCCAGCAACTGATGGAGCAGTTTCAGCAACAGTACAAACAACAGCAGCAACAACAGCAGGAACAACAGGAGCAACTAGCACAACTGCAACAGCAGCAGCAGCAACGCCAACAGCAACAACAATTGCGTACACAAACCCAACAAGCCCAAGAGCGACTGACCAACGAACAAGCCCTACTGCTGTCGCAATCACTGCCCTCACGTACACTCGGACACAGCGTTCACGCTACCGTTGTTTCACACCCACCCACGATCTTGTCACGCACACCCAGCGGCAGCGTCTACGCCCAACAACGCGACCTAACCGCCTTGAAGGAGTTGCGCGACGGTAGCGCACGACAGATCATCGAGCGCACCAACCTGCCACAAATCGTGATTACTCAACCGGCCAGCGCAACGGTACAAGCTCAAGTCATACACTCACCATTGCTATTGGACGGCAGCTCTGGTACAACAGGCATGCGTAGCGTCATCTCTACAAAGATCACCAATGGCAGCGGCAATGGTGGACGCAGCAGCACCATTTCACTGCGTGGAGATGCCGGGCGCTTGAGTGCCGCCGACCAATTACTGAACCAGCTTGACACTGACGATGATGACACACTAACACGCAACAGCCTGCGACTGCTTAGCGGCGGCACTGGCAGCAGCGGCAGCGGAGGCAGCATAAAGGGACGCACCAACGGCGGCATAAGCGGCAGTAGCGGCAGCAGCGGTCTGAGCGGTTTCGACAGCAGCAGCAGCGGCTCCGATGATCGTAGCAGTGATCGTGAGGGAAATGTATTGCGTAACGGACTAAGAAACTCAAATAGACGCTTGCAGAGCCTCTTCTCCAGCAGCGGTAGTGGTTCGAACGGAAACGGCAGTGGCAAATCGACATGGTAAATGAGACGGGAAATCAGAACACAAACACAACAAAACAAAAATACTTTTAAATTCAAACGATTCTAAAACCAGAGAGAGTAGGACGAAAATGCGAACGAATGAGTAGAATAGACAATAATGAATGTAGAGAGAAATAGAGCGTGTTAGCGTATAACGGTAAATGTATTCAAAGAAAATTAGTGTGATCAACAGTCAGCAACGCGATTTGGCAACGGACCCTTTGCTATTGTATAATGGACTATGATTTGCAGCAGCCGCCATCAGTAACGGCATTAACATAGACTTAGGTTTAGCTTGTAGACTTGTTTGCATTTTTCTCAGTAGCATTTAATTACTAACAGACTTTTGGTAGAGAGCTATTTAGTTGACTTATATATATATATATTTGTATTTTCGGGATTTGGGTGAATTTCAGCTATCGCTTTTCTGTCTTTGCTTAACAAACTGACATACTCACAGGCGCGCGCGCACTAACTCTCTCACTAACAACGCTTTTACTACGCTTTCTGCGAGAACATACGAAACGTGAACGAACAGATAACCATTATAAATACGAACTATATGCATGTATATAAAAATGCTTTCATTATTTCTATGTAAAATATTTATTTCCAAGCGAAAACTTTGTGATTTAGACTTACTTTATGTTTTCTGAAAATATTGTTATCTATAACTTACTCAGCTGAAGGACCTAACCGTTTAGTATTTTGATGTTTACAGAAACTATTTTATTTTCTTCTAAGTCCATTTATAAATATTTATTCACACTAAAGTGTTGTTCATTGTTAACGTTATGTGACTAACCAAGCTTTATATAATTTATTCTTACTAATATTCAATGTTTTTATATTTTTTTATTCAACGTGTTCTCACATTTTAAGAATCTAGACATTTAAGTGCAACTTGCAGTTTCTACATGGCATACAAAAAACACAAAAAAATGTTAATAAATGAATTTAAGTTTGCAGCGAAAATTTCCGTTATTTCATTTCCAAACTAAAAAAATCAAAATTTCAGTGGTCCTCAAACACCATTATTTGTTTCGTGATTTGAATAGCTTCGTTTGCTGCATAACAGTTTGAATAACACTGCAATTGCGATGCAACTGTGCATTGCCAAGCCATATTTGGCTTTGCAGCTCTCGGCAGCAAATGTCAATTGTACAAATTAAGCAAAATATTTGCAATATAAATACAAACGTATAAATTATATATTATTTACATACCTTGAAAATCGCTAATAACTGAATTGTGTTCAGTTGTGCTGCTTCTCAATCAATTTCACATATTTCTTTCACACACATGCTTGCAGCGCTTGCTTCTGCCAACACTCACATATTCACTCGCGTAATTAACACTTAAAAATCAACGCCCGCGGTATTATTTTATAACACAATGCTAGATAAATACCCGAATTATCGCATTTTCACTTGAAACACTCACTTGCCACGATTCTCAATAATATTTTCAATATTTTATTCAACACTTTTGAGCTGCGGCCTGTATTTAAGTTCGCGAAAAGGAAACTGACACATAACGGCGCTTTGGCGAGGGAAGCGCAGTGACACTTCAATGTTGCCAGACTGTTGCCGAACGTAAATTTAAGCGGAGGTGCATGTCTGAACTAAAACAATTATATTGAAAGGTTCTGGTATTGAATGAGCTGAGCAGCAGTTGGGTTGCATAACTGTAAATATAACTGAGGAACCTTTAAAAAAAAACTCGCACAAATTTACAAAAATTTAACATTATATTTATGCACGCGTGTATAACAATAACAAATATATTTATTTAAATTTGCCTTTATCTTCCTTCAAAGCGAAACTTCACTTCCAGCTTTCTTTTTCTCCAAACACATCCTCACTCCTTCGTTTTATCTTCATTGCTCGTTTCATATTCCGCTTCGGTTTCTTTTTTCTCACATTTCTCGGTTTCTGTCGCACTATTTTTTTCGCCACATTCTTCGTCGCTTTCCGCACCACTCTCTGCCTCGTATAGCACGCCGCCTTCGGAGTTCTTAGCCAGATTAAAAGCGACGTTCTGCAGTTCATAGAATGAGAAGCGATGGTAGGCGAAATATTCTGGGTTCTTGTAGTCTTTACATTTGTGCGCGCCTGGACCGAGCACCTCCTTCGGGTCATCCAAGGCGCGATATGCGCTGAGCGGTACGAAGTCAGGTGGAGTAAATGCGTCATTTTTGAAAGAATGCTTGGAGTCTGTTGGATCTGCGGTATCTCCTGACGCTTGGGTAGGACAACACTTATCGGCAATGTAACGTTTGAATTGCGTTGGATTCAGTGGAAGGTTTCTTATTACGCTCTGCGATAAATTCGTGAATTTCGAGCAGCCACGCAGCATAATTAATTGAATACTTCAGTTTATAAATGTTTTAAATAATATACAAATATTTTTAAATTTTATTAGAATTCTCAAACAATATTTGAAGCTTTTTATTTGTTATTAAAAATTGAAAATAAAGATTTGTGTGTATATAAATATTATTGAAATAATAAAGCAAGAAGATGTGATCAAATGTCAGTGAAGAGTTGATCAAGAAGTTGGAAGTTTCGTAAAACTTTACCGGTTTATTGAATTGGATGTTGCCAGCTGCTGTCAAAAAATAAATAAATGCAGTTTAATGAAAGTACTTTTTTTATTTTTCATTTGTAAGTTTCAAAATTATTTGTGTTAACTAATTTACTTCAACATTTTACCATCAACTGGGCGGATATAGCTGTTTTGTCGATAAGGCAGTTCATGAACTGTAAATTATCTGAAATGCGAACCAGTTGAATCTTAAAATGTAGGGTTTGTGTCTTTGCTAATAGGGTTGCCAAATGCGACCATATTCCTAAATTATCTGATTACTTAAGCAAGGGTAGGGTTTATGGTGAATCATGTAGAAAAATTGCAATTTTTGATTTGAACAAAAGAATATTAATAAATTTTGTTTTTTTTTTGTATTTATAATAAAACTTCAACTTATTTTTTTTTGACATTTATAATGAACTTTTTGCTATTTTTCTGCTAGAGACATTATTCCATCAGTATAAAACTTTTCTGGTTTCTCGGCGTAAAACTGGGACAAGTAATTTTCACAGGTTTCTCTTGAAACCAATTTTACTCCATTAAGGGAGTTCTGCATTGACCGAAACAAATGGTAGTCCAATGGTTCCAGCTCAGGGCTATATGGTGGTTGCATCGAAACTTCCCAGCCAAGCTCTCCCAGTTTTTGCCGAGCCGTCAAATTTGTGTGTGGTCTAGCATTGTCCTGATGGAAGACGAAGCCCTTTCTGTTGATCAGTTCTGGCCGTTTCTTTTCGATTGCTTGCTTCAATCTCATCAGTTGTTGACAGTAAAATGTAGAATCAATCGTTCGATCAGGCTGAAGCAGCTCATAGTGGATGATTCCTTTCCAATCCCACCAAACACTCAGCATATCCTTCCGAGGCGTAAATCTGGCTTTGCGATCATTTGTTGAGCTCCACCGCGCTTGGATCATGATCTTTTTCGCACATTATTGTCGTATTTAATCCACTTTTCGTCTCCTGATACCATTCGTTTCAGAAATGGTTCGATTTCATTTCGTTTCAGCAAAAAAACGCGGATGTTATTTCGGTCCATTAAATTTTTCACAGACAATTCATGTGGTACCTTTTTGTAGCCTTTTTTAAATGGTCCCAAACCGTTTGATGATGAATGTTAAGTTCCTTAGCGATGTCATGGCTGCTTATGTGACGGTCCTGGTCAATCTTTTCCATAATTTCATCGACTTTGTCAGCGATAGGTCGACCGGAGCACCTCTTTCACATCGAAATTTCCAGAACAGAAGCGAGCGAACCATTGTTGTGCTACACGAACTGACACAGCATCGTCTCACACCGATGTTACAGTGTGTTCGATTCGCTGGAAATTAACGCTTGTCGAATCGAAGACGGTTCATACCTCAAAGACACACGCACACCAAACACCCTTCAAAGGTGCGTTGCTATAAACACTCCACAATGAGAATGCTAATGGTGGCACTAAGGCGCTGCAACATGTACAGTTACTGCAATATTTATGCCCAAATAAGTGGCGGTACTCCCATCGCTGCAAGTTACAATGGGTTTCCGTTTGCCATTTTCAACACCTCATTAACTAAGAGATAGCTCATAAAGCGCCATAAATCTAGAAAAATTTTGCATGTTGCTCGCGCACTCGGCGGGGTAAACAGAAGCGGCTGCCACAAGAATTTCTTACACACCAACAAACAGCCAAATATACACAGTTGAACACCTACACACACACATACATATACACAACTGCGCGAAATAGTTGGCCAGCACTAAATATGACTACGGACAAAGATGTTAACGCTCGTGCCAACAGCAAACGGGAACGTGCTAGGGACAACGTTCCGATCTAATGCGCATGCGCAGCGTCTTTGGTCGCTAGAAAACGCTTTGGTATTTCCACTTGCATCATTATGGTTCATTGACCAAAACTAAGCAAAAAATTCGCTAATTTAAATAAAAAGCTACACCATTATGGTGGTTCCGTTGAAGCTGCGCCGAAGGCATTCGGTGCAAATAACAGTAGCGATGACTGCGACCACGGCAGCAGCGCTTGTCTGGTTTTTGCGTTGGTACATCTAACTTTTTGCTTTTTCGGCATTCCTTACTTTCTGTTGTTGGGTTAGTGTTTACTTTAAATTTCCAGAGGCTTCACAGTAATGAATGAATGGGTACTACAAGCGCTGCAAAAACTAAGTATGCAAACCAATTTCGACTTGAGGCTCTTACATAATATAAAATGAAGCGTCCGCGCTCTACAAAAGGAACTTTAGCTTGAACCTGGAAAATATAGAACAAGCCCTAAGCTCCCCTTTAGCAAATCCTGAGATAATAAATTCTCTGATGGCGAGTGGAGAAGGGAATCGTTGAATGCTACCTTGCAGATACCGACCTTATTTCGATCTATATATTTACCAAAGTATATTCTACCTCTCCTGGATAAATACAGGGTTCGTCTGGATAGTAATAAGACTGAAATTGCCCAAACTGCAGCGTTCGTTGGAGCAGAGGTACGTGATTAAATTATGTGTAAAACTCGGTATAACTGCGACAGATACAGATCAAGCAGGCTTACCACAGGTGACGAGTCATGGACCTTTGAGTATGATCCCGAAACAAAGAGCCAATTTTCGAGTATCACACGCCACCGTCTCCTCGCCCAAAAAGGGAAGAATGAGCAAATCCACAGTGAAAACGATACTCATTGTCTTTTTTCGCATCAAAGGCATTGCCCACCAAGAATTTGTTCTTCCTGGACAAACCGTCAATGCTAAGTGACAAGACATCGTTGCTGATTGGACGTTGCACCACGACAACGCACCGGCTCACACCGCCTTTTTTGTGAACAGCTTCCTAACCAAGGACGGCATCCCAACGCTCCCGCAGCCGTCTTACATCCCGGATGTGACTGCTCGGACTTGTTTTTCTTTCCTTGCCTGGAAAAATCGATGAAAGGTAAGCATTTTGAGATGACAGAGGGGATCCAAGCAGCATGTCCCTCGGCTCTCAAGGCTATTCTGGAGAATGCTTTCCGTGACGCCTTCAATGCTTGGAAGGAGCCTATTTTGAAAATTTTTAAGGAATGGTAACGGTTGATTTAATACATTTTTTTAAATCGACTTGGTCCTATTACTTATTAAAAAGTCAGGAAGAAGCCCCTTAAGTAACCCCTTTCACAGCCAGCAAACAAATTACAAAAAATTACAGCTCATTTGGATATATTTTATTTTTCTGCTGATTATTTTCAATTTCCTTGGCAAATTTCAGGCAGCTGCTTCTCTCACTTCCCGAGCTGTTACCATTTTCGCTGCTGTTGCAGTTCCGCAGATTTCGACAATTTCATGATTTTATTGTTTTTTGGCCATATCATCGTGGGTACTTATGAAATTGCCAACGAATTTGATTTATTTTATTGTCTTAATTCCAACAAGTGGCAGATGACATCAAGACGAAGGCAAAAACAGAAAACGCGAGTAGTTTGAGACTTCTGCAGCTGCCGAGGCGCAACTAAGTCGAGCTGTCACATGGGTGCATTATTGCCTAGATACGTCAATTTGCCTTTGTTGTTGTTTGCTCCAGCGTCTTCTCAACGTCTGTTTTTGCCAGGGTCTTCTTCTGCTTTGACTTTTTGCCTCTTTCTTGCATTGGTTTTTGCTGCTTTTTCCGCTGTTTGGTCTAAGCTCACAAGACCGCCGCGTAAGCATGTGGCATGTGGGGCTCCGCAAGTGTTCACAGCCCGTCTGTTGGCTTTCGCGTCACTCAGACTGCTGTGTGAGTTTGCTGACTTCGCTGAGTTCGCTGCTTGATTTGCTTCACTTTTCTGGATGGAGGGGAGAATGCAAATTATGCAAATTGCACACTAAAAAGGTGGAAAATCGTGGCTGGGAACCCAGGCGAGTGAGTAGAGCGTAATTCAGCCCGGCATGCCGCGTCACTGCAAAAATAAATACAATGTGAACAATGCGAAGTGATGAAGAGCATGCGGTGCGACCTGACTCAACTGTCGGTACGTAGATAATTTGCACCAAGTGTGAGCTGTCAGTCAGTGTCGTCTCTGCGTGCTTCTAACACAATCCTCACACATATTAATTTTTATGGCGCAGCCGTATACAATGTTGAGCAGTTGTAAATAATTTGCTGTTGACGCATGCTCCCAGCCTCAGCCCCGTTCGTGCCTACCGTGGCATTTGCCATCACTTCCAAAGATCTGTTTATCAGCCTCAAAGCATTGTTTGTGTTTCGGAAGGGTGAATTAGAGGCAATAATTTATTTCATGGGAAATCCTTTGATACAATAATTACTCATGGCCACCCGGACAGAGAAATAAATTTAAATATATGATATAAGTATGCATTTTTCATATGAGAACTTCAAATTCGTGTTAATTAGGGTTTCTTATTCTTTGAAGATCTGAAAACAAGAAAGACTCAACATTTTCAAGGCTAATCCATGCAATTTGAGCTTCTCAGCTTGTCCATCGAATAAACCACGAAAAACAGATTCCGCCAAGTCCTACTAAATGTCCAACATTTGGAAAATTCCCAAGCGTGCTTGCAATGCAATTTGGGCATCCACAGGTCAGCCAACCCGGTGATTTACCCGACTTTATTTTTTTATGCCACTTATTTGCCACTTTTTGTGCAAGCTCTGCAGGCTGTGCGCCATCAATCGGCTATGCTCCACAAATTGCCGCAATGACATCGCCAGCACGTTTTCGCAAACCAAACGAGACGAAACTGCTCCAAATCTTTTGCAGCCAAGACGCCGCGTCCAGCATTCCAACGCAGCCAACTTTGCGCCGTTTCGGCTCACGCTTGTTTACCACTCGGCGTGATCTCTCTTGCTGTTTGTTTTGTTGTCTTTGTTGTTCTTGGCTGATTAAGGGTAATTTTCAAATTTTCTCGGCTCGAACCTCGAACGCTGTGGCACAAAGTTGAAATTCCTAATCAAATGTACACGAAAATCTGCTGGGAAATCAGCCGCCATACGGCCAGCATATTTGACAAAAATACACACACACACCATACATACATATAGGGAATATGCAACAAGATCTCAAGTGAAACATCAACTTGCAACAGTTGTGGCAGCAACTGATTTGCACGTCAGCGGCCGCCAACCGTGAAACTTATGCAAATTCGAGCCGGAATTTAAGTGCAAATATCAGCAACTTTAATTTAGTGCTGCTACACGAATTCCTGCCACAAAATGCGCGTGTGTGTGTGCATACACCACTTGGCGCTTTTTCGTGCATTTTTGAGCATTTTTGCGCATATTTGCGTTTTTGTTCCTCATTCTATTTGCCCATATTTGCGCACTTGCCATCCATTTGCACACGCGCTCATTTTTTACTGTTACATTATCGACACACACATACATACATACACTTGCGCTCGGGTTGTAGCATGAACAAGAGGTGGTGGCGCGGTGGCACCAACACATGCCACATAATATTGCATGGCCGTGGTGCACGCGGCCCGGCCTTTTATGGCCGGTCTGCATAATGCAACTGTAGCAGCGGCATAAGGCCGCTGCCACCACCTTACAGTTGCTCTGCTGTAATTGGTAAATTGCCTGCAAAAGGAGAGACCCACCAAAAAGTACGAAATATCGAAAATATGCGCGAGTGTCGCCGCGAATGTGTGGCTATATTGTATGTGGAACTGTCAATGAGCGCAGGCGCATGCGCAAATATACGATACACATGTCTGTATGTACGGGTATGTATAAATTAGTGTACGTGTTCAGATTTGCGAATGTGGCATGCTGCGCTATTTTGTTGTGTATTTGCTTGTTGCACGCCAAAAGCCGAGTGATGGCAGCGCGTGCGCATGAATTATGGAAATACGAGGCAGGTGTTCGAAAGCATATTTTCGAGAATATTTACTTGACCAAGCGCATTTATTCGCGTACTTGGCTAAATGCCTGAGTGAATGGTAGTTTAAAGGTTGCACAGACGTGACAGAAATAGAATGGCTAACAAAAGTATGTGGTTGGAGTTCAATATACTTTCAGTTGGTCCAACAAGAAACCAATTTGAGAGATGCTTTATAGAAAGCTTTACGAAAAGTAGAAACTAAAGCCGCCCAACTGCTCTGCTAATTACAGTGAGTTTTTGTAGGTTGTTAGAAAGAACTATTTTGGCGGATCTGGCCCAAGAAAGAAGTGCTAAAAACAATTCTCAAAGTTGTAAATATTGTTTTTCGCAGATCTCAGACTGATTTGTTGCAAGAAAAGCGACACTCTCAAGTCAACTAATAAATTTTACATATTTTTCTCATGCAAGTCAAGTTGCATTGCAAAAACATGCATCCAAGCATTACAGGCAAACCGAGTACCCAGAGCCGAGCGCGTTTTCTGTGAAAATAGTTTTCACATCGCGCTTTTCGAGCAAACTTCAGCAAGTGCTTTGCACAACAACAACCTGAGCGGCATATTTTCCATGCTAATGCAGCGGCTGCTGTGTTTAACTGCGCAATAATTGCACTCACGCACACACATACACATTCAAAGGCATGTAATTTTTTATTGATACCGTTTACACTTACTCATATCTACATACCGATCCGCCGTTGTACCGGAAAAGTACAGCAGGAAAGCGAAAAACCAACGCCTTCGAAGCACTGAACAAAAACAACGCACACACACAAACACATTTGCAAGCATGCGCGCTTACAACATGGGAACGTCTTGCTGGGCGCCCCAACGCCGGTGAGTCGCTGCGATAGTAAGGCCGCCTCTAAGCACGCCACTCCGCTGCCCAACCGCTCTAGCTTTGCGGACACTGAAAAAGTTAATTATCTTTTTTTCGCAGCTTCATCTATTATGCACTGCCTACTGACAGTTGTTCATACAAAAAAACAGAATCAAAGACAACACTAACAACAAGTGTACTGAAGTCCAAATTGAAGCTTCATTCACCAACTATCTTTTAGCCGCTCATCATTTCGCCTCAGTTGGTTCTTTCACTTCGCCATTATGTATGCGTCTATTTCACTAATGTTGTTGTTGTTGCGCGCTGCCGCTGTTGGTTTAGTTAGTGTATTTTTGCCCGCCTGTTTCGGGCTTTCTTTGTGCCTCTTTGTCTGCACTTAGCGAGACTCTTAGGCGGTTCATTGAACTGCTAATTGTAGCGTCGAGTGTGAAAGGTGATTTTTCAAGGCTTCGTAGGCTGTCGTCTATTCGCCTATTTTTCCGCTGCTTAGCCGCCATTTTAGTCGCTGAAGCGCAAACACTTCTAGAGCGTATAACTAAGCGCGCCGCGCGGCCTTGTGCTGGTGTGTGTGTGCCTGCTGTGCTGCTTATCGCTCCAGGGATCTTACAAGCCAGCCAGTCAGCCAGCCGGCCTGTTAGAGTAGTAACTTATAATTGACGAAATGTGCGCTGCGCCGCTGTTCCTCCTAATTGTGCTAATTGAATTAAAACGAAAGACTTGAGTGCGCAACTCGTGTGTTCATTTCTCATTTTTAATGATTCCATTTGCGAATGTAATGTGAAAAATTAAGAAACATTATGCTTTTTATAGCCATAGCTGGCAGCGCGTGGAACATGGCCGCTGCAATTAAGGCGTTAACTCCGAGTTTGTGATAGTTTTGGCATATGCTTGCTTGCCTTTAATAACAAAAGCTTAAAATTATGACTCAATATTTTTTTCAGTGTAAAAAAGTAAGCGTTTCAAGTTGTCTAGTCAGCAAAAGTAACTGGGAAGTAATCTGGAATTTCGAAATTTTAATTTTAATTATTTTAATTAATTTTAGATAATTTTTAGACAAACTTTCTTGTTTATATTGAGTAGTCGAAAAAGTCTTTTCGTATTTCTTATCAAACTTCAACTTATTTTTTTTATATTTATACTAATAAATAAATAAACAAATATGTAGCACTACTTTTTGCCATTTTTCCTCTAGAGACATTATTCCATCAGAGTAAGACTTTTATCAGTGTAAATCGAAATTTCGAATTTTCCAGAACCGAAGCGAGCGAACCAGTATTGTACTACACGAAATGATACAGCATCATCTCCGTGAACTTCACAAATCTCCTTTGTGGGTTGCGTGGCATTCTACCTTTTGTTTTATACAAAAATTTCAAAATAAAGCGAATTTCTTCATTATTTTCACTCATTTTTGAACAGCTGTAATTTTTTTTCAACTTCCCCGAATTTAATTTTGTTTTTGGTAAATTGAAGCTTCAAATCTCACCTTTCCAACACTGCATGATATGACACAATGTGATTGGTAGCACTGGAGAATACGAAAAAACTTTTTCGACTAACCAATATCAATATTATAATCTCTTAATTTTTCGTACTTTTCGTAAAACAAAAATATATTTTCAAACACAGCTTGCCATTTTTATTTTCACTTTTCCATTTCATGAACTAACTTTTCAATATTTCGTGGCCAATCTCGTCAAATGTTGCTTGCGACCCGACACCATAGATGCCACTAAGAGATCACGGGAATTATATACAAAAAATCCCGTGAATTCTTCCAGTGCCATTAACTGTGCCGGGATTCAAATCGACAATCACACCATTTTATTAACAAAAAATACTTCACACTGTCAATCATATGTATACTCGTATATAGTAAAACGAATTACTCACAGCGAATAAACAGCGTTTCGAGCGCTTAAGACCAGGCACTAGCACCAGCCTGGCGCAATTTTTATTTTTGTAATACGACTTTTATGCCTTGATATGCAGATGTATGCGTGTGTCCCACGATTCTACTGACAGCCATGGGCGCAAGAGCAAAAAACGCAAATTTTGCGGTCACCAACAACGCCATTGAGGAAGTTGATAATTTATATATGTGTTTAGCTTCTTTCCTCTTCTTGTTTTTTAGTTCACGCCGCAGCGAATTTTCTTGAAGCGCGTGGGAAATAAAGACTTTGTATTATTGTAAGACTTACCTCTTGGGTCGCTTGTTATTTGCCTATGCGCTTGAATGTACTGTGCTGCTTCTGCTGCTTCTTATTGGTGATGAGAATTTTCGTCATTCACTTCCCATCTTTCGGTGGAAATAGTTGCATGTTCTGCGGTTGTTGACAGGGTGGTTGCGCTTTAGGGCGGCCAACTTCTCATGGCGGCGTTGTGTGCAAGCATTTTTCCCTTAAGAAATTTATGCAGAAGTACATAACTTAGATAAGCGTCAGTGTAAAGCGGCTGCACATTCCTTTGTTATATTTGCAATATTTCTTATTATTTTATGAAGAAAATTCCCGTCTTCAGAGACTATTTAACGCACTGCAAATAACTGAAATTCCAAATATTATGAATACTCAAACTTAATTCACCTCGCTGCCACAGCTTCGTGGCGTGCTGAAAGCATATGAAATCTTGTCCATATATGTGTGCGACGCGTAGCGCCACTCGAGGCGTTTTCAGCTTAATTAATAACTGCCACTCTTGCACTTATTTGGGGCAGCAACTTACAGCTCAAACAATATCTATATAAACTTGGCCGACATGCACGCGCACACCTACATACACACACGCAGGCGCGCAACATGCGTCCGATTGTGCGACGTCAAGAATTTTTGTTGACATAAATGCTTACAGCCGCGGCGCGGCTGTTGTCACCAACTGTCGCCAACGCCACCAACAACACGCGCTGGCTTCGCTACATACATCGGCCACACGGCAATTGTCTAAGGCGCCGCCGACCGCTATGCGCGCCGACTTGATCGACATCAAAGCAGCAGTGACAGCGACAGCGGCGGCAGCGCATCTTCGTTGTGTGCTGTGGCCGCAATGCCAGTGGTGTTGGCTGGTGGCTGATGGCTGACGGCAGTGGTGCTCGATTGTGCCTGTGGCGCCATTGTAACACACCATTTATGGGCTTTGGTATTGCCATTGAAAGCGTCTGCAAAAGGTGACCGCAGCGTGTAGCCGAGTAGCAATAACACTAACGGCAGCATTGGCGGAAGGCAGGCAGATGCACCGTCGCCGCATTGTAGTTGCGCCATATTTGGTTGCACCTCAGCACCAATTTCGTAAGACAGTGGGCGGATGGGTAGTAAACTCCTGTAGAAGGCAGACATATTGCCATTTATGTGCCGTTCAAATTGGTTGTTGTAAAACGTAGTACCGTAGGTGAAGTGGTAGAATTTGGAAGTTATATAAGTACTAAGCTTCGAGGAGTAGTCGACTAAATTTTACACTGCTCTTGTTCCCTTTAATATCGACTTACGCTTTACGTACTCACTCCAATGCTTCTGTTAGACTCACTGTAGTTTTTTAACCAGTTTCAATGAATACTTTTTCAATATTTCTTCTTCCTACTTTGAATGCTTAACTTTGCAACAAAATATCTCTACTTAAGTTTCAGAAATTTCTATTCTTTTTTTAAAAACTACTAAAACTTTTATTTAAAATATATTGGGTAGTCGAAAAAGTCTTTTCGTATTTTCGTATAAATTTAAGTTTGATTGAAAATACAAAAAGACTTTTTCGGCTATCTAATATTTAATGGAACTCAAGATTTTCCTCATATTCACTCAAAAACATAATTCTAAAAAAACCCTCAATATCCTCTTAGATCTTACTCCATCCACTCATAAAGAGTAAAAGCAAAAAGGCAACACCAAAATTGTCGCGTGCCTTCTCAGAACTCCAGTCATAAGAAATACCACTCACTTCGCTGCAAATCGAACTTAAGCCATTTGCTTCCCCATAACTGCGCATAACTGCAAATGTGAGCTAAGCAAATGGCACCGACACACACACGTATGCGTGCGATTACCCCATTTAATGTTCAGTGTTATTGCAGATCATAAAAATTAGTAAAATTACAGCTTAAATTTTGAAATGACACTCTTAAAAGACGCCAGACAGACATGGCTATTTAATCCAACGCCTTGAACTGCTTTGGCTAAAGCGATGAGCGCGCAGAGCATGTTGCAGCGACCACTAAAAGTGCCCCCTCCAAGCAAACGCTAATGATGTGCGGCGCTGTTGGCGCACTTAATCGTTAAAACAACAATAACAGAAATGAGCACAATCGGAGTGCGAGTGCGAGCGCGCACGCAACTGGCCTCGACGCAACGAACGCGCTCAAGCCGTTGTTGACGGCCATGATGACACGCGCAATCCGCCGCTAGCAGGCCGTAGCCAGTAGCCAGAAATGGAGATGCGCGGCCGGCGGCAGGCAGCTTCGGCTCATTTGCATAATTTTATGTTGTACAGTGGTGTCTGCTGTCAGAAATGTGTTTTTATTGCTTGTTGTTTATTCATTTGTTTATTGTCAAACACATGCACATTCACGCCGTCAATTCACGGCGCGCAGGTGCTGGGAATTCAGCGGCGGCCTGGGAAAATGCTGGGGCTATTAGCAAAGTGTATTGTGCCAACACTTGTATACGAGTCTGTAAGTTGCGCTGGGGTTATTAGCGAGAATTGTCGCTGGCTTTGTAAGTGTCGTCAGGACCAGCGACGGACTACTGTTGCGCATGCGCATGTACATCATTAGGCAAACACAAATTGCATAAATTTCGCTTGTTGAACTCTTGAACTTATTTCATGTAATAAATACAAATAAATGCATGAAATAAAATAAAATAAAATAAAATAAAATAAAATAAAATAAAATAAAATAAAATAAAATAAAATAAAATAAAATAAAATAAAATAAATTAAAATAAAATAGAAATACGCAAGTAGAAACCTCCAAAAATTTATCAGCTCTAAAAGGTAGATTTAATAATATAGCCGTAACCTGTCGTTATTATTATTTTAACTTAGTTATGAGTTCATTTCTTCTACATTTCTGCTTAACATCCTCACCTCAAGTTGCTTTTTAAGTCTCAAAGCGACCGAGTTTTTTTAACATGAAATTTAATTTTTTTACTGAAAAATATATTTGCGTTCGTGTCTTAGGCAGCTGTCCTTGTTTGGTAAATAATTTTATTTGTCGTCTTCTTGCATCATTAACGATCGCGCATTTGCTGCTTGACACTTATTACTCGCCAGTTGTGACAGCCCAAATTTGCATTTTGATTGATGTTGGCTGGGCAACCGAGCGACTGTTTCGCTTTGTGTGGCAAATTATGCGTATGACTACATGAAACTCACGAAACTGCCACTTCAATGGCCAATTAATGTCAGTCGCTGTATTTCGACGGTTTGGCACAAGCGGCGGAACAAGTTAGCATGCGTTTTACCAAACAAATCGCTTCAATCGGGTACTTTGGTTCATGGTGGCCATCAGCTGCTGTCTTTTACAACTTCAATTTTAAATGTGTATATATTATTCGAATAATGTTAACAAATGAAGGCACTAAAATTTATTAATATTAATTAATATGCAATTTTTGCGAATGAACATGATGATAAACTGAAGATTAAGACACGAACTCGACCGCCCTTAAATCGTTAGGATTAAATTTACTTTCTAAAATGTTTCTGCAAACTAAGCGGAAAGTTTTAGTTTGTCAGTAAGTGTAGCAAAGATAAAATAAAATTTGATGCTGAAAACTATCGATAAGTATTTTTTACAAATTGGCACTAAATACTATCGATAATAATCGATAATCATTTTTAACAAATTGACAACAAATATTACCGCCTATGATCTATAAATATTTTTTCAAAATTTACACTAAAAACTATCGATAATTATCGATAAAAACTAAAATTTTCTTAACTTGCTTTAAAGTAAATAATTTTCAAATTTAAATTTGGCACTGAACACTATCGATAATAATCGATAAATATTTTTTACAAACTAGCAATAAATTTTGTCGCCAATAATTTAAAAACATTTTTTGAAAATTGACACTAAATCGATAAAATAATTTAAAATTTTTTCGATATGCTTCAGCGTTTTCTACAATATTTAAAATAAATAATTTTTAATTTTACAATTGGCACCAATACTATCGATAATAATTGATAAATATTGTTAACAAATTGGCAATAAATTTTGTCTATCGATAACAATCGATTAATATTTCTTAAAATTTGACACCACATGCTATCGATAATAATCGATAAAAGCTTTAAGTGCTCCTAACTTGATCCAGCTTTTTCTAAAATTTGTAAAAGGCTAATCAGTTGTCTATAAGAATTCAGATAACTGCACTTTCTCATCGCTTCATCGTACATAAAGTGATGAAATTTGCATAAAAACGAGCAGTTTCGTGTCTCAATTGAAGAGAAAAAATATTTACCGCTTTGACGTATTTTACAAGTATCTAAATGCTACTAAAATGATTCTGTACAAATATTTCGTCATCTAATCGTTAGCACTGATTCAACACAAAACAAACGTATACATAGGCTATAGCTCTATAAGCAATATGAATGTATGACTTTCAATCATGTGAATACTAATTGCGCACATTCAACATTTATTTTCACGCACAAAGCACAAATATTTACGTCAATAAACACAAAAGTGTTATCAGCTAACGCACAATCAGCTGAGCTCGCTCAGCAACAAATCGAACGGTCATCAATAATACAAAATGTATGTAAATACACGAATTATAAGCCGATTTGTGTTGTACGCCAACCCGCTGTGCATCAATAATTGCCAATAGTGGCTCGAAATTATAAGCCTATGGAAAGGCAACGCGCTTCGGTTAGCTTTTGGATTGTCTGGTCGCCTTTTCGACAGCAAAGCCGCAGAACAAAGAATTTTTGTTGGAAAATTACTAACCAAAGCAGAACAAATTCAATGCACAATAGGCTGCGTCACGCACTTTTACTCGATTCCAACAAAGCCGATCGAAGCGAACGTGCTTGGTTTGCCAAGAAATCGTAATTGGCGCAGTGTCTCATAAAGCCGTGTGATATAGTGTGTCAGCACGTTTCTGGACTTACAAACAAAGTGTGAACAATTAAAATGCGAACAATTTGTGTGTTGCATATTAAATTTGAACACTTGAATATTAAATTTGTACACTTGAAAAATATTAATATTAAAAAAAAATAAGTGGAAGTTTGTTTAGAAATACGAAAATACTTTTTCGACTACCCAATAAGTATATAGAAAAAATGTGTAAGGTATAAATAGTTTCAGAATTGTTTGCTTGCTGCTCAGGGCTTTTAGAAGATTTTGCCTACTGATAAGCTGATATTGGCAATTTTTTCAATAATTTTTTTACTATTTGACACCTCAAGTCTCAAGAAGGCAGCAACTACCGATCTGTTTATGAAAATAAAATCTTTTCAATTTGTTTGACGATGTATGATGTAGATCAAGTGTTATTTTTATTATTTTTGAATTTTAAAAATTGTCTTAATTGGTTTTTGTAAAAAAGTCAATAAAGCTCTCTTTGAGATAATTTTCTTCAAAAGCAATTTTTTGAAACCAAGTGTAAGTGCCAATATTTCTTACTTAGACAAAATTTTCGACAGCGCTTGACTCGCATAATTACATTCCCTTCAAAAAACCTTCAAACATCTCAATTTATAATATTATACACTAATACTTATATAAACCAATTTTTTTCCTTCACCTCATGACCTGCCAATACTTTATTATAACGCATTAGAACTCAAAAATTAAAAATATTATATCAACTCCAAAAAAGAAAAAAATCATTTTTTACAAAAAAAACTTAAACAAAATTGCAAATTTGCCAGCAGAACGCAAGCGAGCTGCAATGCGGACACACACTGACCCACATTTTCTAGTTAATTTTATGCGAACCTTTTGATCGGAGAACGAGCATTTGGCGCATGAGGATCAGAAGGCAAGCACAACAACAAGCAGGAAGCGCTGCGCGCATACAAAGTAGTTTATGAGCTGAAGATGAAATAAAGAAAGCTCAACCTTAAGCAAGCCACGCACGTACACGACACACACACACGCGCAGACGAAAAAAAAAGCAACGCACAGCTGGTACACGCTCAAATGTATGTCTTTAGCTGTGAATCTTAATGCAGACAGTAGCTGTTATTTAGCTGCACACACAGGCACACGGCAGACAATTATCAATGAAATTTACAACTGGCAACAGCTGCAGCAGCCACCGCCGTCACCGTCGATTCCAACAAACGTACATTGTGGCAGTGTTGGCTTTGTGGCACAATGGTTTCGCAGGCAATGAGACTGCGCGCAATAACAATTGCAAATGCAATTAGATGGAAATATTGCACGCATGCAAGCGCCTTGTTGCAATCGATCCGCAACCCAAACTCATCAACATAATTCGCAGCAGCGCCGCGACTTATGAAAGCACAACATGTGAAATTGCGACATAACGAAAGCGCTGAATTCACCAGGTAATACATGTGATTGTCTATCGGTATCTATTAGCGTGTTGCATGTCGCCTTACTGGACATCTGCGCCTGACTCGTGCCACACGCGGCGTGTGTGTGTCTGCATGTGCGCGGCAAGCGACAACGCCAAGCTCATTATTCTTATTATTAGTGCATGGCAGTGCAGCACTTAAGCGGTTGCAGTCGCAACAACAGTTAGCCAACAAAATCTGCAATAGTCATAAAATACAACAGTAACTGGCAACAACAACACCAAACTGGCAACAATAACAACACGAAACAGCATCGTTTGCTGCGCAACAACACGCAGCTCGGCTGCTGGTCGTCTGCTTGGCGTCATGTTTCGCTAAAACGTGCCACAATGATGCGTGATCGCACTGCCGAGTGGCAGTGAAGATGTTTCGATTCACTGAAAGACAAAAAGTTCATTTGTTATGCGTAGCAACGCAATGCTTGTTGCAACAGTTGTGCTGAAAAAGATAGCAGCAATATATGAAAGCTCTAGTGTAGAGAAAATGCACATACACACATGTAGCGGCAGCTTGGTAGTTGTATTTTAGGGTGGAAACGCTTCTGCTGCTTGCTAGAGTGCCGTTAACAAAGCATTTTCCTAAAAGGACTGGTTAAGTACGAGTTAAAATAACAGTTAAGTATAAGTTAAAGTACCAGTTAAGTACCATTAGAAGTTAAGTAATCGTTAAGGTACCAGTAAGATACCAACACCAGCTAAATATCGTTATAATACCAGTTAGAATAACAGTTATATATCATTAACATCGATATATTTTATTTTTAATTTAGAAAATAAGACATAGAAATTATACCCAGAGTTTTGAATTGAATGCCACAAAAGCGATCTTTCTATTGGCTCTACAAAGTAACCCGCAAGAAATCACAATAAAAATTTTTAATAAAATTGTATAATTCCAAACCTTTCTTCCAAGCTGTGATGCATTCACCAACTATTGTCGTAGTTCCATAACAACAACAACAGCTGCAATCAAAAGCAATTAAATAAATGTAAAAAGGCAAACAATTATCCGAGAGCGTATAAAGCAGTTCCACGGAGTGAACGCATTGCAGACACAATGAAAAGCAAGAAATCTCAACTGCTGCTAGTGAAATAAATCGTGACTGATTTCAGTGCTTCATGACTTTCTCAATAACGCAAATAGTTATATTAAAAAAACAATGGAAAAATGTTCAAACTGAAACAGTTAAAAGTGAGTTGGACAGCTCATTGCGAGTTGCTTTTGTTGTGAAAGCGCGCACTTTTCAAGCAAACACAAATTGTTTACAATTTTTATAAAGCATTCGCCTAAAAATCAGAAAACTTCAACACTGTCTAGGGTCAGTCTTCAGTTTGTTGCTGTCCAAACTAATTTGTGGTTTCGAGCGGCCTGCACTTTGGCTTTGCATTACACTGGACAAGTTGTTTTCGCTTTTGCCTGTTTGCCAAACAGACTGCAGCTATTATTGTTATTCTGGTTGTTGTTGTGCTGCAATTATGCCATCGCAATTACCTGCAGAGCAGCACAAGATTCGCAGCGCATTTATGTATGCGCCAAGGCAAATGCTAGCTGGGCAAACTGAAAAGCGAAAAAGTCAACAAAAACGTCTGACAACTTTAACGCGCACACCCACAGCTAGACATTTACCCAGTCGCTCAGACAGTCGCCCACATGCACATTCGCGTATTTTCTCTTATATTTTCTTTATGTTTTCTGTGTGCCACTAATAAAGCCAACCAAACAAGCGCTTTTGCTTTGGCGTAGAGCGTGTGATCTTCTGGGTGCTGTAAATTCCCATTTCGCTGTACACTTTACCTAACGCTTGTTACAGCAGAGAACTGTGTGCACATAAATATGTATGTGTGTGCCCTTACAATTAACCCAAGTTGTTTTAATGTGGCCTCGGCGCTGCTGCAAAGTAATTGAAAAATCATTAAACGCTCTTAGCTGCTTTGCCAGCAGCTGGTTAAAATATTTGTTTTAATCATTGTGTATAGAAAGCGCACTTTTGAACCCTGCGCTGACTGCCACTCGCTGGGGTTTTCCGCGCTTGCGCGAAACGAGTTTGTCGATTTGAGTTTAAGCTTTAGTTTTTATAATTAAAGTGTGAGCCTTTACTGCAATTTAATGACATTTAATTGAGAAATCACGAAACTTTATGAGAAATCTATGAGAATAATGAATATTTAAAGCTTCAAGTATCGTTATTAGCTTAGTTAAGGAAATTTCCGCGTCACTGTCCGCGACTGCATTGAGTTCACATGTGCTGTAATGTATTTTATATTATCTGTTCCATATTTTGTATTATATTTTTTGCTTTTCATGCACTTTTGTCGCAAACTTAATTTTTTAATAATTTCCCATGCAAACGTTTTCTCTCCTTTCCCAAGCCGTTGCAAGCGCAATGTGCGGAGACATTAGACTTAAGCGCCGAACTCGCCGTCATTACACTAAACATTATCGCCGACTTTGTCATCGATTTGATGTCAAACGAGCGCGACCATGAAATGACTGTCATATTTAAACGTAAAATTGCCACTTAAAAGTGGCAGCGTAATGGTCACTTGGCGCGATAAGAGAGCACACATTAGCCAATGCATACACACACACATACAACGCATACGGCGAAAAGCGGCATACAGCAACTTAGTGCAGTTATACGAGCAATGACGGTGATTTTACCGCTAACTCAGCAGCCTGTGCACAGAAAGCCGCCAGCCGCCAGCCGCTCTCTTTCTCCCATACATATGCACGCATACGTGGTGCTTTGCGCGGCAACGGTAGTTGGTGTTGTGTGTGGAAAACTCTTGCCACACTATCTCATTGGCTAATAAAAGCCAAACAAAGTAAATGCTAAGCGCGTAATAAACTGCACAGCCACAACTACACTGCCAAGTGCTTTGGCTTGAATTAATGGGTTGTTTCTCAGTCGTCTAACTGTAAATGAGCGTTGCTTTTACCAGCTCTTACAATATACAGTTCGAAAGCAAATGAAACGGTATTGTTTTGACGTTTCAACTCTACAACAATGACACTGCGATTCAAGCATATTTATTTTTATGATTTTCGTTTTTGTATAAAAGCTAAAGCCGATGTCCAGAATCGATTCTAGAGTGATGCCCAAGTAGTTTAAAATTTTATAAATAATATTTACTTCACTTTTTGGAACAAATTTGTAAACAAATTTAGTTATTTTTAGATGAATTTTGATTTCTCACTTCTGCGCCGCTTTTTTCTCAAATATGAAATGGCGTTTTTAAAACAAAAACTATTAGAAACAACCAGCGGAATATGCCAAGATCTCGGCGTACTAATTTGTTTGGCTTCTTTTAGAAAATAAATTAGATATGGCAATCGAAAACAGTTTGCTTTGCCGCGCAGATCATTAATCATCCGAAAGCGAGGCAATCAAACAACTGTACCGCGCGCGCACAGCTGGAGTCGTGGCTTAGTGCTTAGAAAGCGCGCTACAACGCGTACACACACACACGCATACATACCTGCATGCTTGTGGCAGCATTCTGCCGCCTAGAACGGCCTATTTGATGAAGCGCTCGAGTGAACCAACCAAAATGGCCAGGCAAAGTGGTTGACCAAAGCGGCTAAAATGGACAGCTGGGCTTATAAGGTTAAACGCTTATTAGATCAGACCATTTAGGTGGCAGCACGTCCCTGTACGCTAACGGTTAAATGCTAGAAAGTACGCAACGTAATAGCAATGGCATGTAAATGGATTGGTTTGGAAGAAAGTACTGGCGAAAATTATATTTGTGTGCGTGTGTATACGTATGTGTGTGTGAACACGTACTTTATCTCCATGATAAATATCTAGAGTGTACATTTCTACACGTGTTTATGTTTCTTATCTTTTTTTCATTTCCCACTTGACTCACTGAATTAGCTTTTTAAGTCAACTTTGCAACGGTATTTGTCATTTGCAATATTATATACAGTTATTTTCTCTGCGCTGCTCCTCTGACGCGTTGGCTTTCATTCAAATTGCTTTGCAATTATCAGCAACACATATTTGCTTTTAAATTGCACTTGGCAAGTGTAGAGCCACGGCGGAGATAAGAGCGAGAGAGGCAGAAACACGCTGAAAACGGTGCACATAATTAAAACTGTATTTTAATGGCACATTTGACAGATTGCAAAATTGTCAGAATTGTCTTAAAAGATAGTCACAAACACTTCGCCAAGTAAATGCCAGCAAAATGCTTACAGCGTGCTAGAAGAGTAGCACGTCGCAGCAAAATAAAAATTGAAATTTTCACTTCACTTTGTTTAATCAGTTCACTTTTTATCCGCTCCACCGACTGGACTATCACTTTTGCCTGTTTCTCCACATACATATTTGTCGAGTGCGCACCAACACAGGCGCATATGTATTGCTGTTTGTTTTTTGCTTTTGTTCGACTTTTCCTCTCCATTTATTATTTCCATTGCATGCGATTTAAATGAGAAAAATCTAAAATTACATTAAATTACCGGATGTAATTGTGGTGGTCGTGTCAGTCGAATGTGAACTAAGCAAACCAAAGTGACCAACACAAACCCAAGCCGGAGTCTAGTGTTGTTTTTTCACTTACTTTTTTCTTTGTTTTTACAATTGCTATGTTGTTGTAGTGGTGTTTTTTTACGGCCAGCTACCTGTTGTTGGCCCGTTGCTGTGCTCTGTGACGGATGCTTGATGAATCATTTTAGAAACCAGTTTATTTGTGCGCAGCAACGGTGGTGCATGGTGCGGCGCAGAGGCAAGGAGTAATATATTCATGCTATAGAGGTATGTATAAAGTCTGTATATTTGTATGTGTATCTACGAAAGTGTACATTTACCTGTCGTTATAAAGATAAGAGTGTGAACACTTTTTACTGAGGAAAAATATTATTTTTTTTATGTAAGTAAAAATTGTTTTTTATTAAAAAACACTGTATTTTGAATCACATTACTATTTAGGAATCTCGTACTAAGATTTTAATTCAAGTAAGTTCAAGAAAAAATCAAAAGAGAATATGAATAAATATTTTTTAAAAGGCATACATTATGAAATCCGAACGAAATATACAATTAAGTGGATATTCTAGTCCAAAAATTAAAAAAAATAGAATTTTTTCATATTTGGACAGCTTAGATATCCGAAAAGTATTTTTTTAAATTTCTTATTATTAATGAAGTAATAACCGTTTCAGCGTCGTGGACCAGTTTAAGTTGTGGTTCGTTCACTTTAATATGTCAAAATAACTCAAGTTCTAATCAGCCGATTTATTTGAAAATATGGCATACATTTATACTATTTTTTGAATATCTCTTTACCATATGAAAGAAATATGGATAGTAAAATACCAAATGCTTTCTCAAAAACCTACTGTAGGAAAATCTCACAAAGTCATAGAGCTTTCTCCAAAACAGGCAAAACATATTATTTCAACAAAAAATAATTATGGACAGATTGTTAACAAAAACTTGGTGTGGCATTAGTAAAATATGCGAAAATGACAAAAACACACTAACAAAAGCTGTAGTTGTGTCTCACCGCTCAGAATATTGCCAGAAATACACCTCATAAGCTAGAGAACGTCTATATTCTATATCTGTTTATTTGTTTCCACCAATATGTATGTCGACTTTTTAACCTTCGCCATTTACCTATGGTTATTTATTCGTTTGAATGTTTTTGATTTATTGCGCTGTTGCCACTTTCTCTTTTATTCTCATTCATCGCTGACTGCAAATTACGATTAGTTATTTTGACTTCGTTTGTGGCGCTGATTTTGGTTTGAAAAATGTTATAATGAAACCGCATTTACAATTTATAAGAATTTATTTAATGGTGTTTGAAGAAGTAGTTGGATTTCTTGCAAAAAAGAAAAGAGTACCTCACTCAGGTTTCTTAATTGCGCTCTGCAGCTCTTCTTCACTAATTTGTGGTTATCAACCTTTTGTTTGCCACGCCACCACTATCACCATCAGCGCCAAACAATCGGCCACAATAAGCATTTAAGCAGCGCTTTGTTCAACGATTTATCACTCAATTACGATTTAGCTGACATACATATTTCTATTGTGAAATTGCCTACAGCTCTTTCTAATAGTAACTGTTAATGCCAAAGCTTTTCGCTGCATTTCATTATAAACTTTCATTGTAAACTTTCAGAGTGCTTTTCCACCCGCGGCCACTTTATGCTTATAATCCAAGATTGATTATGGGCAATTAAGAAGAATTATGCGGAGAAGACTCGCTGAAAGCCAAATTAGTGTTAATTAAAATTGTTCTTTAAGCAAGATTAATGAGTTTCAATTTCATAAATCAAAAATGAATTAAGAAAAATGAGAATAAATTGGTCAATCAATGGTAATCAAGCAAAATTTCCGAGAAATATTATTTCTCTAAAATCGACTTAGTATTTTACCAGATAAGTTAGTATGACTTCAGCTTCAAAGAGAAAGCTTGTATTCTTGAGCCCAACCACTTTAAAGGCAACACTTGCAACTGATCGAACTGCCACATCCGCTACCACAACGTGGCCCACACTGAAGACCGGAAGTCAGCGTAGCGTGCATAGACATTAATCGAACTGTATTCACTCACAAACTAGCACACAGTGACTTGCGACAAACATATAAACTTACACGTTTCTGCTGTTAGCAGCAACATACGACTTCTCCTTTCGCTGCAGCTAATCACTCTGGTTGTCGTGTGTCGATTCTAAGACATGATAGACTGGCCAGCTCAGGCTCCGGTAACTCAGAAGACTGCAGCAGCATGGGCAATGCACCGCAGTAATGAGCGGAGCTCTGGTTCAACAGCAGCTGCCTCAAAATGC
Source organism: Bactrocera zonata (assembly GCA_037783105.1). NCBI lineage: Eukaryota > Metazoa > Arthropoda > Insecta > Diptera > Tephritidae > Bactrocera > Bactrocera zonata. The sequence continues at coordinate 114,243 of JBAWJQ010001189.1, read as the reverse complement.
CGATGGCGCTTACAGCCAGGAATGCCATCCGTCAGTTGTCTCTAATCACTTGCGGCTGCCTGCAACAGAAGAAGGAATATTTAGTTAGACACACATGTAATATAAAGCGGTAGCAACAATGCTGGTGCTAGTTAAGAATTTGCACAAAGGAAACAATATTTACTACGCTCTTCCTGCTGCAGCAGAGACATAGACGAGCAAATCCAAGCAATCGCTAATATGTCTGCAACAATTTACTGCCACACGCTAACAATTTACAGTTGCAATTGGCAGCTGCTGCCATTCTACTGGCAATGGCTTGGGTGGCAATGCAGAGACACCACAACCAAGTGGTTAACCATCCTACCAAAGAATCTTTCGCGCTTAATAAGGCCGTTAATAGGAAAAGACTAAAGAACATGCTTGCTGGGAGTGAGGTTCTTGAACCGAATCTTTAACAATTTTACAAGACTTTTCTAATGAAGAAAAATTCAATTTAATTCAGCCGAGGAATAATAAGTTCATACTAGCGATAAAGTGAAGGGAAGAGCTTGCCAACAAATTAATTAAAGCTGATAAATTATTAAAATGCTAGAGTTCATATCGCAATTTTGCTTTCTATGCTCAAATTGATTTTTTTTAATTTGCAGCAGTTAATTGAAAACTGTTACCAAATTAACGTTTAGCCCTTCACAAGCCAGCCTGCAACCACTACAAGGCGGCAGACCCACTTTTAATTACGCGAAAACTCGAACGCATCAGCCGATATGTAACCTGAGTACAGAAGTTGCACGAAAATGTCTTTAGCAGCGAAATTAATAGCGCACTTTGCCACCAATTAACGGCAGAAAAGCAAATGCGCCACCGAGCCAAATGTAACAAGACACCAACTATCCAATGTGCAACGAGCCATCGAGCCAACGAAAGAGGCCAAACGATTAATTTGACAATTTATCACCGCGATTTGAGAAAAGGTGCTGCTGTTGCAGAATAGAGAGCAAAGAGCCATGCGCCGCAGCTACAATAACGAATGTTCTAATAAATCTTATTAAATGTACACGCCTCTGCAGTTTTGTGGGCAAGCAAAGTCATGTAGCGTCATTAATTTAACGAACAGCGACCGCGACGGCGTGAGCAAACGAATGTGACAAGGAGCAGCCACATCCAGGCCGCTGGACAGGCCGGACAGGCAGGCAGGCAGCAGCTGATTAAAACATCAGGAAGTCGCAAATGGTAGCAGCCGCGCATATGCATGCGTATTATACGAGAGTTTATGCAGAAGCTGGTCGTAGCACGTTGCACGCATGCTCTTTGCTGCGTTGCGTTGTAGCACCTGTCACGCAGTCGCCGGATTTTCGATGCGACACAGTTGGACGGACAGCGGCGCACAATCTAATCGACGGGCGCTTTTCGGCATGCGCTTCGACGACACATTAAACGAGTGAACAAAACAATTACACGCATTCGCGGAGACGACATTTTATATCAGCCGATGCTCTGCGAACACTTAAAGGCAACTTTTAGCGGCACTTGTTTCGTGTTTTGGTTAGCCAAGCTGCTCCGCTTTATAGTTACTTTTTATTTTTTCTGTTTGGTGTTTGGTGTTGTCCTGCCACGAACAAATGGTACTTGATATTTGTACTAAGAACACTCGAATTTTTAATGAGAATATCTATTTAAACATATAAGAAGAATTCTTCGAAAAATGGAGAAGAATCTGACCAAGTCTTTCCTCCATACTCAACACCACATTCCTTGATTTAACTTGCCTCAAGGAAATACGAATCAGATTGAAATTTCATCGCCTTGACTGAAGCAACCGCTCCAGCAGCCAATGGGTAGTGTAGAAGCTACGCACATAAAGTAATCTATTTGTATGACACGACTCCGATTGCAAGCACAAAAGCATCCGTGGAAATGGCAAAGCAGTCAAGCCACTTGCTTGCCACTGCGCCGAGATAATAAATGCGTTTTGTCGCGACTTTTATGCGACACTTGCCACATACTTAGGATGCCCACCGCAACCGGAGCATATGCAAAAATGTGTGCGTTTGCGCGCCGTGGCATTCCGAAGCACATGTTGCTATGCAAGTTATTGCTGCTGATTGTGATATCTGCTGGGTATTTATGTGGCGATTAGCAATTAAATCTGAATTGAGTATTATTTACGCATTAATCGTTATTAGCTGTTGCAGTGCGTCGCCGCGTCGTCGCGCATGCGCCTATCATGTTTTCATGTCTGTATTTAAATTGAGTTGGTCGGTGGGCTGCGCCGGCCATAACAGGTTTGCAGCAGCATCCAGTTGCATATCAAAGTACAGCGCATTTGTGCAACTGGTGGCGACTCTTGGCGATCGCACTGTCAACACACGATGATGAATTGCTTTGGAGGCGCATTGGTCAGTTGGTGCGACAACAATGTGTGCGAATGCGTTTCGGTTTGGCAGTTGGCTGCTGCTGACAATGACTTTGATGGTAACAAGTGCGGCTCCTTGCGCGCTATGTGGCAACACACGTCGTTTAGTGGCACAATGAGTGACGACAAGTGCATATTTTGTCATTGCTACGGTTACTTTTCGTTGTGCACGGTATACAGTTAGCAGGCGGCGTGATCGCGTAGTCGAAATGGGTGAGTGATTGCAGCCACGCGCTGTCTTCACAACTTCGGGGAATTCGTTGAATTTTTGGTGGATTGCTGGCCTTGCGGTGTAAGGTATTGCATATAGAAGTTTGCTAATAACTGTAGTAAAGTACACAGTAATATTGGGTAGTCGAAAAAGTCTTTTCGTATTTCTAATGAAACTTCAACTTATTTTTTATTTATTTATGATATTTTTGTAAATAAGACCGCGGAGAGAGAGGGAGTTGTAAATAGGTTCTAATGCTTTGTAAGTACCAACTAACCGTTTTAGTTTATTATATTGATACTGGGGTGGAGGAACAAGCTTCACATTTTGAAGCACTGTGTAAGCAAAGCGAAAAAGTAGCCACTAATACAATCATCTATTCTTCATTCCTGGTCATTTTTAAAAACATCAGCGCAATTACTTTGTCTTGTGCTCAGTTTTTTATCTATAAAGCGTAATTAACTATTGCCGTTTTGGCTGAAGAGCGACCACATTTCAAAGTATGAATAAGTATAAATATATGTTTGGATATGCAGCGCCCATCCCACTTACAAAACTTAATTATTTGGCAGCACCTACACGAAAGTACTTTTGTAGCAATAATAGTAAATATTTACCCACTCAGCACTCCAACGAAAATTACAAGCAAACACTTCAAAGGCTGTTGAACTGTCAACGAAGCAAATCGCCCAACTCAGCAGTATATAATAATTTTCGACCGACATTATTGTCAGTTTCTGTATTTTGCGATACTCTGACTCACTGCAGTCAAAAAAACAGTCAAAAAAACAGTCAAAAAAATCCAAAAAATCTGCACAAATTATTTTTTTATTGACATAAACATTTATATGTAGTATGTGTGGCAAGAGAATATTCCCTGCTAATATTTTAAAAGCGGGCATTGTAATTGATATTTTTTTGCATTACTACTTACTACAGTCATTACTTTCTATCATTTTGCTGCTTTACAAGTGCAGCGACAAGCAGGTGTTCATCCTCATTACTACACACAGCTGTCAGTGGCATTCAAGACAACAATGCCGTAAATCTGCGAATGCGACACACACACGCTTATGATGGATCGTGATTACAGAGAGACATAACTAACGTCAAATAGCTTGTCAGTTCGTCAGGCAAGCAGCCAACTAGCGCATAGTATCAGATTTCAATTATTGCCAGACGGCAGTAAGCTAGACACTTACCCACGTACACACACATACATATATATGTACATATGTGTATAGGAAAATGAGTTGATAATTTCTCACAATCGAAGATATGAGTGCAAATGAGTGCATATAAAGTTAAATAAGTGCAAATGTATTCCATTATTAATAATTTAGTTTTAATCATTTTTAATATAGATAATTTTCATTATTTGATTTGCATAAATGCTCCAAGCTACTTTAAATACTCGTAAGCACTTATCTTTCTAATTATTCTACAAATCTCTACAAAGCACTGAAGGTGGCAAGTAAGTCGGATAATTTCTTGAAAGCGAAGTGAGCTATTTTTTTATTACTTTTTATTGCCACTGCTGCTTAGTTCCTTAATTTTTATTGAAATATTTGAATTTTATTGCGGTTAATTATTTGCTTAGCGCCGTATCGCTTCGCTTTGTGCAGACTCAGCTCATTTACATGCGTATCTAAAGACACTTGCTGCCGCACAGCGACCATTGTTGCAAATGTGATTTTACAATTGCCAACTGGCTGTTCACACAAGAGCGCAGTCTCGCAGGTCTTTGGATAGATAAAGTTGCAATTGCAGACGCATTTGTTGCATTGGTGTCTGCAACCTGCTATTGTCTCCTTTGACTTTGTTTGCGGTGTGATTTCGCAGTAAATTGATATGCAACTGTCTCGGCTGGTGTTTTTGATTTTCCGAGCACACAATAGTCTGCTGTTGGCACGTAGTTGTTATGCTTGAGAAGTCGTCAAGTTCAGTTCACACGCTTTCACTAATTTGCAGTCGCACCGACGCCGCGCCCGATGAGCACATGAGTTGGCACCAAAGAAAAAAAATTGTGAAAAGCATGCCGCAGAAACTCTTTCTGAAAGCCCTGCACAAACGCAAGATTTCAAGATTTGAGAAAAACAGGAGCTACATGTTGCATTAATATTTCTAGCCTCAAAAAAAAAAAAGAATTTTTGTAAGCACAAAGCCTCAATTGCAGTTGCAAGCGCTATTTCGTTTACCACCAACAGTTGCACGTGATTAATGACAACGAAAGTACCGTAAATCGTTGATCTTTACTTCAAATAAATAATATCGATTATTTCGTGCAAACGATTCGGCTGCGTGTATCGTAAACATAGTCCGTTATATTTGGTTATTTGGAACACAATTTGTAGCGCATGTCGGCGTTAGTCAGTCAACTCGTGCATGTGATTAATTTGTATGCCTAATTTTCTATGCGGCGCATTTTTTTATCAGTTCCACAAAATCTGGGACACACACAAATCACATAAACACATCACCGCTCGGCGGACAGCCTGTCAGCGCCGCGCTGATTGTTTCAACTCGCGAGAGTCGCACGAATTGTCACCGCGCGGCGGTGGATTTGCATAGAGCTATGGGTATTTTCACGACCACTCTGAACAGCTGATGGTTTATCTACACAACTATTGCTTCGAATATACTTTTTTGTTGCTGAAATCTAACTGATCTCTAAAATCATTAAAATCGAATGTTCGAATACTAATACAATATATAACATGGTGTAGCGGTGTGTATGGGAAATGCAAATTCGACGCGAATAAAATGACTCACCAATGGTGGACTGCAGGCAACGCTGGATGTTTGCTTTTTTCTCACATGTGCGAGCTGAAAAAAGAACAAAAGGCATTGAATTTAGTTAAATATACGATAAATATGTGAATAATGAATAATTTGAAGGTTGTTTGGTAGGCAAAGAGAGTTGTACCGTTAATTAAAAATTTACTTTTTTTGCATAAATCTAACAAGCCTTTTCCAGTTAAACCACAGTTTGAATATATAATAAGCCGCAGCATATTTATTTATTTTTTTTTTGTAAGAAGCTGTTTCTTTGCTTGAACAAATCAGGCGAAGGTTGTGTTATTTATATAAGAATTATAACTTATATATAGGTTACCCTTATGCAATTAGCCTCCTCTTAAAGTGTTTGTCTTATTTCTATTCATAAATGCACCTATACAACGAAAAAAATTTCGAGAAGACTACATCATTCAAGTCAAAAGCTTAAGACAATCATGTAATAGGTATCTAATCCCGGAATCCCAACCAATTTGTAATTACTAAAAATGCAGACTCCAACAATTTTTTCACACTGACTTAATTTTAGGTGGGATTCTTTAATTTCGAAAATAGAGACTCCCTCAAGTTTTTCGTTCATTAAATAAATTATTTTTCGAACGAACATTTCAGGCTGGCTTCGAATAGAGGCTTGAAAATCACTGCTAAATCGATTTGCATGCAACAAACAACAACTCTGGCTCCACCTAGAAGCCAATTCATAAGCGACACGTGGTCCAGAAGTCGGAAACTTTCATAGAAGCATCTGTCACTCATCTACGTAAAAGTTTCTTAAGCTATTGGGTAGTCGAAAAAGTCTTTTCGTATTTATTTTTTATACAAAGTGATTGGTAGCACTGGAGATATACGACTGCAACGATATCTATTGACAAAATACGAAGAAACTTTTTCAACCACCCAATATTAGTGTAAATTTACAACACTCATACACTCACACACATACATGTAGCTTCGTGCGTGTGCGTTTGTGTAACAAAGCCGAACATTTGCGCTGCGGACGCGGCGTGTTGGCTAGCGTGGCGGTGCTATCATTATCCTTCATTATTATTTATTATCTTGTATTCGCTTGTTATTGCAGCTACCAACAACAAATGCGGCAACAACGGTGAAACATAACGAAATGCGAGCCGATTATGCTCCGGCCGAACGGCTGGCCGTCGGCGCTTGACTTTGCCTTTAAAGCGTTTCCATTTTCTTGCCTTTGCTGTTGTTGCTTACAGCAACATCACTGCAGTGCCCAACGGATGCTGCAGCTGTTCAGCATCTGTGCCGTGCTGGTGCTGTTCAGTATTGTCATTACACGCTTAAGCCGTGTTGTAACAGCCACTAATATGAAATTATCTTTTAGCAAACAGGTTCTCACCTGAAATTCAATAATTGTGCCAAGTCGGGTTGTCAAGGTACTCGTATGTTGGCCAAGTCCTCGTTGCACTTCCTTCTACAGCTGCAGCGCTCGGTTGTAGTTTTCGAATATTTTATATTTTTATTGGCGTTTTTGGCGTTTTTGCGCAAGCGCACCCTTCTGCGTTGCCTTTTTCAGCAAATTATGGCATTTTAAGCGTTTGCAGTTGCATTCCACCGACTACTTAATTCCAACTTTTTCCCCACTTTCGTACACATGTCTTTACATGCACACACACTTCTATGCATGTACGCCATGCTGCAGCGCTTTTGGCGTCAATTTGCTTATTTGTTGTTGCTGCTGCGCTGATCGGTGTATTAAAATGCGCGTTCATCACAGGAGTGCAGCGGATGCAATTGCCATATTTGTCAGATTGTTTACATTCCTGCAATATTTCACCAACCACTTTGCCATGCCCGCTGCGCTGTGCTGTCTGTTTTGGCTGCGCTGACGCGGAAGACACGAGTGCGAGCCCTTTGTCGAGTGTTCAATGGGCTGCTGATGCATGTCAGCGCTTTGGAAAGCCGCACATGCAAGCTGAGTGAGTGACTGCTGATGATATTATTACAGGAAATTAAGATTTTCTCACTGATATCTCAGCACTTGTGAAATATTGGTAAGTTTTTCTGTTTTTTATATAATATTTTGACTTTCTACATACAAATTCTTAATAACACTGCCTGAGTACACTTAGAACTTTACACTGCGAAGCCTCAAATGCGATAGCTAAGTGCAAGCGCTTGAAGCACGCATTAACTAGTCTTTACACACACACACATACACGCACACTTGTGAATTATTATTACTGCTTTTATTTTTCACTAATGTATGTTTATTAATTTTTGTTGGTGCTTGAGCACATGCAACTTTATTTCATGCCTTTTACTTTGACTAATTGCTTCAGTTAAACTGTCGACTCGGGTTTTAGTGCGCACACAAAGCTGAACTTAAGCACCGAGTCAGCCCATTACAGGGCAAAAATAAAATATTTATTGTCCGCAAGTGTACATACATACATACAGATAAAATGGCGGGTAACAAAAGCGCTGCGCACAAAACCGGCATTAGCAAAAAAGCGGCGACAGTGACGTCGGCGACAGCGCAGCTCGGCTCGGCAGACTAGATCGTAGCAGTTAGGGGACTGCGACTTTTACTTTGGCCACAGCAGTGAGTGGCGGCTGGAGACGGCTGCCTTTGTTGTTGTGCGCGCAGGCGATCGGTAATAAAGAAGCGCCAACGTCAACACTTTTATGATGGCTCCAAGTCACAGCGGTGACCACGATAATGGCGACAACAACAAAAGGCGACTTAGAGCGACATCATAATCGGCAGGCAGCTAAGTTGTCATTACCTGCAGTATCTAGTATATGGTAGCTACGTAAAGGCATATATGTATGTGTGGAGCTAGCGCGAGCACATCAAAGTCGTACTCAACTAGCCGCCTTAGCGTTGCTTTACAGCACTATATTTGTTGTAATTGCAAGTATAGTACCAAGTGCGAACATTCATAGGTATGTATATATGTATGTATGCATGTTGACTTGTCAGTCATGTTCTGCCCAGCTAGCAGCTAGAAGGTTATATCATCAGTCAGCAAATTTCATACACTCATTTAAGCCGAGCTTGAGCGCTTGGTCTCATGTTCATTACATATTACAGCTACTTTTTGCCTGTGTGCTTCACTAATCTCTGCTTCTATTTCTGAACGCAGTGCTTTGGTTGATGAAGATGAGTTGCTAGAATTGCTGAAAGCATGAGTTGATTGGCGACGGCCACTAGGCAACTAAGCCGGCTTGAGTTGTCGACCCAAGTTAATCTGATTTTGAGATTTCAATTTGTTGAAGTCCAACAAAACCTGTGCAGCAATAACCAATAGAGTTAAGTCTGTTGGCATTGTTGTAGAAATAAGCAGTTCGTTAGCAGCGACAGTAGCGCTTATGTTGTTCCAGATTTGCGGCTCAAAAGTGGGTTGATTCGTAACTCAATTTGATTTTGTATTAAATTGTTCTGCGCATTGTTTGTAGGCTTTGTAGGCATTGCCAGTGCTTACTCGTTGGTATAACAGTTTGTGACTTTGTCAAAAGCGAATCGTGCGCATCTGCCCAAAAATAAACGAAGCTCTGACAGCATTAATATAAACGTGTCAGCGGTTTTTTGCGCTCGCAAGCAGTCAGTTGGCTTTACAGATATGAAATCGAGCAGCATATGAGTACAATTGATATGGATCGTGCTACGCTGTATAAGTATTAGTGCATTAATATAAGTAAAAAAGTATGTAAGTTTGTATGTAGTTCAATCAGTGCGCGGCTACAAGTAATTACTGAAGCTCAGTTATTATTCGTTGGAAAGTTGCATGCGCTCTGCTAGAGCTCTCCTATAAAATTGCTAAAATTTTTAAATTTTTTACAATTATTTCGTTATTTCCCAACAGTCGAGTACATTTGGTATAAGGGTCAAAAGCGTTTCAAAAACTTACACCGAATCATAGAATGAACATGAAGCCAGTCTACGAAAGTGTGTGACGCAAAAGTCGTTGAGCAAAAGTCAAAGTTACGCGAAAAAAGCATTGCAATTAAATTTAATAGCATTCTGCTACAGAAAACTCGAGGGTTGTAACCAGACGATATTTACAAAAGCAGGCGTCATAAGTTTTGAGTAGTTTATTTGTGAAGAAATTTTTTTGAAGAAGTTCTAGCAAAACTGAACTCACATTTGGGGTTGTATCAAGCGTTTAAGACAATTTCCGAAAATTCTTTCATCTGTGTTGCTTTAATAAGCGACTTTTTCAGTATGAACAATTGAAAATTTTATATAATCGGAAAGAGAGAGCTTTCACTGTATTCTTTATTTATAAATTTTTTTAACTATCCTGTCTTCTAAGTTGGTTCGAACTGGACACAGTGTGCTAAATTTTACTAAAATAGGTCCAGTAGTTTAGGAGTTCATCGTGAACAAACAACGTGACACGTACTTTTCATATATAAAGGTTTTTACTTCAATAACAATATTTCATCATCGAACTTAAATAACTGAAAAGCTGGTCAGGAAGTGTTTTCCAATCGAACAAATAATCCGAAAGGCACTGGAATCAATTAACTGGGGACTACTGTGTGGGACATAGAAGTCAAAGTGAAATGCCAAAAACATTGTGGAAACAAGGCGCACCCACGAATGAAATCACAGCAACGAATTTCTGGCCATCGCTTCAAGCAGCCAACAGTGTGTACTGTTAAAATTCAAGCACTCAGCTAGCCTCTGCTAATACCAATGGCTGTGGCGCACAAAAATCCTTACCGCTTCATAGTCAAAAACTGGTATGCCACAGTGCACAGAAATATTTTTATGTGGGCGGCAATATTTTTCGTGTACTTTTCTTACTTTTGCTGCCAATAAGCTTGTTTCTGCCGCTTTTCTTCGCCCCTTTTGGCGACGTGCCGCCTTTTAAGGCAAACGCCACGCCAAAGCGCTCGCAGCCAACGCAGGTAAAGCAAATGCCATAAGTCCCCGCTACCTGCATGTGGATCATACTTATATTTATGTGTACAGACATCTATCTACTCATATGCATGGACAACTCTCTATGTCTTGAGAAGCTCTCAGCTTGTGGCACATTTGGAAGTTCTTTTTAGGAGAAATGTTTTTTATTAATTTTATAACGGTACTCATATTATGGATCCCTATTCATGCGTGGTACAATTAAAATTACCGCATATTGGAAATGGCAACTGCTGGGAGAGAAACTTGAAACGGAAAAAATATTCCAGCTCTGCATTGCGAAGCTTCTGTCGTCGCCGCCGCCGAGCAAGCCATCTTTGAAGTCAGCACACACAAATAAGGACTACTCACTGCAGTCATTGACACGATCCGACACAATATTTACGTAAGCGTCCACATAAACTCGTAAATAATTGTCAGCGCTTATTTGTATAGTTATGCGGGAATACCTTTTTAATAAGCGCTTTTATAGCGATTAACGCCGAGGCATTGACAGCCTAAATACAGAGTGGAGCAAAATTTCGTTATTAACCCAGAAAAGGTCCAGCACATTTCGATATGCGCTGCCACACGGCGCAGCCCGCGGCAGATTAGCAATGTGCTTAATTGTCGCTACAACATAATGGCTACTGTTTGCTCGAATGTCCGCTCGTTGGCGATGACGATGACGATGACGATATCCAGTTTTGGCGGCGGCACGCAGCCGCAGCCAGTCCCAACACCAAATGACTGAGAAATTACAAATGTGCGCATTTAAAAACTCATTAAGCCCGACACATGGCACCGCGGCGGCTCACAAGGTCCAGACAAGAACGATGACGATGGGCCGCTGGGAATCAGACGCGCAGTTTTAGCACTGACTGTGCGGTGGCCGTAACTGTTCCTGCTTGGATGCTGCGTCTTTTTGGGTGTACGCATGCGCACAGGTGCAACAGATGTGTTATATGACTGACAGTGTGATGGACGTACGGACGGACACAGCGGACGGACGGACGTCTGTGCAAAAGGCAACAACAAAACAAACAAATGAACTGCTGGCTGCTTTCGTACGTGAGCGGCGCAAAACACAAATTAAATTTGAGTATCTTCGGTTGCGGTAGGGTTTGGCAAAGCAGACAACGCGAGGCGCTGGGTTCTTAAGCGAAATGTCGAAAATAAACGCACAAAGCGAATTGCAGCCGTAACGAAAATGATGATGACAGCAAATGAAAGGTTCAAGCGAACGAAATGGGCAGTGCAAGTATGCAACAAACAACACACAATTACCCACACATGTACAAATGTGCAACTGAGTGTTGTGTCAGCAATGGTGCAACGTTGTAAGTTGGCTTGCCATTTCGGCCGGAGCGCAACAGATGTGTTGCAGCCGCCTGCCAGCACGTTGCGCCGCCTTCACCCATGCTGTTTGGTCCCTTGCGCAGCAAACTGGTTTTTGGTGTAGGCAGCATAAAAACTTGTGTTGCAAGATCGATTCTAGGAGATTTCACTTTTTACCCACACTTCGTTGGCATGCCACACACTCTTTTTTGTGGACGTTCAATTGCCAGCTCCTTGCGTGTGTGTGTGTGCAGCGCATCAAGCGCACAGCACAACATGCCCATCATCATTGTCGTCAGTGATCATCGGCTTTGGTATTGCAGCACCGCAGTCACTGGCTGACAGACGGTTAAAGGTGCAGTCACAGACACAGCAGCTGCCACAGCACAAAAACAACGACACACTTGGCTATATACACAAACATATGTATGTGTATATGTGCGTTCGTGGACCGTCGTCAGCAACCGTCGCCAATACATCAGACACATGGTCACATGGTCGTGCAACATTTGCCACAGCAGTTGCAGTTGTCGTCAGTTGTTGCTGTTGCCTTAACTAACTGCCGCTGCAGCTTCTCAGCTTCTCTTTTGGCATTTGGCTTATGCCTGTTTGTTGCTGTTTTTGTTTTTGCTGCAATTGTTGTTGACTTTATCGTGCATTGTCAGTTGGCAATGCAACGGAAAACACATAAATTTCGCGCAATTGCGGCGTTCGGCACTCGTTGCCTTGCCCACCGTTGTGACAAGTTGCACATTCTTTGCAGCCTTTTGCAGTTGTTGTTGTTGTCGCTCTCGCTGTGGTTGTGTGTAGTTGCAATCAATGCTGGCGATACGCGATTGGTATGTCATAAACATTGGCATTGATTTTTGATTTCCACTGAATGGCAATGTGACAGCATGCCTCTGGGCGTAGCACAGCCGAACGCGGCCGAGAAGCAGCCGCTTCAGACGTTTGCTGCCGCAACACGCCAACTGAATTTTTACAAACACAAATAAGCAAATGCAAAGTATGTAATGAGCGTGATGCACTAGGCTGGAGCAGTTCGCCTTAAGCGCAAAGCGATTTTCAGGATTCAACTGGAGCCTTCATTTGAAAACAACTTAAACTCAAAGCATACAATTTATTATAGACAACAACAAATATCGGTAAACAAAACTAAAATTCAAGTCTTTGCTACCTTCGCTTCTACACTGACCACTGATTCACTCAAATGTCATTAAATGCGACTGCGTACACACGTTAAAGCCCACAAGAGTCGTGGTTATGCCGCAAAAAAAACGTGGTTAACACAATGTTAGCTGCATGCAACATCATTTGCGACAAGCCAACAAGCAAATTAAGAATGAGCGAAAACAAATTAACTAAACACGCATCCTACAACTTGCCACACACACGCCAGACCACTCACTCACTCGTGCAACATGTAGCAGAAACAACTCGACTCGCACATTGTATGCCGCATGCCACGCACATTATTAAGTGCCGACACCAATGCGCTAAAAGCAAATTAAACGCGAATGCAAAGCGTGCGGTGTAAGCCGCCAACTGATTTGCATTTGCTTTGGCTTTTCGATTTGCTTTTATTGAATATTGCTTGTTCGAATGTCAGCTTTAATTTGCCACTAAATATGGCAGGCAATAATGCGCAGCTAAAACATGTTTGCTCGCCGCCGTGCGCATGTTGCCGTCCGCGCACGCGCTGTGTCTTCAGCATTTCTTAGTGGCGCGCGAGGACTACTGCTGGCTGACGGTGCGTGAAATGTCGACGCCACTTGCAGGATTTCCACTTGTTTGTGCGCTGTTTTGTTCCTCATTGACGGCCGTTTAATTAGAGATAAACAGGCGATAAGCGATTAAAGGCTGCTAATATTCGCGTTGACTTGTGTCTAATCAGAATCTTAAAGCACTTGGTATTGTATACTGAATTGTATACTGTATTTAGGAATTAATGAGAATAAAATCTTCGGTATACAGACCGTCAAAACTTGTTATTTAATCATAAAAAGTATTTATTTTGGACATTAAGTTGTGTTAAAAGCAACTTCCCCGAACTGCTAATGTTGTCTTAGGGTTCACACAACATAAAGGAAGTTATCTTTTCTCATGTACTCGCCCGTCTGCATAAAAGAGAGGTTAAATTAACCCTGAAAAATGTTATTTGCTCCGTTCTGCTCTAGATTTAACTTAATCCCTTACAACTTCCGCAAAACTACCTTTTAGTGCGGCCAATATTAAATTCAAAAAATTTAAATAAAATCCCTCAAACACCTCTAGAGAACTGTAGTTAGAGAACATGAATCATACTAATAACCAACCACACACATATTCTCGGAAATTTCATAAAGTAGAAATAGCAGCCAAAGCTCGCTGAGAAAAATGATGTTAACAAGTGTAAACTCAGGCAGACTGACCTCACTTGTTAAATTTATTTACTTCGGTTTAAGTAATTTTCATTCAAGAAATCCCAAAACTCATTTTTTAGGTCGTGTGTTTAAAGAGTCACACTACAAAATGTGGCGGCTCGCGGCAATAAAACACAAGGCAAAAAGTAGATAACCGCCACTGTGGGTCACTAACTGTAGTCTAAGGCCAACCGAGCGACTATCAGCGCGAAGCCGACCGAACTCCGTTCACTTTCAGTCAAGTATTAACAGTTCATGAAATGAGGGCAAGCAAATCAGACAAACCACCAGCCGGCTAACCGACAACGTGGGAACCTTTTGAAAAGCGCAAGCACGACGATTTGTGGGGGTTTCAAAAAAGTTTTAAACTAAATGTCTTCGCATAGGAAAATACACACATTTTTTTGTAAAGTTTTATCCTAAGCATGCGGCAAGCCGGCGTATTAGAAAAGTGTTCAAAAACTATAATTTTTTTCAGAAATTTTTTGAAAATAGTACATCAATAACCACACGAGTCTTTCCACGGCATTTTGTCCATAAACGAACTCCGCAAGCCCATTTGGAGTTGCTCACTCCACTAATAAGCCTAGTGAGTATCAACTTTTAAGGGCCACCGCTCGGCAGCTTCGTGCGCTGAAGGCTGTTGCTTGCACGGATGGATTGTCAATAGCTTGACATTTTGCTGCCACTTGTCAGTTGGACAGAAGTTATTGGCAGCTTCTCTTAGCGGTCAGCAGTCAGCCGTAGTAGTTGGCTGCAGGAAAGCCACACCATGAGGAAAGGTAACCCAATACACACGGTTGTGCGGGGCGGCAAAGGCTGCGCCACTGCACTACTGTCGCTCTTGCGGCTGTCATTGAACTCTGCACCACTGGGTCCCACACGAACAGCGTTACTTGTGTGGTGGATATTGTGCTGCTTGCAACAGTGGCCATTTAACTTGGAATGAGTTGCAAATTGCAGTATTTATTTGTTGGCATTTGTACAACACCGGTAGTGGTAGCCGCAATACAACGGCAGCCGGACAAGCGAATACATATATACATATAAGTACGCTGTACGATGAAGAAGCGTCCATAAAATCTGAGCAGCAGCTGCCACATAAACTAGCGGATGTGGAATTTTGTAAGTTTCCTTCGAAACCGCTACTTACCGCTGCCGCTGTTGTTGCTCTTACCCCATACCGCCACAGCCCGCCACAGTCCGCCACCGTCGCAGTCATTTGCCAGACAAGCTGTTTTATGTGCGGTACAACGTGCTGGTTTTTGTTGTACCGAAAGGTTGTACAGATTGGTTTTATGTTTTTTCGGGGCATACAAGCTTGTTTGTGCCACCGCTGTGCCCGCTTTCGGCCGCTCAAACACCAAAGGCCATAATAATATAAGTAAAGTCCATTCTAAAGTTCAATTGGCGAGTTCAGTGTGCCTATAAACACTTGCAACATGCGACTGCGGTCAGGCTGGTGTTCACATACACACTCACATACACATACGAACATTTCATGTATTTTGCTGTTGTTTCGGATTATCTCTGTCCAAGAACACGTCAAGTCTTAATTCCAGCGAATTGAAGTTCAGCTCGCTCGCAGCTTAAATCAAGCCGAGCCGAGTGTAGACCAGCCAGAGCAGAGCGGAGCGGATGTCAAGCGAAATTGTAGAATTACAAAAATCTCTACATTTTCACTTAAACCCCGCGCACTCGGTACATTTGACTTTTGCGGCTGCAAGTAATGTGTAGAAAAGATCAGCAGACTATAAAGCAACAAACAAGAGAAGGAGCTCGCAGTATTACTCCACTTCAAGTACTCTTCTGCACACTATTAGGGCGGCAAAATACAAAACCAGTTGAATTGGAATTTTGTAATTGATATGGCATTTTCGCCAATCGCCAGACAACAGTGAGCGGCAAATAGCCAACAGCTAGCTGCCACCGTCTGTCCCGGACGCCTCAAATAACTCGGCCGCTTACATAGTTGGGGCGCTTTGCTGTTAAGTACATTTGAGTGTGGGTACATATGTATGCCTCTGTGTGTACGTGGAACTAAGTGCCATCAAACAAAGTGCAACATTCGCCACTTAATGGCGCTAGCGGAGCATTCGCATCGTTTTACTTCGTTTTTTACAGAGCGTGCGCTTCAAGGCGAGCGAAAATCAATCAAAGAAAATGTTCGGCATAATGTTAAGACAACTGTTGTCAGTTTCAGACACAGGTACACGTGTGTATGTATGTACATGTCGACGACAGAGCAGTGAAATGAAGGCAAATAAATTAAAAGATATGAATATCTTATCATTCTCCAAACAATTCTGTAAACTTGAGGTAAACTGCTGCTCGCTTTTACATATTTACTAAGGGAGGTGCACATTTCGTCAAATATTAACTGTTTCTAAATTGTTCATTTGATGTTAAAAGTTGGTTGGTTGGAAATTTATAATAAAGAATATTTTATTGCTTAAAATATTTGATAGTCGAAAAAGTGTTTTCGTATTTTGTCAATAGGTGTCGTTGCTGTCGTATATCTGTAGTGCTAGCAATCACATTATGTCACATCATATAGTATTGGAAAGATGAGATTTTAAGCTTCTTTTGACCAAAAACTAAATTCGGAAAAGTTAAAAAAAGGCATAGCTGTTCAAAAATGAGTGAAAATAATGAAGAAATTCGCTAGATTTCGAAATTTTTGTATAAAAAAGTGAAGAATGCCACGCAAACCACCAATGAAATTTGTGAAGTTTACGGAAACTGTATCGTCTTGTATCAATTCGTGTTGTCCAACAATGGTTCGCTCGCTTCCGTTCTGCAAATTTTGAAATTTCCATTTACACTGATGAAAATTGTACACTGATAAAATAATGTTTGTAACGGAAAAATGGCAAAAAGTTATCGACCAAAATGATAGTTGTTTTTTTATAGATATTTATTATTATAAATGTAAAAAAATAAGTTAAAATTTTACTAGAAATACGAAAACGACTTTTTCGACTACCCTAAATATATAAAATTCATTTTTTTAGCATTCAAAATTGGAGTTTATAGAAATCAATAAAAACTGCATTCCTCTCGCTGATCAACCTATGTATATATATTTGAATATGTATGTATATTTTTCTAACACCTGGCAACTCTCTTTATGAACATTTGTTACAATTAATGATGTCACTCGCAGTTTGAAATGACGAATGGCCAATACGCAGACGCAAACACATTTATCAAATTACAAATCTCAACAACAGCAACAAAAGTTAGCAACAACAAAGCACCGTTCCCAAAACGCTCGATAATTACACACCGTCCCTTCAACATGCCAAGACGCTCATGCGCGCCTTTCCTTGGCGTTTTTAGAGCTCGACCTTACTTATAAGGTTTCTGAAAATTGGTTTCCTTACACACATGCACTTATAACATAAGAAGGTGTAAGTATATTTTACTCTTCAGCGCTACAAAGCCATCCCGAAATAATAGCAACAAAGCGGCAAGATCATCGGCCGAGCACACAACAATTTTCTAAAAACCTTGTGAGCTATAATTTTGGTCTGCGCATGAGCCTATTCGCTGCCAACATGTGTAGTTTTTTTTGTTCGTTTTGACTCAGTTTTTAATCGTTTATTGACTTGTTTATCTGGACGAAGGCGGAAAAAATGTACGAGTGTGCTTACGTTGTGCTACAAATTATTTTTAATGATGCTGCAAAAGAAGCGGACACAAAACGCATGTACCATACATACACACAGCCACACCAAATGTATAGTATGTGAAGAAAAGAGGCGCGCACGCATGCGCAACAACAAACACATTGCGCGTTTTCGCTTTGCTGGCAAGCGCTGGCTGCTAGTGTGTTGCGTTCTCGGCATTGATCAAATTATTCAATTGTTGGCTATTTCTTAATTCCGCTGCTTTTTCGCACATGTATGTGTGCACATATTTATTTCTTATTGTTAGCTACTTTTTTGTTAACTGCTTTCGTCTTATTCTACAATTTGCTACACTGTGCTTGATTTTTAATTGCTTAGCGCTGATGTTAAGCCTATTTCGAATTCTATTTGTATTTCTGCTTATTTACTTAACTGTTTTTTGTAGCTTTCAGTGCCTTATACAAAGACATATGTTAAATATTAATATTTTTCCATGCGAGTATTTCGCAAATTTCTGTTAATACTAATTTTTTGTAGTAAGTTTTTAATGAATTTAGATTTGAAATTAAAATAAATTGAATAAAAGATGTAGAAAATACTAATATTAAGCTATGGAGACTCAATATAATAACAAATAATTAAACAAAAATAATAATTGACTCTTTTAGAAATCAAGCATAAGCAACTCCACCCAAATTATATTTTTAATATGCAATTATATACTTTTCGATTAGTAAATACCATAAAAATACAGAAAAAACTAAAAAAAAAATTAAAAAATATAAAAAAAAAAATTTAAAAAAATATTTAAAAAATCCAACTCACCACAAAATATTTTCGCCGTGTCCAGCGCATCACACTTCAACGTCAACTTTTTCGGCCTGGAGGCTCAAGTTTCACACCAGCTTCAGTCAAGGACGAAAATTGACAAGAACTGACAGCAGGCAGCAATACTCTGACTATAGCCGAGCTAGCACGAGCAAAACAGCATAGCTTATCTTTTTTGTCAACTTTTTGACAGGAGTCAACTGACAGTTCTCGGTAGGCACACGGGGGCATATGCGCGTTTAACAGTAAAGGCTCATATTTCCAAATCAGAGAAAAATGAGCAGTGCGTCTGTTGCTGGTAAGATTCAGCACTCAAAGTGCACTGGCATTTTCTTGTAAGTCCTATATTTTGCGCTAACGGCGGTGTTGTTGATATATACATATAGTAGTACGTCATCAAATGGTTGTATTTGTTCAAAATATGGCCACGTGAAAGTCATTTTCTCTGCGATCAATTGGTTCTTCGACGGGAGCTCCTCTTCGATATATTCATTTGTGCTTTACAAGCGCTGATTCGATTTGCTGCTTGGCTGCTACGTAACTGTTCAATTCATAACTGTTGACTTTCGGCTGTTGTCGCTTAATTCCAAAGCAAATACCAACACAAAACAATGGTGTCGATTCGCGGCTTTTAACTGCCTGCCGCCAGTTCAGTTCACTTACCGGCCCACTAAAATTCTGTTGACTTTGTGTTATTCTGGCCCGTATACTGGTGGTCTGGCCTTTGCTGTTTACTCGAGGCTTTTTAACCGTTCGACAAACACTACAAAGCAACAAAACTTGAATCAGCTAATAAATTAGTATTGTTGTTGTTTGCTTTCATTGCCTCCATTCCAGCTCATCACAACTCAGGCGATCACATTTTTTTGGCTTCTCGAACTTCTTTCTTTTTGGTCTGCTTCCAATTCGCACCTGAGTGTTAACTAAGTGGCATTTCTCCAATGTTTTATTTTATTATGTTTTCAGTCTTCAGTCTTATTTTTTTTGTCAGATTTTTAAAGCACTGTTTGGTTGTATTTATTTATTTAACACTGAAACTGCCTGAGTCTGGTTAGCAACACTGTTCGGTAAAATAAGGCGCACGATCATCTCAAATAGTCAGCCTCCAATGTTTAAAAAACATGCACAAAGTATGCTGTTAGTAGTCATACTTGTTGGCTGAACAAACTTAGTAGACATCCGCTACGCTTGGCTAACAAGCATACTTGTTGCTAGCTGTCGTTCAACTGATCGTAGCAGACGTGGCCAAAGCGACAGGTAACTACAGCGAGCGTTCCATCGCGGCGCACGAACTGCGCTCACTCCATTGATGTCATCGCCAGCGCTTACTCAGGCGCTCACTTATTGTACTGCTGCACCGCTGTTCGGTGCGCGCTCGCGAGTATGCGTTCACTAAATTACTAATCAGATCAGCGCACGAACATTGTACACACTTATTGTTTTTAGAAAACAGAATTGTGTTCCGAGTTGTTTGGTATGTAAATTTTATAGTCCACATTATAAGTAGTATAGCAACTGGCGACCGGCGACTTCAGCGCGCTGATCTTCACGAGCTGCAGCAAACCGATCCATTACGTTCGAATTTCGTTAAGCGACTTGTGCACATTCCCGGTGCACTCGGCCTTTTTGTAACCTTTTGTGACCATTGTGCTGTTGACAGTTATGTGCGCTCTTTTCGTGCTGTAAATCGATACGCCAGCACGAAGCAGCAGTCGAGCTGCTCTATCGCACTCACCTTGATAGTAATAGCGTACAGGTTATGCTCTCTCTGGCGATAGTCGTGTATATAATAATTGTTTCACTTTTTCACCTGATGTGGTGTGCAGTCAAGCGTGCTGAGACACAGGTGTACTGCTGTATTATGTGGGTAATGAGTACTAGAACCGAACTGTGGCAGCGCCTAGTGTGATCTCTGTTCTACTAAAGTCTTGTAGTCTTATTTCCGTTTTCAATTCGTTTCGAAGAGCGCTCTTGCGCTGCTTTCTCAGGCTCCAACTTGCGCTCTTTATTATTAGTTGCTGATATAATGCAAATGATCATTAACGCTTCTTCATTGTGAAATAATTTGTTGACCTCTTCCCGCTTTGAATGAAGAAACTTCCTCCTTCTTTCCTACAATATATACATATATGTATCTTCTATATTTTATTATAATTTTTTAACTTAACTACGGTTCTTTCACATGTCTAGAACGTTGTTAAATTGTAATATACACATATTAGGTACATATTTACTTATATAACATATATATATTTAGTTAAATACATACATATGTGTGCTTCTACGAAAGTATTTTCAACATCCCGCAATTAATAATCTCTGCTTTTTCGTTATTTACTTCTGTCTTAATAATTTTTTGACTTTCAAACACGAATGCTCGTCTTTTACTTCCGTTTTATTGGCATTGGTAAGAATATATACAGACATATGTGAGCATAGTTGTAGAGGAGAAATTAGTCCATTATAATTAAACCCTGAGAAATTTTAAGGTTATAAATAAAATTCTTGCATATATAGTATACTTATGATAGTATCTATACAAATAAACATTATGTTCTATAGATTATAGTTTGCGAAAAGGATTTTAATTCCTAAATGCCTAGAACAGCTTCAAACATTATGTGCGCATGCGCACCGATGCGCTCTATATCTCCAAAATTTTTAATAGAATTACTAAACAAAATGAATAGAGACCATCTGCCATGTATAAATATGTACGTCAGGAATAGAAGGCACGCTTTTTGAATCTGTTCACAAGACAGTCGGGTCTACGTAACTAGAGCGGAGCCGCCCAAGGACTATTAAATCGAAAATATTCCTCCAAATTACTTAAGAAATGTTTTCTGCCGCTACAACAGCAACAAGGTATTTTGAATGAGACCCATAAGATATCACTAGAATTAGATTATAACTGTCTGTGGTGCTAGAGAACCGAGTCCTGGACAATGTTCTAACTGCCATTTTCACAAATATTTAACTATGCTATAAAGTTTCCCTAAAAATTCTTCTCAATCATTGTCCGTATAATATGGACCAGTTCCCAAAATTTAGTAGTAAGGCAGACAAGTCCCATTTGATTTTCTTATCATTTTTTTTTTTTTTTGGGTAATTTCCTTCTGAGGATCCCTGCGATACTCATACCTTTATGCAAAAAGACGTTAAGCACAACCATCAGCTCCGTTGAAATAGAGATAGATCTCTGCGAGTCGTTCGATACCAGACCAGATTTTAGATTACTTCATAGGCATCAACAACAGAGCCGTCAGCACATTATATTCCAGCATAGAAAAGGATGTAAAAGAATTTGGTCTTGAGGTGAATGAGAATATGAGAATGTACCTGGAATACATATACAAAGATTCCTCCATCATTGGAGTATTCGAGAAAACTGTTCTTCGCAAGGTTTTAGGAGCCGTCCGCACATTATTTTTCAGAATAGAAAAAAAAATGTGAAAGAAGTGGTGAACCAGAGCAAGAGAAAGTACTTGGAGTCCTGATATGTATAAAGATTGGAGAATTCGATTGTTCTTCGCAAGATCTTAGGAACCGTCCATATGAGCGATGAATATCGAAGAGGATAGAAACACGAACTATATATGCTCTAGTTAAGCACATAAAGATCCAACGAATGAGGTTCAAGTTGTTTCCATGAATGATGATGCTCCAGCGAAAAGTTCTTTCTATTCGAGACCCATGGGTGGATAATGGAAGCAAGAGCGCCGTGGCCTCAAAGGAAGGACCAAGTGTATAGAGACCTATCTGCACTTGTTAAAACATTTCTTGTGGGGTTGAACAAATAAGATATTCGAAATAATTGATGTATCTTTAATTTTCATTTCAACAATTTACTTTACTGCTTTGAGTATCAGTTCAGCCGAAGGTTAGGGTCCGATTGAACCAGGTCCTTCCTAACTCTACCGACTTTTGTAGAAATGGTTCAGTTACGTCTCCATATGTGATAGTTTGGCGTTTGATACTCATACCTCATTCTACCATAAGCAACTAGCTGTGGGATCGTTGAGAGGGCGCAGGCTAAAACGTAATAATCATATTTACAACACTGTTTAACAATGAAATATGAACAAAAAGAAATTATATTATACTATATACCTATTATTCTAACCACATTGCATAAGGCTTTCATAACATGCTGGCTGATGATACCAATAGCTTCTAGCTGCGGTGACACAATCGCCAGCGAAATGGAAATTTGGCAAACCACTTTGCGCACACAGCAGAAATCGACCACAATTAGGAAACTTCAAACCAAAATGTAGAACAATACAAAAAATATAATTGAATTGTACTGAATATAATTACGAAATCGCACATAAATGCAAAAAAGTCCGATGAAATAAAAATAGTAAAACGAATACGTAAATGATATAAAAATTGCGGAGCGTAATGATTCATTAATGGCGCCGTTGTTAAATTACCTCACACAATACAATTAAACATATGTATATATATAGATAGAAGTTTATATATATATATACAGCGGACTTTCTATTCAATTGTGCTGAAAGTACAAGACCAGCAGAAATATAATGGCTTTGCAGTGACACTCTTTGTTCGACACTCTAACACCCTGTCCGTCGAGAATAATGGCTCTTATGCTAAGATAGGGGTTTATGATCGCGTTTAAGGGGAATAAGTTATAAATATTGGGTAGTCGAAAAAGTCTTTTCGTATTTCTAATCAAGTTTCAAGTTATTTTTTTTATATTTATACTAAAAAAAGCATTTTAAACAAAAATTTAATTTTCTACGAACTTTAAAGTATATTTCTAATTGAACGGATTTCCCTAAAATATATGTATAAATAATTTGAGATTTTAAATCTCTTTGCATCCTAGCTGTAAGAGTCTATAAAATGTAGTAATTGATAACCTCCCTAGGCCTGGATACAAATACTTAGGTTGAAATAGAATGCTGAGCTCGCGCTTATGACTTTAAAAGAATATTGTAGAACGGAAAGCATAACCATTTGTCTATTTCATCTAGCAGTGCATACATACAAATATATTTTGCAATAAAAGCAATTTGATAATGCACACCGCAATGGCGCTTACAAAATAAAATTTTTTCAACGGAAGTTTATAAACAAAATTTTGTTTAAGCGGATTTTGTTAACGCTTCCGTTTCGTCGCGTCTTTATTCATGAAACCATCATATATAATATAATATAAATAATATATGTGTACTCTTCTATATGATTGGGAAATTATATTGTGACAGTTCCGTTGACTTTTGGCATTTCGAATTAACCAGAATTGTTTGTGTTGCAACAAATGTAACTCGTTTGATACATTTTTCTACGAATCCACCTTTTATACTGTGAAATACCAGTAGCTTGTTTTATTCGCTGCGTCATTTCCTTATCAAGTTGACAATTGCTAATAACAACAAGCTAATGCCACCTGTGACAAAATGTCACTGCGCCGAAAGCGACCTTTTTGAAAATTCCCTCACACGCAAGTCGACATGCAAACATTACAATCAGCCGAACGCCACCACCACTACCCAATCCACCCGTATTCCAGTGCCAAGCCATGCCGGCCAAAACCTCCATACACAGCAATAATGGTAAGAAGAAGCATAGGTGGCATAAAGCAGCAATCAATTGCACATGGAAAATAATTAATTACCCTCACTGTATTCGGTTTTGAACCCATTACAATTGTACGAATTTAATGCAAGTAAATGAAATGGAAAAGGGAAATGCTCACACACGGTCAAACGCATAAGAAGACACCTTGACTCGTATGTATTCATTAATTAAAATCTCCAGTAGGGTGACCTGGATAGCTCAAATTTCAGTCGTGGGAAAATATCGAAATAAATTTAATATCTAAAAATACGAAAACGAAATAAAATCCTTCCGATTTCTTCTTCTTTTATTTTTGCGTAGACAACGCTTACGCAATTTTAGCCTTCGATTCTACTTCTTCTTCTTCTTTACTGGCTTAGACACCGCTTACGCGGTTATAGCCAAGTTAACAGCAGCGCGCCAGTCGTTTCTTCCTTTCGCAAGGTGGCTCCAATTGGAGATTGCAAGCGAAACCAGGTCCTTCTGCATCTGGTCTTTCCAACGGAGAAGAGATATTCCTCTTCCTCTACTTCCCCCGGCGGGTACTGTGTCGATTACTTCCAGAGCTGGAGTGTTTTCAGTCCATTGGACAACATGACCTAGCCACGCTGAATTATACTTTTCATTAGGCGCGTTGTTTACGTGGCGGTTCCCAAACCCAGCGCACGACCCTATAGAGGGGATGTTTCGCTTTTTCACTTTAGCACGCCTTCAAACGGATGTTCTTTGGCTACCCTGAGGATATTTGGTCCAGAACCGGAAGTCGTGAGCTGCTCGAGCCAAATGTAAAGGAATTGTTTCTGGCCACTCCCAAGTGAATGGCAATCAGAGAACTTTCCTCACTTTCGTGAACTTCTACACATGACTCCATCCTCCAGCCTTCCATTTACCTCCGAATACTAATAACTTCCGGAAAGAATTCAAATATCTTCATAAGGCTTCATATCTGTTAAGAACTCCGATACAATGTATCGATACCTCTGTAAAACAATTGATTATCTTGGCTCGTCTTAACCTACAAGTTACAGTTGAACTTAGTAAAGTAGGAATGACAAAGCTTCTACATACAAATGTACTTCTACAAATACAGTTACATATTTTTTAAAAGTATTTATGCCTTGAAATATAATTTTCAACTGTTTATTTATACAGAAAAGTATTAAAATTTCACAAAAAGTCTCGCTGATAGCACGAACTCGAACTCGCATATGTCGTTAGGTGTGTGTGAAGCATCCAAACAACAACAATCGAACAGCAATGACAGTAGCATATACGCAGCTAACAAATTCGTTTACACCAACAAGTGCTGGTGGTAACACGCGCAGGTAGGTTTGCGACATTTGGCCGCACTGCTCGCCGCCGCCACCGGCCGCCTTCGCCGACAACATGTTCCAGAACGTCGCAGCTGCGGCTGGCCGTGTCGATCAACAATACAATTACTCACGTCACCCCGTCACGGTTGGTTGATTCAGCGCACGTGAATATGCAACATCATCAACGAAAATAATCACCATCATCATTTCCATCAGCGAATACGCGATTGTTTAATGCACTAGTGTTGGAACTAGTGCCCAAGTGACAGCAAAGTAAATAAACGCAATGGAAATGTTTACTCGGATATGCTATTTTAAGATGTCGCTAAACTTTTTCAATTACAAGAATTTGAAAAGTTAAATTAACCCTTAAATTTTGTGCGTTGGCAACACAATTATTTGAAGTTTAGTTGACACCAAAGCCCTCAAAACGTATAAATACACAGTTTACTATAATTGCATTAATTAAAACGCCCTCCAACTTTGTGATATGTTTTGTTTTGAAAAATTTCGTTCAAATTTTCTAAAGTTCTGTGGATCTTCGTGACCAGATCTTTACATAGATGCGTGTAATAAGGCAACAAACACGGCTACAAAAGATTTTTTAAAGCAGAAATAAATTCTTGTTAGAACTACGGTACTCTAAGTTCAAAGAAAACACCATAAAGAAACTATTCCTTCTCTTTGGGAAACGATCTAAAGTTGGTATATTTGTCAACGGTCAATGGTAGTTTTGCATACTATGGTTACACAGTCAGTTGTAGATTACTCAGCTTTAAGGCCACTGTTACGGGATAAAAGTTACTGTCAAATTAAGCATAAAAAATACCCAATGATATATCCGAATTATCACATCATAAAATTTTCTGCTGAAGATGTTTATTGTTGATGTTGTTTTCAAGATAAAATTTTCCGAAAAGCAACGAGTTTGCACCAACGGCAAGCTATGGCCAACTATGACTATCGATCCGTAATGGTGGCAACAGAAGCCATTTCGTATTGATGAATTACACAACTACTGAAGGATGGGTGTCATAGCCAAGTGCGCTAGTAGGAGACTGCCATGCGGTTGGAAGTAAGTTCGAAGCCGCAATGTACACATATTTTGCCATATCTTATATGATTAAGGACTTACTTTTGTATTTCTAAAAAAATACACTTCGGATGATAAATTTTCGACTGTTCAGTTGTAGTTTAGAAACAAGGCGTCTTTAACATTTGAAGGCAGATGTTGGATACGCGGCCAACTCCTGTCATTGTGTGAATAGTGCATTATTTTGCACTGAAAGCTGGCTTGAAACAGCAATACTCCTTAGAACGTTATCTTCAGTTGTGTTGGCAAATGGCGATGACTGTACGACGCCTGATTCAATGATGGTGAATGATGGTGGAAGACGTTATGGTTTCGCGATCTGATTTTCTGCTCCGCTGAATTTTGTGCATCGTGTTTCATCAAGCGATGAATTTACAGAATGAAATGATCAACAACGCAACCGTGGCAGTGGCAATGGCAGTGGCACTAACTGTGGGGCGATGGCAGTTGCGATGGGGAAGGTGATGGTATGACTTGATGGCGGCACGCGAACCTAGCTTTCAACTTTCGAACAAGGAGGTGGTGCAATCAGTGCGGCACCGTAGATACAGCAAAAAACGGCGGTTTATCTAACTAGTAATAAGCAAGCGCCGCTAGACTTCAGTCAACGGCTCGGTAAGATAGCGAAGTAGGCGTCCAGCGGCAAGTTAACTGCAACAGTGTTTGCTACCCAGCCCGTTTGTTGGCGTTGCGCTTCTGCTGCCTTTTGCCGGTACTGTACCACTCACCGAAAAAAGGCCGAGCAATAGCTGGAAAGTAAGCGACTGTGGTTCGGTCGCAATTAGAAAGATTGTTAGCAGCAAAAACATCAAAATAGAGAAAAGATACAACAAAATTGCGAACGCAGCCCCATAAACCAACTGACTGTAAAGAAAACACATAAATTTGTGTTATTTGTAATGACCGCGTTGCGCATCAGGTGCTTTACCGCCTTATTGCGGTGGTTCGCCTTGCGCGTGTGCTTGTCTGTTGCCACATTGCGCCAATTCGCCGGAAACGTCGAATAAAGCCAACACTTGGCAGTTGCAAACGGGAGTCTTGCAAGATTTCTTTTTGTTCAAAATTGAAATCTTTTTTCGTGAATTTTCTTTGTACGGCAGTTGGTGAGGGGGTTAGCTGAAACGCTATAAAGCAGTCAGCTAAGTCAACGTAGAAGCGTGCCGAGTGGTTGTTTTGCATATGTATGCGCAGTGCACACACTGACAAGTGCCAAAGAAACTAGTGCACATAGATAGCTTTAAAATATGAACCTAATAAATGCGAGCGAATGTTTTATTATTATTTCTTGTATTTGTTTTCGCTGTTGGGGGCGATCTTTATCGGAATCATCGAGGCATAAAGTATTATTCTGTGAATGACTGCACGGTCGTTGTTTGTCTCGAAGAGAGTCATCGGCTTTAATTGCCTTCCGCCTAGTTGAGCCACCCGGCAATTTTTCTATTAAATTTAATTTTAATTGCAACTTTTAATGTTTTATGATTTCGGCTGGTATGAATTAACGGTGTTTTGTCTATTTAAATGTACTTATGTTTGTATATGCATGCAACACGATAACGGAATACTGTTATGTTTGTTATAATACTATCATTTATACTCGTATGCCCTTTTCATGTTATTGGAAAACTCAGAGAACTTTTCCCTCGGTTTTTTTATAGTATATGTTGGGTAGTCGAAAAATTATTTTCGTATTCTGTCAATAGATGTCGTTGCTGTCGTACATCTCCACGCAAACCACTAATGAAATTTGTGAAGTTTACGAAGTCGATGCTGTATCAGTTCGTGTGCACTCGCTCGCTCTCGTTGTGGAAATTACGAAATTTCGATTTACACTGATGAATGTTTTACCCTGATGGAATAATGTTTCTAGCAGAAAAATGGCAAAAAGTGGTTTACCAAAATGGTACATATTTTTTTATTTATTTATAAGTATAAATAAGTAATAAGTTGAAGTTTGATTAGAAATGTGAAAAGACTTTTTCGATTATCCAATATTTGAATTTTGAAAAGAATTTTGTTCTACGATGCCAAAATATTTTACTTCAATTTTAAGGAGCTGAAGCTTATGAAAGACTATTCTCGATCAAAACTACTCTCAAAGTACTTAAAATACATTCTTAAACACTTCCGCCAAGTAGCATCGTTTTGGGCTGAGTTTACAACTCGATAGTAAATTTGAAGTCAGAAAACCAACGCCTCTAACTGGTGCCTGAAGAGTGTATGGATTTCTAAACATACGCTGTATACAAAGTCCATATTCGGTGATAATTTTGTAGCATTGAGCTCGTGCATCACACGAGTAGATACAAATTTTGCAATCCTAAAAGTATACTATACAACTACTATTGGTAGAGAGCCATGAATTTCAGGTAGTTTTGGAAGCGTAATATCCATTTTTATTAGTGATTTATTAACAATTACAAAAATACTACAAAAAAATCAAAAATAAAAAAGTTTAATATTTCAAAAATTGGCATGTGATGAAGTGGTGGGTCTTAAAAAATTGGCACGTGATCATAACCCTCAATTCCAACCCTCCTAGCAATCTGAAATTCAAAAGATATTAAACCAGAATAATGTGAGCAATGTCCAGTTTTACGAAAAAGTTTGAAAAAATTTTATTTTACTAAATGTTTGAAAAAAGACAAACAATTGTGTACCACTTTGACAGCTTCTAATTACAAAAAAAGAACAAAATTGAATTTGAAGATGTGGTAATTCTCAGACATAACACAAGTCTTATAAAGAAGACTCTTAAAATTTCAGGTCCTATAAAACCTGGAAATTCCTGGAATCGCAGAAAACCCCGTTTAAAGTTTCAGTTCCGGCTAAAACGTGGGTATGTCCTATCAGCAAAATATCTCCATCTCCAAAAATAATAATACTTTTGAAAAATCATGAATGTAGACATATTCTTTTATAGTTAAGCTTTAAAAATATAATGAGAAAAGTGTTTTTTTATTTTCAGAATAGAATACAGCCTTAATCAGGTGGAGAGAGGCTTGACTAGACTACTTTGATCGAATTGAATTTTTGATTTATACTTGGCGTGTTTTTCGAATCGTTAATTTTTTAAGTTGGTAGTATTGTTAGTGATATTTAAGATACGCGTCGTTTTGTGAGGTTTTAAAAGTGAATTCTTCGATTTTTACTAGAAATTACTTGAATGTCTGAATTTATTGAACAAGGAAGTGCGATAATCCTTCCTTCGTGATCATTGCGATACATTTTCAACTAATATCGTTCCACGACCACCGTATTCGCCTGATTTGGCCCCGTGTGACTACTGGCTGTTCAGCAAACTCAAAAGACCACTCCGAAGACACCATTTTGACTCAATTGAGGATATAAAAACTGAATCAAAGAAGGCTCTGATGGCCACCACGACGATGATGACTGGAAAATTCGTTGACATAAATGTATTGCAGCTAGAGGAGATTACTTTGAAGGAGATGAAATGGACAAAATTCACCTTTCAATTTGATCACAGTAGTACGTGGTTCTTCGAATTTGCTCCAACTTCCATAACCAGAAGCTATTATCACCACGTTAAAACCTCATAAGTGGCAGCAGCTTAATTAGGAAAGTAAAGCGGTAGTTCGAAAACTGCTTCAAAGAACCGATATTCTCATTTTGAAAAATATATCTATTAAAAATCATTTATGATAAAATTTGGCTGACGAATTATAGACGAACATTTTGTCAATTCAACTCAGAATAGCTATCAAAGGACGATAAGGTTTCCGTTCAATTTTATTGTTTCAATAAAAAGTCTCTGCATAAATTTTTAAATAGTAAGATGCTTGACGATCTTAATCTTTACAACATCTGTATGGATTCTAGCTACTATATCTTGTGAGGTTATCCACAACAACTATAAAGCAGTATATAAAGCACTATTTCTTATAAAATTTCCTAAATATATCGTATATTGCGCAATAAAATAATAGCTATAACTTAGGCGCATAGGCGCAGCTGCAGCACAAGAAAAAAATTCTGTGAATTACTCAAAGAAAGTATTCAGGGGAAATAGTTGCAATTAAGGAATTTCCAGTGCTGCAGTAGTTAAATAAACATTTGAACTCGAACTAACTGCAGCAGTAAATATGTGGCTATGCACTCACACACCTAAAGTGGGGCACTTGTAATTTACTTACCACAATTTAAGCCGCCACAGTACACTTTACGGTTAAGCGCAACCAATATGCGACGCGGCAAGTTAAATGCGCAGCGATTAAAATTATCGCAGATCTTGAAGAGCAGCCGCCTGGAACTCTGCACACCACAAAGCGAGATCTGGCAATAATATCATAAAATAAAATAAAAACAGAGGCAATAAAAAAGCATTGGCTATGCTGTGACAGCACCCAAAACCCATTGCCGACTGA
The DNA here is from genome assembly GCA_037783105.1 of Bactrocera zonata. Classification (NCBI taxonomy): domain Eukaryota; kingdom Metazoa; phylum Arthropoda; class Insecta; order Diptera; family Tephritidae; genus Bactrocera; species Bactrocera zonata. The sequence goes on along the minus strand of JBAWJQ010001189.1, from coordinate 83,385 downwards.
GCAGCCAAACGGTTCGAGGAAGGAAGTGCGGTGCGCAGCGACAAACGAATTTCAGCAGGCGAATGAACGCCACCGCATGGCTGCGCATACTAGCCAGCAGTGCGATCAGTGTTTTTTGGTGACTCTGTTGCTAATGCTAACGCCATTGTGCGAGTATTTGTTACTAAGTTTTTCGTGTATTTCATTTTTTGTCAGTTAGGTCGTAAAATTATTGCCGGTCATAATGCGATACGCACTCGCACCATTATCGTTAGGCACATGAGGCAAAGGTGGCGGGCACCGAGGAGTGAGGGCTGCCGTTAGGCAACATATCATCATAATCAGTAGAGTAAACGTAATTATATTTATAAGGAATTATAAGTGGCAGTTGGTATTAAAACCACCGACCACCGGGTACACGCACACACACACACATATCTAGGTAATGGCGTAGCTGGCCGAAAATTAACCGGCTTGTTGACAAACGGCGGCGGGGAAGACATTGAAATTGGAGCTGAAATCGTTGAGAGCCTCAGGGTAATTAAGCAATCCCTAATTGACGGGACTTTGCCGAAGCAGTACACGCATCTTTTGACAAAGCGTGCACACACACATACATACATTTGTTCGTAGTACATGTGATATCAAGGTTTCAGGTAATTTTCTAGTCATAGCGCGCAACCCAAAAGCAAATACTAGAATTTTGACAAAACATAAAGAAATAAAGTTAAGCAGACTTCATTTGTGAAAAGAGAAGAAAACATTTGTGTCTTAATACTAACTTTTTGCAAAGTGGCTGAGACTTTTTTGTCTACCGGTAGCTCATATTTACTTGCTATTAACCACACGGCTTCTTAACTTGTTTACTTAGATTTGTGTTGAGTCATTGGCTTAGCTGCTTTCGAAACTGACATTTTTTGCCAGCCATACTAACGCCCAAAAATCAGTCTACGCAACACCAAGACGACTTTTGAGACGGTCTACATTCTACGTACGGAAATAATTGTGCGTTGTGGTGTTCTCATCATTTTCCTGTACGGCCGCGCTGCTCTGTGTGCTTTTGGGCCTACAGATACATAAGGCGGCATAGCGCGTTGGCTGTTTAGACTCACGGTGGGAGGTCAATTGCATGTGAACCACAGTTGGTCAGCGGGCAACGTTCGGCTGACCCGAACGCCATTGCCGTCTACATTTACACCGACCGCGGAAGTTGTTAAGTTGTTGTTTTTTTTTGTTTTAGTTTGTCCAAAACCCAACTGGAAATGTTTTGATGTCGGCGTCTTCCGAATCTTGCCTTTCTTAATTTGATATTTATATTAACTACAGAGTGGCTTTACGCACTCTTTCTGCTTACTTCTTTATCGCGCGCGTTTTGATTTTTTCTTGTTTTTGTTCCTTTGTTCAGCTGTTGTCTCTAGCGGCACCGGTGAAAGTTCATCAGTTGTCAAGTCGTAAATTATATCTGTAATTTTTATGAAAATTGTAGCAATTAGGAAATGAGTTGAAAGCTTTATGGTCTCTTATGGGCTTTTCTGGTTTTAATGTCTGTGAATTTATGATTTTGAATAGGTTCTTAGAAAGAAGCGTGTAATACAGACACTTTTTAGGACATTAATGCCTTGGAAAGTATATAATTATAACAGTATTTCCTTAAATTATGTATTTTATGAAGAAGTGTGTTCTAATTTTGAAAGAACTGCACGCATTAGTAGCTTTTAGCTGAGCTGGGTGTTTGGTAAAGATTCTTCTGCTTCTTGCGTTAATGGTCAAACTATTTATAAGACAAATCTTTTGTCTTGAACCGATGGCTTTTTATATGATCTTCTTCTCAAACTCATCAGCAGTCTAACTTTTAGTTTATTATTTAGTTTATTTTAGCCGTTGTTGTCCTCTATACAACCACGCTTGAAAATTTTCGTCAATCATTTTTAATTTGTTATCAATTCTTTTGGGAAACCCTCCGCTGACAACAAGCCTCAAGAGTCTCATACGATTCTTACGCCTTGCTGTCGCAGCTCAAGCTCACACGAAACTGGTTCAATTAATATTGCATAATTTACCTTATAAACTCATGGAAGACAAGCAAGCAAGCTTCCAAGGCGCCTGCAACACCAACGCCGCCGCCGCTACTGCCAATAGCACCTACGACAGAATGGCTTTCGCAACAAGTTCCATGCAACAAGTTCCAGCAATTGTTGCTGCAGAACCATAAAATATGATCGTGTTATGCTGAGCGACTTCCCATTTTGGCTGATTTTATTGCGCGCGATTCGATGCTCAATTAAAATGCAATAACAACTCAATTACCGATCGATGTGCATGCCGCGCAGCAACCACCGCGCAAGAATCAAGATCGCTGAAGACATGCACAGCGCACACATACACGCTTGGGATGACCATGCAACACAAGCTGCACTTGTCAAGCTTCAGCAGTGCTATACATGTGCATTATGCGGCAGCAGTGCAACAAAATGGACATTCATCATTGAATAAATCAATTTCCGCTGCGACGGAAGACCACAGCAAACAAAACGATATCAATAATCATAGATGAAATGCACAACTGAGGGAAACCAAGCGGTTGCACCAATGCATTGCTGTTTCACAGCGCGCTCGCTACGGCTAAGACGACTGCCGATGCACTGAAAGTGCGTGAACTCGTTTCGCCGCCGTGGCATACCAGAGCCATCGATCGAACGCTTCATCACAAGTGAATAAACTCACACCTAAGCAACGCTTAGGCTGAGAACCTTAATGTCGACGTATCTAATCGCGTTCATTTATTTTGCGCGACCGCAGCTGCTGACAGCTGTGGTCAACGCGGCGATCACGTGGCCGTATATCATTATGGCAGCTTCCATTGAACGATTTTTTTAACGTACAAGTGGCATAAATATGAATGGTAGCAATGAGGCATAAATTGAATTGCAACAATTGCCAATAATGCAATGATATTCAAACAAGAAGCTTAGCAGAAGACATTCCGAGTGGTGTTTTCGAAGCATGGCAAGAATCAAAAAAGTTCTACGCACTCTTCGTCATTACTGAATGGATTTCTACACTGTGCCTGCTGACATAGAACATGAAAGAATGTGGTATATTGTGACTAGCTCACGACGACGCACCGTATAAGGATGCAACGCAGAATCATTGATGAAGTAGCATGCTTGTTTCCGATGAGCATCAAAGGCTACAATGGAGGAAATCACTGCTCGGCTGGGCAATTCAAGTGATGTTGTAAGTGAAAATTGTTTGCAGCTCAATGGCGATCGCCAGCATGTAGATTAAATGCCGGTTACACGTTACAAACTAACACCAAACAGATGCGAGCAATCAATCAGAGCTTCTGTGTATATGACAAAATAATTTTTACTCAAGTAAAGCCGAGATCTTACCAAGTAAGCCACCTGAGGAGGTCGCTGATCTTCGCTGCGCGCACAGGATCTACGCTTTGCTGCGCTCATTTGCTCACATTCTGCACTAAATTAACCTCAACGTGCGTGTGCCGAGTGTCTTTTGTTTCCCCCATTCAAATTCATAAATTACATTAGCAAATCAAAACGAAAGAAATACTTGTATGTAGCTGATCTGTGGCAGATAGGAATAGAGGGTAAGGTAAATTATGCGCAGCTGTAATAGAAGAAATCGCAATTAAGAATTAACGTTGGCGTGTTCAGGCAGGTGTAATAATTGGCATTCGCCATAGAGCACAAATTGCGAAGACACAAAGCGCAGGGTTGCCATCAGTGCGCAAATTTGGTAGAATTTATATTATTTTAGTTGCCAAACTAAAGCTTACTTATCATAAAAAATTAATAAAAATTATTAAATAATATTAATACACGCACTGCCTGTCAAACACGTATGAGACAAAAGCAGAAGCTTTTATATTTTCGAATTTCACCACGCCACATACAATGTTTTTGAACCACCCTAAAGTGCTGTCTTTCCACTGCTTTCTAGCGTCTAAGTTCCTTATTATAAAGCACTTGTTAACGCCATTGTTATTATTGTAATCAGCTTGCGCAGCAATGTGTCGGTGGTTGCGCATGCGCAAACACCATAATTCCCCCATTACAAACCAATTTCTTTTAAGTCGTCGCAAGCATGCGGTAGAGACGAGTTTGTTTATTTGCAACTCAAGCGGCGGCTATGCAATTCGAAGAGCTACAATTTTAGTTGAGATGCGTTTAGCTGGATAACGCGCTGCTTACATGAAATATAACCAGATCAAATGTTGGAAAATTATTAGCGTAGAACAATAATGTCGTACGCTTGTTAAAGGGGCACAATGTAGAGCACGCAATGTATAATTTGGCCAGAGGTGCTTGCTTATGACTCTAAAACCGTTGTTTGCAACACCTAAGGGGCGCTTGCAACGCGCTGGCATTCAGCACAAATTGACAGATTTAACAGTTATTCGCGTTTGTGAAGAATGTAACTGCATTTTAGTTTGGCATGCATAGGAATTTGTATAAAATTTTTGCTTGACAAACACTAAATTAAGTTTTTGTGAGAAATTCAAAAGACTTAAGACACGAACCCGCCACGAATTCATTCATAAAATCAATTGTTATGGAGGAACACATTCAATAAACTTGCAACAAATGTGTTTAACATACAACACTGTATTTAGTTGGCCATTCCATGTGTCATTTGCACACTTTGCGTTCGCGCACGCATAAATCATTCGGTGAAATCGCCCATCGCGGCCACCATCGCCGCACCCGAAGCGAAAGGAGCATCCATCGATAACAGCGAAACAGCAAGTGCCATCAACGCCAACTCGCAATCTCAATTGCAAACAGTAGTAACTTTATTACTCAATAGCCCCACACACACACTCACACAGAGCAACGTATCCGGCATTCACCTGTTGATCTCAGTTTCTGTCTCAGCTACAGCATCTGCATCAAGTGCACACTCATGGTAGCCGCTGTGGCTCTTCTCCACATGCGCGGCGTTGTGTGGCGGTGCAGCAGAGCTTAGAAGCTTAGCGGCAAGTGGTCAGTCCGGCTGCATGGATGTGCCGTCGTCTGCGCTTGCGCACCCATGCCGTGTTTGTTTTGACAGATGCGACTGATGATGCACTTAATCGGGCTTTACTTGTGCGCACGCGCGTGCATATGTGCTTGGGCGCAGGCAATATTGCGCAAAGGGGCGTGATAATGGCACATTTGTTGCAGTTTAATGTGTGCGTAATAAATTTTATGCTCACATCTCAAGCGTTGGTTATTTTTGTAAATTTGTATTGTTTTCTTAAACGGCAGCAGAGATAGTCATGGATAGCAGTGTTTTCAGGCGGTCGGCTGGGTTTTGGTAATACGAGTATGTGGGTATGGGCTGGGGTCTCAGATGAGGCAAGAAAGGGGAGATTTCGTTAGACGATTAAAATTAGAATAAATTGGGTTGTTCAGAAGCGTAAGAGACATACAAATCTGGTAGGATTGGCTGATATATTAGGTAGTAGAAAAAGTCTTTTCGTATTTCTTATCAAACTTCAACTTTTTATATATTTTTATACTTTTTTATATACATATATGACAAAAGATAATGAACGAAAAAATAGCATTTTGGTCGACCACTTTTTGCCATTTTTCCGCTAGAGGCATTGTTCCATCAGTGTATATCGGAATTTCGAAGTTTCCAGAGCGGAAGCTTGTGAATCATTGTTGTGGTACACGAACTGATACAGCAACGTCTCCGTAAACTTTATAAATTTCATTGGTGGCTTGCATGGTATTCTTTCGTTTTTTATTAAAAAAATTCAAAATCTAGCGAATTTCTTCATTATTTTCACTAATTTTTGAACAGCTGTAACTTTTTTTCAACTTTCCCGAATTTAATTTTTTTTCGTTAAAGGAAGCTTAAAATCTCACCTTTCCAACACTATATGGTATGACACAAAGTGATTGGTAGCACTGGAGATATACGACTGCAAATACAACTATTAACAAAATACGAAAAAACTTTTTCGACTATCCAATCTATAAGGTAACGTAAGGCTTCCAAAAGCTTGAAACAGCGCAGACAGTAACTTGAAATGATTATCGCACGCTTAGCCTTCCCTTAAATAAAAGTGCTTAAGACACCTTCTGAATTTTGGCAGAAACTTACAAAATTAAATTAAACTTAATAAACATCATTTGTCTATTTTATGGCATGAATTCGGTGCGGAAGTAAAATAGCCAATTCGGTATACCATAATAGACACCTGGCTGGGCATTTTCTCACGTTTAACGAATTTGTTCATAATTGTTGGGACCGCAGTAATTAAACTGTTGCATGTAGTTTTACTGCCACTCCATCCCTGCGGCCCATGCTGCGCTGACAGAATGCTTTTATTCTTTCTATGAAAATGAGCTGATAAGCGAATTAAAATAACAAACGGTGGCAGGCATTAACAATGAGTGGTGGCAGGCAAATGTTAACTTATCTAACGGCAACTAGTTTTCTCGGTTCTGTTGCTGCCGCCTTTGGTGCTAAACTTGCCTCATCATTGCCGTTCATTAGAGGCACAAAAGTTAAGCACAAACATTTGCATTTTCACTGCTGCAACAACAAGATGGCATAGTTGATAATAGTTTCGCTTTGAATAATCTTCGCTGCCACCATTGCCATGCCAGACCACTGTCTTGCGACACGCTGCTACAGGTGTGTAAATTGAAAAGTGTGTTTTGTGTTCGTTCTGTGCCTTCTGGAGCGCAGCCGCGTTTGTCTGGCCCCTCGCCGTGCAGTCAACCCCTTTTGCAGTACTACGAGTTGCCAGGAATAATGTCCATAGATAAGGCCGAGGCAGTGGCGGCTCAAACATTTCTAGTTGATGCATGAGTACCTATGGCTGTGTGCCAGCTCATTAAGGCTGGCAGCTGAGGAGCTGGATAATTTTGCATAAAATAAGTAGGAAAACTACACAAGCATGCAAATGTGCCGCTGCAACTATGCCACATTGTGTGGTATATATTTTATGTAATTGTTTAGATATCTACTGCAAATGCTACCCAGCAAAGACTAGACCAGACTACAAGGCAACTGTCCAATTGGAGGATCGTTAATTACATCACTTATTTGCCTTAAAATATTTGAAAATTCATAGGATTTTATGTTTTTCAAGGCATATTCTTCTTAAAAACGCTTCACAATTAAGAACTTCAATTCTTCAACAGACTGTGGCCCACTCTTTTGGCTTAGTCATTGTCCCCATACAACTTTAACAATAACAAACGAGACTTTATAAACAGTTCGGTTAGCAAATAGCTTAGTAAAAGTAATTGGTGGTGATGCCAACCGCGTGTTTACTGGCACAAACTAAAATTACACGCTTTATAAGTTATAGTTTTGAAGTCACACAAACGAAATTGCGCATAAGTCTATATCAAATATCCCTTCCACAAGTCATCTACTTACACATGTAGACACAAGTAATTTATAAATTCCATGATTTTCCTACTTGCAAGTGCATATTAATGAAACTAGAGTGGCTAACTGCTGCAGGTGTCTAACAGGTGCGAGCACGACAAGCAAAGTAATAACTGCGCCAACTCGCGCGCTTTAATCTAAATTTGAATAAAGGATAATGAGGAAATATACAATTGCACGGTATGACCAGAAGAGCATACGAAAGTATTTGCCTAAACACATACAAGGTTCTGGACAAAACAAAGGGTGGAAATTCATTTCATATTGCTGTTGTTGTACCACCGCCATACGAACCTACTCGATCGCTCATCGCTCGCATCGTCGTTTTTGCAAATTAAAGACGAAAAGTGTACGAAATCACCAAGTATACCGTTATGAGCAAATGTTCATAATTTTACAATTCTTAATATATTCTTCAAAATCTAACTCCTCTCGGTCGAAGTAATCCTCCTTGGATCCTATACACTTGCGTTAACGTTTTTTCCAATCCTCGAAACAGTTGTTAAAGTCAATTTCAAGAATAGCCTTCTGTCAAAACAGTTCCCCCAGAGTGGCCGTTTGAGTTTGCTGATTAGCCAGAAGTCACACGAAGATAAATTGGGTGAATACGGTGGTTGCGGCACGATATTGGTTGAAGGAGGGAATTTGGAGTGCATCACACCTCGATAATCGAAAAATATTGCCAACATACACGATCTTCTTTGCCATGATATTTGTCCGATTCATCGTCTGTTTCCGGGTCGTAAGCATAGAGACCGGATTCTCCGTCTGTCTGTGCAAGGGTTGCCCTGAGATATAGCAATGAAACTTAGAACGCGTATTCCTTGGCACAAAAGTAAGGCCGAGTTCATAGATGGGCGTAATCATAGCAATGCCACGGCCACAAAAGATCTATATAATTTTGCACTTGCTTTGAGAAATGTGTAACTGTAGACTCACTGGAAATAATATATAACTTTTAACTTTTGGGGAAGAAGCTCTCCCGCAGTTCACTCTGTGACGTCGTTGTGGCAAAAAGATCTTGTCCTAAATCCTTACAAGATCAAATTGACGCAAGAACTGAAGTCGCTTGAACATTAGAATCGTAGTATGATATGAGCAACAACTTTAAAATGCTCCGGCGATGAGGCTCATTTCTCGCTAAATAGCTTCGTCAATAAGTAAAATATGCGTTATTGGTCAGACAGCAATCCTCACGTACTCCATGAGTCACCATTGCATCATGAAAAAAGTACAGTTTGGTGCGGTTTATGGGCCGGCGGCGTCATTGGACCGCACTTCTTCCGTGATGATCCAGACCGGCACGTTACTGTGAATGGGAATCGCTGCCGCTCAATGATAACCGAATATTTTTAGCCCAAATTGGTTGATGTGAACTTGGACAATATGTGGTTCTAACAGGATGTCGCCACAAGCCACACAACGAATGTCACAATCGATTTATTGAAAACCAAATTTGGTGGAAGTATTATCTCACGAAATGGTCCAGTCAATTGGCCACCTCGGTCGTGCGATTTGAAGCCGTTAGACTGTTTTCTGTGGGATTACGTCAAGTCTACGGCTAATGTCAACAAGTCAGCGACGATTGATGAGCTTCGCATGAATATCAAACGTGAAATTGCAGCAGTATCGGCCGATTTATGCTTGAAATGGGCGATAATCGGGCTTCAACCACGCCTACTTGTGATTTATCACAATTTTAAATTCCATTTGGTTATTTCCTTTGCAGGTTCTAAGCACCAATGAATGTATCGTGCTAAAACTTTGCCACCTTGTGACCAAAAATTGTCCAAATCGGAGCAAAATTATTCAAGCCTCCAGATACCAAATATGTTGATCAAATTTCCAATTACGAACCTTTTATCGTAAATATCAGTCAACCTGTGAGATATTTTATAGAAATTCGGAAAGAATCCATTTCTAATAATAACATGTCTGTAGTTTTAAAATGGATGGAATCAGATCAACAATTTCTTTAACCCGCTTATACGCAATAAAATTATTTTCGAACATCCGAGTGATTTTTTACCTCATATATCGGTAAATATTTCAGTAATCTTAAGGGGTTAGGGGTAATCAGAGGCACGAAAAAATAAGAGTTTTCAGTATTTTTTTTTGCTACTAAATCATGTTATTTTACAAAAGCAGTAATGTGGCATTATTATAGGATAGGATTAAAGTCACGAAAATTTCAAAAAAAAAAAATTTAATTTCCGAAGTTATAGTTGTTTGTGTAGACCCTGTTTCAAAAAAAAGGTACTTGCGGTGACAAGCATGAGATCCTTGGAGATTCATCTAAAAACAATCAAACAAAAAACAAATAGTTTTATAAATAGATGATCCCGGGCCTGATCGAAGGATTTTATTTTGTTTTCAAAATTAACAAAATGGTGGCCTTTTTTAAATTTTTGCGGTCTTAAAAAATCGAAATTTTGGAAAGAATAAAAATCCTTCGATCAGACCCGAGTTTATTATATATTCTAAAAGCTATATAAATTTCATTAAAATCTACTGAACAGTTTTCGAGTTAAGTTGTCACCGATTCAAAAAACATAGTTTTGAGAAAAACGCGTTTAAAGTTTCACACTAGCGCTTTGAAGTGCCTGAGCTCTCTATCTTATTTCTCGAATAACTCAAAAACTAAATGTCGGATCAACGTGAAATTTTCAAGGAATATTTTTAAGATATAACACTTAACGAAAATGCAAAAAATATTTTTTGAAAATTTTAACTACCCCTAATCCCTTAATAAAATAAGAGAGCGTGTTTTTCAATAACGGTGTATCTTGTACCTAACATAAATCAAATCGGGTGAAAACTTGGCCTATACCCCATATAACTAACTATATATACCTAATTAATAATATTGTCGCAGAAAGAGTGAATTTTACCGTTATTATAAAACAAGAGAAACGATCTGCCAAAAAAAGCGCTAAAACTTGCGATTCAACAGTAAATTACAAAGACACGCATACATACGAACGAGATATGAGTCTGCATCGCCATGTTTTTCACCTCAGGAAATATGCACAAAAATACAACATTGACCGCAGAGAAATATACATATGTACATACATACATACATATGTATACAAATTAAATTATGAGAAAATTTTCGGAAACACAGTCGCCCAAAAAAGGTTCACACACTTTTCGTTCTCTCAATTAACTGTACAAAATAAACAAATAAACCACAAAACACGCAATTAAAATTATAGTTCAACAACATACAACCATAATAAATGCTTAAATACATAGTTTATGTAATTTTACAAGAACTAGAAGCCAATGTGTTCAGGGTTGAGTTAGTTCGCACCCCCAAGCAATTACAAAATATGTTTTAAATATGCGCGAAGGCATGTTTCTAGTTACGAAGTAACAGGTATTGAACTTATTCAGAGAGTTGAACAGAAAAGTACAAATGTGCCGAAAAATTGTGTGAAAGAGCGGATCATCGAAATGTCCGGGTCTGTAGGCAAATGCGAAATGGTCCGCATGCGCAAATCGCGCCAACGGAAACTCATTGGCAACGCTTCGCTGATTTTTTGCCTTCAACCCAGTTCGGCGCGTTCGTGGCCACACGGCGTGTTATTGTTGTATAGCGCATGGTTGTACAACATTCGCTATTCCAATTTCATGTCAAAATCGGCGAAAAACATAAAAGAATGGTGCGGTAGTAATAGCGAATTCCAGCAGAGTCTAACCCCAAACAATTGCGAAATTTATACTTTTTTTCGTGCAAATATTATTCATTTGTTTCCTTTTAGGCTCGGTAAATACTCGTATACCAGTTACGCTTCGCCACGCCGCACAATCATGATAAGTTAATTTCTTCTTAAATAAAAAAATGTATAACTGAAAATGATACAAAACGAAGGCAACCCATCCGCGAGTGTGTGTGTGCCAAGTAGGGAGCGCGAGCGGAATGGTTAGCGGCGTAAAGGCAGAGTAAAGCACTGTCATTGTACTGCAATACGCTAGGCAAGCGAACTTTTGCGCTTTTTACAATTATTACTGCTCCGATTTCAAAGTTAATTGCTGCGAGAGAGACCGAACGAATACTAGATACGTACCGGATTTTCAATTCGAAAAGCTCGAGCAAAATATCGGTGCTTACATGCGGATCGCTTGCAAGTTTTGAGTTTGACCATCCGCTTTAGTTTAGAACTTGGAGGCTACCCTTCCGATTTGTTCTACAGGTTTTGAGGACTACTCCGAACAGTAAATGGATTTAAAGCGGTTGCTATTAAAAAAGTTGTGTAAGGTGGGATCGAATGCACCCAGGCTTCAACATACCCATTCAAAGGTTCGATAGTTTCAATTACAGAAGTAAATAGAGAAAGACCGAAGGCAAGACAAAATATCTCCTATCATCAAACAAACAGTCCTCACACTCGCTACCCGGTTCCAACGGCACTGTTGACAGTCATAATTTCGAAGTCGTAGATAATTTCGCCTATCATGGAACCAGTATTAACAGCAACAACAATGTCAGCCTCGAAATCCAACGCAAGAACAACTCTTGCCAACAGGTACTTCTTTGGACTGGGTAGGCAATTGAGAAGTAAAGTCCTCACTCGACGAACAAAAACCAAACTCTATAAGTTGATCATCATTCTCGTCCTGCTATATGGTGCAGAGGCATGGACGATGACAACATTTGATGAGTCGAAGTTGCGAGTTTTCGAGAGAAAGGTTCTGCGGTTCTGAGGAAGATTTATGGTCGTTTGCGCATTGGTCACGGCGAATACCGCATTCGATGGAACGATGAACTGTACGACGACATTGACATAGTTCACCGAATTAAGAGACAGCGCCTTTGCTGGCTAGGTCATGTCGTTCGAGTGGACCAAAACACTCCAGCTCTGAAAGTATCCGACGCAGTACTCGTCGGAGGAAGCAGAGGAAGAGGAAGTCATCTCCTGCCTTGGAAGGACCAGGTGGAGCAGGACCTGGCTTCACTTGGAATCTCCAATTGGCGCCAAGCAGCGAAAAGGAAGAATGACTGGTGCGCTGTTGTTAACTCGGTTATAACCGCGTAAGCGGTGTCTACGCCAATAAAGAAGAAGAAAAATTTTCAATATGAATTTTTTTGCGATTTAAATATAAGAAAAGGAATTAAGCTATCAACCAGTAAAAGACAATTCGGTAGAATGAACATAATTGTTCTTTCGAGTTCGAGTCGAATACTTTCCACCGAGTAACTGCATTCACTCCACTTTCAAGGTAAATCTATAGAAATTTGCTTCCACTCTATAAGTGAGAATTAATGCGGCAAAACACCGATAAAGAGGTAAATCACCGCCACAGACGGTAGTCAACGATATCTCACGAACACGCACACTCTTCTTCATATCACAAACAATTTTATGGGAAGACATTAGAGTAGAAAGGGTGTACCAGCAGACAACTACATACATACATGCATATGATATAAAAAATAATAATATAATTATGTGTGCGTGTGTAAGTGTAGCAGCTCAGTAGGGAGACATTAGAAAATTTCTCATATGGAAACACCTGAGCATGTAAGATTGCAGGAAATCTACTGTGGCGTAACATCATTAAAATTAATTCAACTCACCGCCTAGTGCATCGCCTTTTCTAGTCCAGAGTACATGTACGTATGTGTGTGCGTGTGGTTGCTTGACTAGCACCCGGTTTCTTCGTAGATGTGTAGATAGGCCGGTTGATGGACAATCAGCAACACATAAGGCACACAATAGAGCCACGCAGCAGCAACATAGTATACATGAGTGCTTATATACATACATAAGTACATATTTACTTCACTACTTGCAAGGGGAATGGCTTGAATCAGCACCGGAACCATTGCTAGCCAAGTGAAGGGTCTCAACGCACGGTCAAGGTGGGATTTATGTTATTACACACTTGCTAATGATTTCTGGAGTACGTCGAGGTTTAGCCTCCGTTGTACTTGTATGTATGTACGTGCGGCATGTAAAATATATCTCGGTTTTTGGCTTACGCTTCGTTTGAGAATTAGTACTGCGATTTAGGTATTGAATCATGCCAGTCAATCTTACTGCGGGCATAATTCAGATCTTCACAACAGCCACCAATATCCTTTCAACGCATTGTTCTGAAAAATTTTTGTTATCTCAAACTGGTAGATGCCTCCTTAGAGACTATTTGATAATGATAAGGATTCTTTCAATTTTTGATAAACATTAGAGGCTTGCCACTTTCCATCATTTGCGTTTATTCAATATTTGTCGTTTGGACTCAAAGAGCTCGGTTATGTTCCATTTCCCCTGAGCAGAACTTTGCCAGTGCAAATATGCACTAAATCGGTTCATGATGTGTATGTATTAAATTCAAATGCTATTTTCTCCTTGTTTAAGTACGAGTATTTGTGATTTACTTTATATATTCAAATGAGATGTCGAACACTCAACATCTATGCAGAAACTTGCGATAATCTCTTTAGATAATAAATATTTAGCATATTACAAAGTAATATTCACGTTTCCATACATACTTATACATACTAGAGCTCTACGTTAAGTATATATTCTGGAAAAAAAAATGAAACTTAAACAAGTAAGGAATAGCTAAGTTCGGGTGCAACCGAACATTTTATACTCTTGCATCTTGGAAGAATCCAAGCCAGGAAAATAAGGTCGAAACCGGCAACCAAAGGAAAGAAATCTAAGAAATTATGTATATATAATACAAAACAATTTCGAGTTAGAGAGAGTTCGAGTTATGGAGGGAAAAAATTGACTTCAAATGCCAATTCACAAGTTCGAGTTATACAGAACTTCGAGTTATGGAAGTTCAAATGTGCACAATGTACCTGCTTATATATAATTCATACACATCGATCGACACATTCGACAAAATGTTGATAGTCTGTGCTCCTTCGCTCCTTATACGACCATAATTATCGCCAAAGTACAGAGCCGCAACAAAATTCTCAAGTCACTCGCCGGCAGCACATGGGGAAAGTCCAAAGAAATATTGTTGGCAACTTATATGGCAATCGGCCGGTCGGTCCTTAACTACGCCCCAACAATATGGTCGCCTAGATACAGTGAAATGCAGACGAGAGAGCTCCAGACCTGTCACTACACTTCGGATGCCTCTTGATATCTCCTATTGAACATCTGCATACTGCGGTCATTATGCTCCCAGTTATGGAGTATAATGAACTTTTCTCTAAGCAGTTCCTACTGGGGTGCTTTCGCAAAAATCATCTTTGCAGTCACCTGCTTGGAGCGAAACCGCCTCCTATGAACATTAAGAGGTCATTCCTCAACTACGACGACCAGACTTTGGACGCAGCTCACTTCAGACAAGCACTGACCGAAGCTATAAACACCTTCAGCGACTACCTTTCAGTAAATGGTATACATGGAGTCAAACCACCATCCATTGCAGACGAAGAGCTCGAGTTGCCACGAGGAACGAGAGTGACCCTTGCGCAGCTTCGTTCTGGATACTCCTACCAGTCTCTTACCTAGAACAGACTGTGACATATCCAATATATGTCTTGCGTGCAATGAGTCTCCGCTACTTAGCCAAAAAAGCGACACTGACCTGTGGAACAATACATCAATTAATGCAGATGACATCGCAGCCTGCAGTGATCTGTATAAAATCTGTATATATGTTTCGTTCTCTCCCAGAAACAGCCTCGCCTTTTGAAGCCAAGACACCTGTTGCCAGTGTCGACTTCTGTGGGCCCTTTCTTTTTTCCCAAGCTCCTATCGTATTGTCTGGGGGCGCACAGCCAAGAACGGTTCTAGTTCTATTGGACTGGTTACCACAGCTTCTTTCGCTGAGAGACCGTCTAACTCATTTTCACTAATTACTCTATACCAAGGATTTCTCCACAGTAAGATATTGCAGGCAGTGGAAACCCTGTTAAGCACTTTTATACATTCCAGTATCATTGTTGGTTTGATTTCAATGCATGAAGGACCGCTTGAAAACCTGGCCATGGGCACTAACAGTTTGGTATGTCGTCCCACTATACCAGACCCAATTCCCTCTGCCGTTTTCCAGCCGTCTGTATACCATTGTATTGTGCTTCAACGAAAGAGCACCTTAGAAGAAGAAGACCTTGAATCTCTTTTGAAAGTAGTTATCTTGGTAACGTCATCTCTTAGAAGGAGTGGCAATAGTAGACTTTCTGCAAAGGCGCTCTGTTTTTCAGCGTTTATTACTCTATTCTTACCATGGTTTGGTCACAGCTAGACCTTTTTGTTGTCATCTCCACACCGATAGAATCACCTCTAAAGCAACAGTTGGACACGTGGACAAAGCAGCAGTGGTACATACGCATGCTAGCCTCTGCACTGATTATCATTTCCAATGGGTAACTAAGCATCAAAAAGATATTCATTAATAATTAATACACAGCCCTTTTTAGATTTACGCAAATTCTGATAGTAAGTAATATGCGGCTACGACCGAACTCAGCTCTTCCTTATCTTATTTATTTAAACACTTCTCCTGAGAGAAAGAGGCAAGCTTTATCAGTTCCACTAATCGTACAAGTCCGTACGTATTGAAATATGCTAATCATGTACAAGTATGAATATTACAATGTTACAAAAGCAAATCAGTGAGTATTTATTGATTAAGTAGTCGATGATTAATGCGAGGAAAACACTCAGTCTATCAGTGCAGCTCAACGAAATAAGAACAAACAACGAAAGTGAAATGTCACTGATGCTAGCCATGCACGCTGAAATCTGTTTGGTGATTTTGACAAGCGTTTGTCTGTTGTCTTCGGCAGAAATCAGCGAATATGTAATAAAATCAGAGCAGTAAGTACTTAAATTTATTGAATTACTCCAAAAAGTCGATTTCCCATGAGATTTTCGTTGTAATTATCGCCAGACTACCGCCTGACCTCAACTTTATGCCCACACTTGGCAATGGACACATGGGCTATACCGTGTTTGGCGATGCCATCTTCATGAATGGTGTCTACAACGGCAAGGGAGGCAATAGTCGCCGTGCGCGTATTCCCAATTGGCTTAACTTAAGCGTGGCCACGATACAATACGAAGAATGGGAGCTCGCCATCATACCGGACATGTTTGAACTGCAACTGCAAGATGGTTACTTCCGCTGGCAATTTGGCTATGAGGCGAATGGCTTGCAGGTGAAATTAGAACATCGCACATACCCGCATCGCTACTATAATCGTGCATTGATCTATGAACTTTTCGTGCACTGCACCGGCGCTATAGGTAAAAAGCGATGACGTCTGCTAATCACCTGACATGCAATGCACTTCCGCTTCTGATACATATTTGCTTTAATGCATGCTCTTCATTTAGATCCACTGCTAATCAAGTTGACCCGCAAGCCCGGTGGTGAAAGCGAAGCTTTTGACTTCTCACCATTAGACAGCGCCAACGGTACAGTGAGCTTTAAGATGCTGCAAGGTGTAACCCGCCGAGTAGAGCACCGACATTTTCAAACCGAACCACGTAAGATTTTCGTGGCATTCAGCGATGATTGGGAGAATGAGCATACCATCGAACTAAGTGCCGGTCAAGAAGAGCTTTATTACCGCTATGTGATTACGGCAGACGAAAGCGAGGAGATTGCACGACAGGAAATGGCTGAAGGTATGTACATAAGTCTATCATCATAATTAAATGATAACAGTAATTATTTACAGTAATAAAACTTACACCGGAGATACTTTTTCAAAGGCATGCTTTAGAGTGGAGAGCATTTTGGAATGATTTTAATATACAGATTGACGGCAATTTGGAATTGGTGAGATATGACACATAATTATTGAACCATATGTGAGAATCATCAGTAAAGCTTACATATAAACATTTTTCAGTCGCACATAGTTAACGCTGGCATTTTCTATTTGGCCAATTCACTGCCATCCTTAAACACAAGCCACCCGAATGGCGCCTACTTTGGACTCAGCCCAACCGGCTTAGGGCGCGGTCAGCTCGACGCCGACTATGAAGGACACAATTTTTGGGATACAGAAATCTGGATGCTTCCAGCTGTCACACAGTTCAGTACGCGCTGGGCAGAGCAGCTGCTGCAGTACCGATTTGAGCATCTGCGCGGCGCACGATACAACGCGAAGCAAACCGGCTACCAAGGGGCACGGTAAATTAAATAATTTGGACAATATTATCTAATTCTAAGGCATTTATGCAAAGGTATCCCTGGGAAAGCGCCTACACTGGTACAGAAGTGATAAACCCTTGTTGTCCCGAGATTGCCGCCCAGGAAATCCACATCTCACCCGATATCGTATTGGCACTGCAGCAGCACTATGCAGTAACACATTCCAAGGAGTGGTTATGTCGCGTTGCCTGGCCAATCGCGAAGGAAGTGGCCGAGTTCCTGGTTAGTCGTGTCAAAGATGACGGCCGAAAGTTTCATTTAGAAGGTAACACTTTCAAGTAACGATAAAGCTCTTTCGCAAATACTCGCAAGTTGCATATACTACCGTTTGTAGGTGTCATGGGTCCAGATGAAGACCACGCCAATGTCACCGATAATGTCTACACGAATGTGGTTGCTAAGCAGTCGCTAGAGTTCGCAAGGTACAGTTTCGAGTTGAAGCAAAGACAATGAATAAATGTTCGTATTGCATTTTGAATAGCTTTGCGCGCTCCATGTGTGCTTTAGCCGACGGTCGGCCCGATGTTTGGTTAGACATCGCACGGCGCATACAAATCTTGTACGACGAGAAACTGGATTACCATCCGCAGCACTTGGGCTACAAGCGCGGTGAGATTGTGAAGCAGGCAGACGTCGTTCTGCTGGGCTATCCCATACAGTATGCCATGTCCAAGTAAGAATCAAGCGCCATTTTAAATTATAGTCTATAAACAGTGAAGAAATTAATATTTTACCGTATCTAGCGTTACACGACGCAACGACCTGCTCAACTATGAGGCGGTGATCCGCGAGTCGGGACCGGCCATGTCATGGTCGATGTTTGCCATTAATTTTTTGGATGTCCAAAGACATAGAAAAGGCTAACTTATATTTCCAAAGGGGCTACAAGGACTACATACGGCCGGAGTTTAAGGTATGGTCGTCCACGGGGGGACTCTCATTTGAAGTTATGACTTTGTATTTGTAGGTCTGGAGCGAGAACAAGATTGGCTTTCAGGGTTCAGCAAACTTTCTTACGGGCATTGGTGGTTTTCTGCAAACAATTATCAATGGCTACGGTGGCGTACGTGTGCAGTTGGATGGCAATCAGTCCGTAATGGTATTTCAGAAAACTTACTGTCTGCCCACGAGCAAAGGCTTCACGATCAATGGTAAACTTGGGATTTATGAACGGCAATCCGAAGTTTGTGGACATTAATTCCTTTTATTTAGGCATTAAGTTCGCGCAATCAAGATTTTCGTTGAAAATTCGTGCAAATGGCACAACAACATTAAGCTGTGTGGAAAAGGGTGACTTGAATATCGAGCTATTGGTCGACTCCCAAAAGTATGCAGTACATGAGCATTTCTCAAGTAAGTGATGGACATCATTTCCAGAGCAAAATAAAAATGTATTTTTTGTTTTCATTTCAGTCGACCTGACCGGAAGTACAGCTTCCCTCCGCACGATTTAAACAGCAAATGCTTTTCCGTATTGTGTCTGGTTTCATGCATCTCAGATTTATTGTAGACATTTAGAAAAAATAAGTTATTCTACAATACTAGTTTATCTTGTAGGACTATTTAATAAATGTTGTGAGCTGTGGGTCTTCAACGCTTGGTGACCACTTCATAATTGTCCGTTTGGGCTATTGCAATGTTCGTTTTGGTATTGTATGGGAATGCAGACTGGTTACGACTGGTTAATTATATGGTGAAAGTTTAGATTATCATAGGGCTACAATACTTAACGTTACGAAGAGTTCAACCGCAAATTGCTTAAATAAAAATTGTACATAGGAAGTCTCCTATTTATATTTGGATATTGTGGCGCCAGTAACAGCAGCGGTTTGCTTGCCGCCGCTAAGTACCACGAACGGTGTCTTCGTTTCCTTTTGCTTCTGCTGCAACATAGTGAGTGTGCCCAAAGGCGTGTCTGTGGAGCTCATCGTCTTCATCAACTTTAAATATAAAAAAGTATTTGTAATAAAGTATTAAATTTTCACTTTGGCAGATTTGCGAATGTTACTTACGCCCTCTTGCTCCATTTTCTTCAAACGTTTCTCGATTTTGTTCTTTCCCGGCCCCTTGCCATGGAATTTATGGGACAAATATCGGAAAGCTTCCTTCGAGTTGAGAATACGGCCATTGTCATCAATGTATTCCAACTTCACGTTTGGTTTGAAAGTGTCTTTGTCTTTGAACTCCATAATAGGACCGGCGTGGAAACGATCACGTCGTCCAAACTTATCATCTTCCCTGAAATTTATATAAAGTATATACATTTAGTGATGGTAAATTAAATCGCATGAAGCCTGGTTTACTTACACTGCTGATTTGTCTTCAATGGAATAATTCTTTGCTTGCAGATGTGCCATCTTTGAGTTGCTTGGCCTATTGTGCTCCTCCTTTTCTAAATAGCCCTTCGATAGGGCTAAGCGTAAAGCGTTCGCCACACCAGCGCTGACGTCTGGTTCCTCATCCAAAATGGCGACCTCCTCCAAATTATCGCCCATATCTTCAAATTCGGCTGGCTGTATGACTTCATCTGGATTAACTGAATTCCACGTTCCATGATTAAGTTCCGGTTCATTGTGCCGATCGTTATATCGATCTTCGTTGCCGTCATTCGTTTCGAAGTCCATCATATCATTGGAGTCTTCGTCTCGATTGCCAGCCATGCCATAGGTGGGTATATCACCAAGGGTACGACAGAACTCAGCAGTAGCGTTGAGTACAATGTTGCCGTCTGCACCACGGATGCCACCCTCGCCGTCTGCACCATCAACAGGTTCTGTTTTGATCTCATCCTTGATGCTGTTTATATCGATTGGAAGTGATTTCTTAATTATATTCTCTTTTTGTTTTAACTTTCGGGCTTTAGAAAGTATGCGTTCAAGGTCATCGTCAGCTTCTTCCACCTTTACTTGTGAAACAACGTCTTTTGTGTCGTCTATATCCATACTTTCCGCTTCCCGATTCCGACCTCTTCGGCTCCCTAAGTGCTGCTCCAATGGCTCATCAGTTAATGGAAGCAAGTCTTCGACTTTCAACTTTTTCCTTAGTTTCTTTACTTTTTTCTTCGGTTTTTTGAATCTGTAACGAGAAAAATTACCGATTAACTGGGAGCAAAGTTAAAATAAGTTTGTTTGTTTTTACTTCGTCAACTCAGCCTCGGAATATGTATCAGAAGCAAGTTCGATTCTGGCATCCTCCAAGGTTTCCAAACGCTTTCCTGCGAGTTTTGTTTTTATCTGGAAAGAAAATTGTCAATAGGAATTTGAGCATGATTAATGCATATGATTACCTCTAACAATTTTCTGCGGTGCTCGCGTTGTTCCTCTACGTTATCGCCAATGACAAATTCTTTCTTTTTCTTGTTTCCGTCAATATCCTCGTCGTATTTCTCCAATATTCCACGTTCTATTGGATTACCCAGCTCGTCATACTGTTCTTCGTATACGTTGTATCCGTAGCTTAGAGGATTTTGTTTCTTATTTTCAACATTTTTACGATAGCGCTCTTCGTCAATCAAATTCACGTTTATCAGAGCATCTTCTTCTTCGTCCAAAACGTCTTTATCTTTCAGAGTCAGTATAACTGATTTGCCTTCAGTGAACTCATCCATATCGTGTTCCACTCGTAAACCTTTGAGATGCTTATCATTGTAAGCCTTTCGACGTGCTGCCTCTTTTTCCTTTTCTACTAAATCGTTTACGCCAAATTCAGCATCCATTTCTTCAATCATTCTCGCCTAACAACGAAATATTTTAAAAAGACTGAAATAGTTACTTTTCATTGTAATACAAACCCGCTTTTCAGCTTCCCTTTTTTCATCAACAACCCGGCGGTTTCGTGATACCCATTTAGAGACATCATCCGTTTCTTCGTCAGATTCGCCTAATGTACGTATGCGTGCTAATTGCTCCTCCAAGAACCTTTTCTCCTTTCGTTGTTTCAGTTTCTCTCTCATTTTCTCTGCTTCGGCCTTTTCTTTTAAGTTCGACGCAGGTTTATGCAAAAATTCCCCCCATTCGTCTTTATAAGAGGACAGTTCTTTTTCGCCTGGCTGTACCTTTTTGGCTTCCACAGCAGCTGCGGATGAAGTAGCTGGCTTTGAAGGTCCACTATCTACTTCAAGAGGTTTCAGCCCTAACTTAGCGCGTAGTTTATTTGTTTCTTCAATGGAAAGACTATCGCCTGCGCCATTTTCAGGAATAGGTGAAGGAGATCTGGTTTCCCGAGCCTGTCGATCTTTTGATTTATCAATTACTTTCTCACGTTCTCTTTCCCGGTCACGATCTCGATTACTTCTATCAAGTTCAAAACGTTGTTCTCGTTCTCGAACTCGCTCACGATCTCGTTCTATCCTGTCACGCTCTTTTTCTCGTAGTTCTCGGTCTCTATCTCGAGCACGATCCCTTTCTCGGTCTCGATCTCGTTCTCTTTCAATTCGAACTCGTTCCATTTCTTTTTCTTTACGGCGCTCCAATTCCCGTTCCCTTTCATAGCGGTCCCTTTCCTTTTCTCGCTCACGTTCACGAATCCAATCTTTATCCTTTTCCCTATCCTTTTGGCGTTCATGATCTTTTTCACGTTCTACAACATGCTTTGACAACTGTGGCGGCGGCGGTGCTTCATATTCAATATCACTATCTTGTCCGTAAGTTCTTAATGGGTTATCATCAAGAGGTACCTCAACGCAATCAGAACCTAAAAATGAAAAAACACGCTATTAAATCATAAAAAATTTAATTTTGATAATCGCTTTGTACGATGATTTCAATTTCAAAAACGCTTTCAAATAGTGGCGAAATTTTTCATACATTTTCAATATCTGCCGCAAATCTGAAAAATAGTAAAAAGAAGAGAAAAACGCGATGATTTATCATAAACACGTAAATGATTGTGTAACTCTTGGAATAGTATAAAAATACAATTTACATTTCTTTACAACTTGAATTAAATCGCTCTTTGAACTAATGTTTTTATGCTATTCCAATAAAAGCGGCCAGGTCCTAATTGACGCCGCTTACACTGAGTTACACACTAAAATACTGTGTACAATATATCAGCGCACTACAGTGCACTTACTGTCATCTGAATCCGACTCTTCTAAAGCAATAACTTCTGTATGATGGCGACGTTCCTTTTCACGATCGTGGTCACGATCACGATGTTTTTTATGGCGATGCCGATCCTTGTGTTCCTTATGGCGCTTGTGCTTGTGGTGACGATGCGAAGATGAACTTTCACCTTCATCAATTCCTTCAATGCTACGATGTTTGTATTTTTTGTCTTTTTTATGTTTTTTTCCACTTGAAGAAGATCCCATTTTTATTTATTTGCCAAAAATGCACAAAATTACAATTTATTCACCGAAGACCCCCAAAAACTATTTTCAGAAAGCAGTAAACGTTTATGAATGTTAGTTTGACATTTAAGGAAAACAACAAAATGTCAAAGTAGTGTATTCGCCGATAATATTATTGTGAATATAAAAAAATAAACACCTGATTTTTATTTTTTATGTTTTGTATGGTTTTATTTAATTTATACATTATGAAATAGAACTAATTTAAAATAATCACTTTATAAAATTCTAATAACGTCAACATTAGACTTACAACAAAAATAGGTTTTAGTTTAAGAATAACTTTAAATGTAATTTTAGTGTTTTTCTAAGCTAGCGGCTTGTTGCGCAAATGATACTTTTAGTGCATTTAGACGAACTAACTCTTCCTGTAATTCTGTGTATTCCAAGTATGATAAAGTTCCTTGAAGCAGCATAGCGCATTTAAGTTGTAGCACACGTGCTACTTCTGTTTGTTTACGTTTTAAGGTGCTCACTTTTTTGGACATATCTTCCGATTCCTTGGCCGATTCTGATGATGACTTTGAATGCTTTTTAGATTTCTTATGCGATTTGTGAGTTTCTTCTTGTTTCTGTAAAAACATATTTGCATATTTTATTATTTTTACTTTAACTTAAAAGAATCACTCTGCTTACCTTTGATTTGCCCATTTTCAGGATTCACAATAAACAATGTGCCGTCAACATTCATGAACTGTCAAAAGCTGAATAGAAATCTGCTTTACCTACAGAGCGGTAACAACGCGAAATTCAAACAAGTCAGACACGATCGTATAGAAATTTATTTACGTCAGTGTTATTTCTTACTAATTTCATAATTAAATAATTTAAATGATATATTTCAGTCAACATGGCTGATGCAAATGAAACATTAAGCATCCTCAATGCTGAGGCACGTAGGCAGATGGAAACTAAACGAGATAATGAATTGTGCAAGATCAGGAAATTACGTTTGATACTAGATAACTTACAAAAAATAAGAATAAATAAATTGGATTTACCCGATAGTGGTGAACAAGTCGATTATACTTTAAAAGTGCTTGACGTCAACGACTACTTGCATATGACTGTTGGAGGCGCAGACGACTTTCTTCTAGGTAAAACAATTTAAAAAATAGCGTAATTTTTTCTAATTAATATTATTCCTAATAGGCTTGAAAACTCTTCGAGAGTCCATAAATTTGACATATACTGAGCGGAAAGCTATACGCGAAGAAATTGTATCCTTGTTACGTCTAAATTTACAACCAATCATTGATTTTGGTAAAAAGTTGAAGGCAGAAGTACCGGATGTATTTGTCGAACTTGGTACGCCACCACCAATCGGAAAATGTGCCTCCAAAAAGCTCTCTGGATTTAATCAAATAATTTCCTTGGAGTCCCAACATCGTTCTAATTTGGAAAAACTGGCAGAAGTTCGTAATCGCAAATGTGCTTATCTTAAAGCTGCTGCAGAGTTAAAAATGGGTCCATACTTGGCACATGAGTTAGAACTCTTACATGCCCAAGGAAGACTAACGCAAGAGAAATCCAATATTCTAAGAAACTACTTTACTAATGAATTGCTAGCACGAACAGAGCATTGCGCGAAAGCACTCAAAGAAGTTGAAAATTACATAGATATGGAGACAGAAAAAATTGCGGGAGCGGAATCAAATTAGTGCACCTTCAACCTTTTTTTATCGATATAATAAGTGAAAAATATGTAATAAATTAAAAATAAATAATGTATGTTTCTAGATGTATTTAACATCCTTGAGTGGCAACACTTTATCCCACCCACATCACCGTACGCCTCTTACCCGTAAAACCGGCTTTCAGCTGTCATTGTACCATGAAGTTTGTCTTTTTTGTTTGTATTTTTCGACGCCAATTTTATTCTCACGTAAATAGTTAATGCTCTAAAGCTGAAAAAATATCTACATTTCAAAATGACCTCTGATGACATAAAGGAGAATTCTGAAGTTAAAGAATCTAGTAATGCTAATAGTGTAGAACCACCTCCGCCACAGGCCACGGAGTCGCCTCCTATAATCGATTTGGAACTGCCTTCAAATATTACCGCAAATTCTTTAGGAGAAAGCGAAGAATCTGATGAAGATAAAGATGAAACAGGAAGTGTAATAAGCACGGCGACGACTACTACATCGCGTAGTAAATCGCCCAATAACAGGAAGAATTCAAAACCACGAAAAAAGTCGAAAAAAACAGTAAAGCCACTTTACAAATATGTGTACGTATGTATAGTAAAACTATTACCTAGTTTAAAGATGCTAACTTCTGTTTTTGTTAAAGTTGTCATCTGCGTGAGGATCACGGACAACCCTTATTCGGTGCACAGTTTAATCAGCATCTTATCAAGGAGCAGGCAATTTTCGCATCAGTGGGAAAGGATCGTATATCGATTTATGAGTGTCCACGAGGAAACGAGCAAGGTGACAACAATGCAACTGGAATAAAGTTGCTCCAGTGCTATGCGGATCCTGATGTAGATTAATATATTTATTATTAAGAAAGCTTATTAAACCATTTATTTTTCTGCAGCCCGACGAGAATTTTTATACATGCGCCTGGTCGTACGATCCTGAGAACGGCGATCCAATACTTGCAGCCGCTGGATATCGAGGAGTTATACGCATTTTCAATCCATCGAAACATATTTGCACTAAGCACTACATTGGTCATGGGCATGCGATAAATGAGTTAAAATTTCATCCCAAACTGCCTCAGTTTCTATTATCGGGCAGTAAGGATCACTCGCTTCGGTTATGGAACATTCAAACAGATGTATGTGTGGCTATATTTGGAGGTGTTGAAGGACATCGCGATGAAGTGCTTTCCGTTGATTTTGATTTACGCGGCGATCGGATTATGTCTAGTGGGATGGATCACTCATTGAAATTATGGCGCCTTGATAAGCCTTCGATTAGGGATGCTATTGAAAATAGTTGCACATTTAATATCAGTAAAAACGCATCACCGTTTCCAACAATTAAAGAGCATTTCCCTGATTTCTCTACACGAGATATTCATCGTAATTATGTAGACTGTGTGCAATGGTTTGGAGACTTTGTTCTTTCCAAGTCATGCGAGAATTCAATTGTATGTTGGAAGCCTGGCAAACTTGAACATACTGATGTTAAAGCTCAGGATTCCACAACAACAATTTTACATCATTTTGACTATAAGGAATGCGAAATATGGTTTGTTCGTTTTGCTTTCAATTTTTGGCAGAAGGTTTTGGCTCTGGGTAACCAGCAGGGCAAAACTTATGTTTGGGAGTTAGATAATTCAGACCCAAATTTAACTAAATGTAGCACATTGGTACATCCTAAGTGTACAAATGCAATTAGGCAGACGTCGTTCTCCAAAGATGGAGCCATTTTGATATGTGTTTGTGATGATGGCACCATTTGGCGATGGGATCGTTCAAATTAACTTTTTATTTAAATCTCATAACAAAACATTTTTCACCAAGTACATACATACATACTATGTTAGATATAATCATACAAAATCTGTGAAGAGCATATTTTTACCCTTATGAATGTCAATGTAATTCTTATTTATTTTTATAAAAAAGTAAATCAATATAAATTATACATTTCAAAGATGATTGGAAATCATTTTGGAACAACCGAGTCACCGATAAAAGCAAATACGCCTCTGCCATCGAGTGGGTAAACATTCAAACACTTTTTTTCTTCCCAAACTACTTTCTAAGAAAACTTGTATGCATTCTTCTACATTTGTACGCCACTGCAGAGCTTTATAAAGGGGAAATTCATCACCAGCTCTTTTCATTCGTCGTAACGCAGTTTGATAACATTTCCATGGTTGTGGTTCAACAACAAGTAATTCAGCCAGGTCACAAACTTTCTCTAGAAACAGTTTTAAACCGTCATCGCCATGGTTCAAATGAATCCACATAGTTACAGAAAAACTACAAACCACGTCAAAAGTTTCACGATCCCATTTGTGTAAATATTCGTTAATTTTACGAGACTCATTTGAATCCATAATATCCAGATGTTCATAACTCACGTTTGACGGAAATTCATTTCCAGTTTTAGCTCGCTTCACTAAATCTGAATCGATGTCAACACCTAGTATTTGTATATTACGATTATGTATTGTACCAACGCATTCATTTAAAAATGTATACAACAGCTGAGTCAGGTTTCCAGCATTGCAACCAATATCCAGGACTAAGTAAGGCTCGCCAGTTTGGGGATTCTCAGTCCCAATCCACACATCGCGTGGTAATAATTTTAATCTTTGCCCCGCGTTGTTGAAATTATAGTAGTTTATAAAGTTTCCATATTGTACAGCTCCAGGATCATTATTTCGGAATTCCATTTTTACTTGGGTAGTTCTTTTGTTTATACAGCTGTTTGCAATGACGTTTATACATGTATGCATACTAACTATACATACATTCATACTATGTTTACATTTTGGAAACAGTGAAGGAAGGATAATTGAAATAGTTTAAAATAAAATAAATGGGTTTGAAAATAAAAGACGCAACGACCTCATATATTGTAAATTAGAAACGATAATAAGATAAGTGAACAAAAAGGAAAATCTATCATTTTTAGCTTATTTTATTAAATTCAAGTACAACTGCTTTACCGACTGCATTTTATGGTCATTTGAAGCTCTCTGTAATATCGCTGTATTGCTGAATAGCCGACGCGTCGTTGTAGCCGTCATTTTGACTGTCAGATTTTAAGCAACCACTATCTCTTTCTCACACATTACTTAAAACATAAATTATGCAAAGTGTAATCTTCAACAGCAATGTAAAAATAAATTTGTACCGTCGGTGACCGTTGTACAGTGAAATTATTGCCATTTCGATATCAGTTTTTCATTGTTAAAAGTGAAAACGGTGAAAAGTTCTTTGTTTTTGTAGCAAAAAATTAGATTTTTACGAAAATGAGTGGCTGGAATTAGTAAAAGTGACTGACGTGTAGTGAAGTACATACATACTTTACCTACATATATGATATCTGTTTAGTGGTGTTCTTTGGGGTCGTGTTCGTTGACCGTCGTTCGTCATTTTCGTTTGTCGTGTCGCATTCGTGTCGTTTGTCGTTGCATTTCCTGATAAACAATAGAAATTTGTGAAATTATTGAAATTGCAGTGCGATTTCTTATTAAAAAGCTATTGAATACCAAAAGCAACAGAAATCTATTGAACAAGTGAGTACGATTTTAATATAAAATTTTTAGTGCATACATTCGTCTAAACATAAAAAAATATTGTGAATAAAAGTAGGGATTAATTGTTGCCTTTGAGATACTTCCTTATACTCAGTAATTTATACGTATCGGGAGCTTCCCCAAGAAATTATGATTCTTATGCCTATGTCGTGTATATGTATCTGTGCTGCTTGTATAATAGCGAAACAAATTTGTGTTGCTTAGTTTGCGAAGATGTTGCCCCACAGAAGGTTGAACAGATTTCCAGATACTTGTTTACATATACATGTGCACTTGTACCTATTTGACACGTGTGTGTGGTTAATTGTGTATACGCGAGATTTGTTGTCTAAACTAGAGAATTGAGGCATATATACAAACATGAATGTAAGATTTCCTTTACAACAGAAAGCTACAAAGTGGATAAGAGAACGGCACCTGGAACTGCTAGATTTCTGAAAATAGCGATAAGTTCAATATAATTGTTTAAATTTCAAGTCGAGTATGTAAATGACTATGAAATAATAATATTTACTTTAATTTTTTTTATTAAACAATTTAAACCGATTTTGTAATTAATAAATTATAGAATTAATGTTGAATTCATAAATACTAAACATTATTTCAGTCTTTTGAAGTGCACGTTATTCCTAGTTGAGGCCGCTGTAAATTTAAAAACACTTGAAAGCATGGAGCGTACTATTTTTAGACCGTCAAAAACCGGCATCCAAATGTTTATCAATTAAATTCATTGTTGGTTAATGAATAATGCCGATTTCAGTAGAAATTCACATTAATTGACTCTCATACACACCTATCAGTTTCAACGGGTGAGTGAGTCATGTAATCAAAACACCCTACGTTCTATATACATATGTATGTACACTATCTGGAGCTGCGATTCCTTCAAACTCTCATTGAGTTAAATATGAAATGATTAATAAAATACACAATTATACGTAGTTGAATAATAAATAATTAGTTGCTTTAGGTTTGTTGAATGTTAGCACCTACATATGAACATTCAATCCGTATGCAATTTCATACAGTATCGGAAAAAACGTTTGCAGCTAGAGCGAAGTCCTAGATTTTTTTGTATTACAATGCCATTTTTCCCTGTTTGTTTTTTGTTTCTTGTGTTTTGTTTCTTGACATTTAAATTTACAGCATTGAAGTTACATATTTTGCAATGTTTACCGCGATCTTTTTTTATTTTGCTGATTTTATTTGAACACAATTTAAATGTATGGCAATCCACCGCGACAAAACAGTTGCAACTCTGTTTTCTTCGTTTCTTTTCTCTTTTGTTCGTTACTTTTACTAACGGTATTGAGTTTGAATTTATTATAATATTCAGCTGAGCATAATTTCTGCGCTGATTTTTTTGCGAAAACACGTTTTTACTTTAAATTTTTTACAAAAAAAATAATGGCTCCAAATAAATTCGGTGAAGCACTGCGAGCACGTGTTATTGATGATTATAATAACAGAATTTCTTAAAAATTAATTTCTATTAAGTACGAAATTCACAAGTCACCAATTTCAAAAATAATTTCGAACTTTGTTAGGAACAAAACTGTCGCAATAGTGCATTGGGGAGGCCGACCAAGAAAAACCGATGAAAAACTGACAGATCAGATGGTAAAAAAATATCCGTTGAAAAACGCTCCGCAATTGGTAAAGGAGCTTGGGTTACTAATCTGCTGAAGAACGGCCGCTCGTAGCCTGTAGCAAATGTAACCAACTAAAACGATTGCAATTCGTTAAAATCATAGGAATGGAAACAAACATAGTTGTGAAGTTATGGACTGGGAATGCTTTTTTGCTTCTGGTTTGGGGCCGCTTCATCGTATTAATGGTAGCATGGATCGGTACGTTTACAGAGGCATTATGGAATCCGTAATGTTGCCACATGCTGAATGGGAAACGCCACTTAAGTGGGTCTTTCAACAGGACAACGACTCGAAACATACGGCAAATGTCCTAAAATCATGGTTCCAATGAAATAAATCCTTATTTATACATGTATATTTGACCCTTTATCTAACTCGATTATTTTTTGGTGATACAAACAACCGTTAGCTGAACAAAAATATTATACTCTGTAGCAATTTGTTGCAAGAGTATAATAATCCTAGTCAAAACTTTTAAAACTATGGTAAATATTGTTGGCCAGTGTATGTACATTTATGTACATATGTACTTATGTATGTATACTTGCAAATGTAGTTTTGTTTGAT
This sequence comes from Bactrocera zonata, assembly GCA_037783105.1. Classification (NCBI taxonomy): domain Eukaryota; kingdom Metazoa; phylum Arthropoda; class Insecta; order Diptera; family Tephritidae; genus Bactrocera; species Bactrocera zonata. The sequence goes on along the minus strand of JBAWJQ010001189.1, from coordinate 53,043 downwards.
CCTTTTTCAACTTATTTTGATGCTAAATGCTGTGGGTAGATTCTCATCACACTTACACACAACTGTATTGATTTCTAGCATGAATATACCAATTGACCTTTACGTAAATGACATATTATTAAAGTTGCATGGAGGCCAACGACATGTGGATGCTGTGCCGAGACAACAGCGAAGAGTGTACTTGCCCTAGATTCTCTTTTAATGTACACACACAGCCACAGATACGTGATGCTAGTTTATAGGTCAACCTTTTCAAAATCTTTTGTGGAGTTCACTGAAGTTTATTAGCAAAATTTTACGAACAAATTACCCTTTTTACCCACATTGATTTATTTTTCATATTATCACGCTTACTGAGTATTTAGACAGATATGGATAAGTATGAAGAAGTCTGACTTAATCACAAAATAATTTTGTATTTTTGAATTTTTACATATTCAGTGGTTGCATTGGTTATTCAAACGAATGTGTAGAGCAATTACCTAACTCAAAAAAGAATAATTTGAGACATTGTATCCCCCATTTATATAGAAAGGACTTTGTTATCCAGTGGTACTCATGAGAGTTTTTTAATTCTGATCAGCAATAAAAAACAAAGCTTAAACTTGCATCATAGTATCTATACAGTGGACAGCAGCTCAATTCCCAAACAAAGTGTCTTCGACTTAATGGTTACAATGGCCATAAATATGATGGGAATGCACCGCGCGAACGCGTCACAATGCAGTCGTTCATCGCACATCTTGCTGACTTGCCGCAATGCACTGAATACGGTAAATGGCTAGGCGCCTTCCGTTTGCACTACAGCAGTGTGTGGCGGCATCAGCAGCGCTGCATAAAATGGCAAATTTTCCGAGAATTTTTACCTAAACACAACTCTTTCAGGTTAGATGGTTGTTGGAAAGCGACATTGGCAGACATAATTGAAAACAACACTTCGTACAAGTTAACAATAAAGCGTACAATCGACCGTGTCAGAGCCGTGATATGTGAGGGCTACATCGGCTTCCATTTAATCCGATGAATATGGCTAATTACAAAATAATCGTCGCGAAAATAGCTTTTAAAGTCCATACACGTACATATGTTGTAGTGTACATTTTTATATGCCCTGTAGGAAAATGCATTAGTTTGAAAATTGTTCCGTTCAATAGCGCCGGCGAATGACTTTGTATCTTCTTCTACTTCTTTATTGACGCAGACACCGTTTACGCGGTTATAGCCGAGCTTACAGCAGCGCGCCAATCATTCTTCCTTTTCACTGTTTGGCACCAATTGGAGATTCCTTCTCCACCTGCTCTTTCCAACGAAGGAAGACGTCCACTCCTCAGCTTCCCCCGACGGGTACTGCGTCGAATACTCAGCGCTGGAGTGTTTTCATCCATTCGGACAACATTACCTAGTCAGCGTAGCCGCTATCTCTCAATTCAGTGAACTACATACATATGTTAATGTCCTCGTACATGTCGTACACAATGCACAAAGGACCATAAATCTTCCGCAGAACCTTTCACTCGAAAACTCGTTACGCCGACTCTCAGATGTTGTCATCGTCTGTGCCTCTGTATTTTATAGCAGGACGGGAATGATGAGTGACCTTTAGAATTTGATCTTTGTTCGTTACTTTATTTCTCAATTGCCTGGTCAATCCGAAGTAGCACCTTTTGACAAGAGTTCTTTTATATATAAACCATTATTGAGTTCTTCGATCGATCCGACCTAGTACGAAAGAGTAAAACATTAACCAGTTCATGATGTGAAAACAAGTACCTCGGAGAATTGATTTCGAAATTCTTAGCACATCTAGAACTAGCCCAGTTTATATATGGGGTATTCCATACCAAATCCACCACTTCTGAACCCAACCCTTTTAGATTTTTCTGAAACATTTTGAAGTCTTTTCAAATCCTTTGTCTACCCTTTGAAAAAGCATTTTTCGAAAAAAATAGTTTTTTTTTCAAAGCCATAAATTTTGTGAATCGACTTTAGGGACCTTTCTTAAAAATTTGTTTTGAATGAATTTTTCGAAAAAATATACGAAAACATTTAACATTATCAATTATATCAAATAGCCGGTAACTTTTGTAGTAAAATTGTCACTTTTTGGAGGTTCACCATTTTTTTCTAAAAAAAAAAAAAAAACTTCAATTAATTTGACAATTTTTTTGTATATAATTTGTATATATTATATACTCAATTTGCGAAACCTCCACTTTCACCCATACCCATCTCGAAATCCTGACACGGTATTCAAAAGTCTCTTTTAGGCTATGATGGACTCATTCCAATTTGGGAGAAATGCTAGAAACTAGTCTGACAAATTCTCATTTCCTTGCTGGGTGCCCTGGTTAGCGTATTTGTGAGAGTAGTAGGCACAGAAGATGATTTATACCAATTTGAGGACTGTGACTGTGCGCAATTTATACAGTTTGTTTATCGCACATAAGTACGAATGTGTGTATGTTTGAAACTCACAATGATAACATTGCTTGGTGACATTAAGGCAAACGGTGGCTAAGGCAAGACAGCGCGAGATTCTTCAAATGCGGAGCAACATACAGAGAACAAGCTGTTGAGTGGTTGTTGTGAGTAGCCAGTGGCAAATGCTAACACCGTAGACCGCGTCAAAAGCACAACTAGATATGGAACTACGTGCACATGTACATACATACATACATAGTTATAATAAAACTGGACACGATCCTACTTATCCACATACTATATGTACATAGCGGTGTTTGTGCCTTCCAAACGTTTGCTTCAATGTAAGACAGTAGTCACAGAAATCTTGATCGTCCAGCTAACTGGAAAATTTTCAATGCTCACGCGCTAGCGCAAAAACTAGACAGACAGATAGGTAGATGGAAAACCAGCAGGTTCTGTCTGGTTCTTCCTTCGTTGGCCACTGGCAGGAGTCACACTTTGTGTGCGTGAAGATTTATTAGATTTTAAATGCAATAATTATAACTTTATTGCGCGAAGGTACTCGCTTCGAATACCAGATAAGTTGCAATGCAAGCCAAATACTCGGATCACCGCCTTGGGTGGCAGCGGTCTAGCCATTTGGAGGTGTTGAATACGGCATATGAAAACTAGTTATATGTCAAGAGACGTTTGCACTTCATATTTATGCATGTATGCGATACATACATAAGTACAGCTCAGTACACTTAAAAATTTGTATGAAATAGGATTTGTTGGTAATAAAGAATTAGTATGTTGTGTAGACGTCTAACAATGGTTAGTGTTAGGAGAAGATTTTACTGCATTAGTGTTTTGAGTGGTATTGCAACATTAATAACATAAATAATCAGCGTGATGGGCTAAATTGATTTAGCAAAGTCCCCCTCTCTGTGTGTCTGTATATACGCGTCTAGTCCCTCAGTTTCTGAGATATCTTCTGAAATTTTGTCCACGTTCTTTTCACCCTAAGCAGTTGATTATTTCTCAGAATCGCCGATATCGGACGACTATAGCATATAGCTGCCATACAAACCGACCGATCAAACTCAAGTCCTTGTATGAAAAAAATTTTATTTGACAAATTATATTTACGAAATTTGGACACAAATTATTGTCCAAGGCAACGCTACATTTTCTAAATAATAGCATATAATTGTCCTTCAAACTAATCGGAAAAAAACAACAAAAACATATTTTATAACCCTTAATGCTTTTAAAAATGAAGGTGTAAGCGTAGCATAGCTTCGGTGCAGCCGAAGTTACCGTTTTTTCTTGTTATATACATCGTTGCTTCAGTTTTCAATTATTTGACCCATCTAGCGTATGTACGAATAGTTTCGGCTGGTACACCTGCATATACTTAGTTCAACTTCATTAAATTACAGCAATTTTCGCCTCACACCCCATCAGCTTCAGATACTACACACGAGCACGCAAATAGCAATTGCAATCGCATTCGTGCCACAATTTGAAAACCAACCAACTTAACTTACAACTTGCAACACATTGCATTTTCGCTAATACATGATTTATACGCGCCATACTTTGTAGCTTTGCTTTCTTGTCCCTTTGCAACAGACCTCTCGGCTGTTCCGTCCTGCCTCTTGCAACCATATGTATCGCATATGCATGTAAGTGTGTGCGCACAATGTGCTTTTAGATGCTTGTTTGGCCCCATGCATGCATCGTATAAAAATATGCTAAACAACATTAATTATTATTATGTGCGCGTTGCCATCGGTGGTGCAAAGTGAAACGAATAGGGGCGCTAAGATCATTCGAATCGATTACAATCTAAATTTACTATATTCGTATGTTGCTGATATGGGCAAAGGCATTTATGGCAGCAAAAAATTATACAAATTAAAGGAAAAGCATTATTAAAAAATCGGAATGTGGTTGTTGTTTCGTGTGTTTTGTTTTTGCAATACAAATGTTTGCGTGTCTATACGTACTTCTCTAATTTTTTAACCAATGTCTTTTGGGGTTTCGGTGCGATCGCAACACATTTAGTGGTTGTATACATGCGAAGAACACTTGTCCTCATATTAGTTATATCGAATTCGCATAGAGTCAGATGATTGTACGTGCTACATGTGCTATTGGTTCAGTTAATGTTGGGCACACGCCAGTCTGTACAGTGGGCCTATAGTGGATCAATATCGATCTGGAATACAAGCTTTTAAGAAACGTCTCATGGAATTACATATATTTATATGTATGGGCTTTGTCCGTAAAGTAATAGGATTTATTAAACCAATCGTTGAAATGTTTTGAAAACTTTCAAAAAAGGCTCCTTCTGCGTCGATGCAGCACTGTCGGCGCGATTTCCAAGCATTGAGGGCGTCACGGAAAGCATTTTCCAGAATAGCCTTGAGAGCTGAGGTGTATACCCTTCCATCAGCCTTTTCAGGCAAGGAAACAAAAAAGTCTGGGGGAGCCACATCTGGGCTGTAGAGCGACTGCGATGTCTTGCCGGACCCGATTGACTCTTCGTTGGAGTCCCTTGAGGACTTCCACGTCAAACTTGGCGTTGACGGTTCGTCCAGGAGCAACAAATTCATGGTGGACAATGCCTTTGATTTCAAAAAAGACAATGAGATTATGATCTTCTCACTTTGGATTTGCTCATTCTTCCGGACTTCATCAGCGACCTCTTTCAGGCCTTCCAAAAAGGCAACATCCAGGTGCTCGGAGACAACCAACAGCCACTCGTTCATTAGCTAGGAACGCTCTCTACCGAATCCAATCGGTGCGCGCACGTTCCGAAGTCCAGTCGCGGCGGAAGAAAATCAGTCCTATTGCTTTCCGGACAAACCCTCTATATTTAATTTATATACATATGTATATTTTTCAAAGTTAAAATGCGCTTGGGAACGAAATTTTCCATGCAGATTAATTTTTTACGAAATTTTAAAAATTTAAATAAAAATAATTAATTATTTGTAGACTATAAATCTTTGCGGCATTCGCTGCCAATTGCTCCACTGCAATAGCCCATTCGAATACCAGTATAAACATTTACATACATGTTATTGTTGTTGTTGTATTTCAACAGGCGGCGCCTAACTCCAACTTCCAATTACAAATGCAATTTTACCATGTCTGTTGTTGGCTATTTCTGTTAACATATTCATTTGTGTTGTTGTTTTTTGTATTTTTTATGTGTGTTCATTTTGTTGTTGTTGTTGATGCCGTATTGGCGTTAAGCTGTTGGCGCTGATGACTCGTACGTGCCACATTGACGATTGTAGCTGTTGTTGTTGACATGCAAATTAAAATAATATGCAAAACAGCAGTGCTTACGAACCGAAGAAAAATTAAAAATTGAAAAAATTCGAACCACAAAACTGCCAGAGCTGTTAGACCCTTGCGCACAACAAATAACACCAGCTTACCGAAGAGCGACTAGTGACTTGTGACGCTACAATATCACAACTTTAAAATAAACTAATTATTCAAGATCCTCCATCCCTCAACAAAGTAGGAGAGCTCCATTCGCACTCAGATGTTACATTTAATGCCGTTTCTTGCGAAAGCTTTTACGTTGCTACAGCCTTGATTTCTGGCGTGACTTGACCATGAGAATAGATAGTTTTGACATTTTTTCTCTGTTGGTCATAACAAAGAGGTGGCCATAAATATCTGAGTTACTGATTAGTCTCTTTTTTCCTTTATTCACATAAAGAAATAAGATGTGTCGGCCGAAAACACTAACGCCTACTCCTATCAATACACCACAGAATATTAATCTCTCAATTTCTATCCAATGGCTGTAGTCATTCAAGCGCTGGTTAAGTTTACGAGCAACTTTGCAGTATATTTGCATCTGAAAGCTTTGCCCACAACACCCACTATTGAGCAACGCGCCAGTTAGCGTGTCACCCACATACATACGAACTTACATCTGCTCTAATTTCGCGAATTCTGCATCTATGCCATGCCTCATGATAATTTTTAAGTGCAGCATTAGCGTCAACTTGTGCGCTTTGTAATGCGACTGTACTTGCATGTGGCATGACATACATACATACATGCAAGAGCATCGAGTCCTAAATCTTTGACGAGCTTGAGGTTGCAGCCCTCGCTGCATTTATCGCCTCCTGGGCAATTCGATACTGTTGACATTTATTTTCAGTTTGCGTAAATTTATTTGCAGTGTTCCACTTCACAAAGGTGCAAAGTACAATCCTCGCTTGCTTGCGAAATTTGCAAGCACTCTTTCATGCAACATCTACTCCACACGGAACATACAATATTCCAAAATCAGTCATAATGAGTGTAAAGTATACAGTCTTAACATCATTGAAATGTATAGGTCAGGACTAAATATTGTAACCAGTATGTGTCCCAAGGCTTTTCTCTGGGACTTCCGATAGAATAGAATTCAATTGAGGTTTGCACCGCAACCTAAGGTTTATTGTGTCCTTAAGAGCCGAACACTCTGATAAATTCTCCGAGCTTGCTGGGCGTTATTGAAGTGATGTGATCCCTATCCTCATATGTGGACCCAAGGGTAATGAGAATCAGGTGCTCAGAACCGGCAGTTAGCACAGATGTCCATATTGGACAAGTGCTTCTGCCTGGTATAGAGTGCGACTTGTGGACGGAATTTGTCTCTGGGGATGTTAATCATATCTTTAAACTGTACTAAGTTGTAAGCTTCCATTATCAGCTTTGCATGGTGGATACCTATCCATCATTCTAGAAGCCGCGTTTGTCGAGTTTGTCGGCCAGCTCTTTGACTGTTCAGTAACAGTGATTTAATCTCATGTGTTACCGCGTGCTTGATTATGTTGTTGTCGTTGTTGTAACGGTTAACTAGTCGGATATAGGGTGGTAAGCTTCAGATAAGTTGTCATCGAGGTCATCCAACAGTAGACCCAAGAAAAGTGCTATTTCGAGGACTCGGACCACAGGGAGAGGGGTGTAAAATGGTGGCTAAAGCTATGCAGGGGACTAGTTACATGCTGGACATATGTTTGGTATGTCGATTCTGAACAAGTGGGAGTTTAGCCTGCTATAGTATCCAGAACGAAGCTGCGCAAGGATTACTCTAAATTCTCGCGGGAACTCGAGCTCGTCATCTCCAATGGGTAGTGGTTTTACTCCAAGTATGCCATTCACTGAGAAGGAGTCTGTACTTTGACAATAATCGACTGCAATATTGAAAGTCAAGTCTGTACTCTTTCCTCCAGTTTGTGAATATGGTCGCTGTGGATTTAGTGGGGGAGAGTGTTGGGCTCCTTGCAGCGAAGAAGCACGAAAGGTCAGAGAGATAAATAGAGATGCAGTCATGAGCGTACAAGGTGATAGAAATTTCCCCTATTTGCTGAGAGAGTTTTGAAATGTAGAAATTAAATAGCAACAGTGAATGGACACCACCCTGCGGAACCCCCTATTAAATTCTTCTCAATTTGAAGTTTTTATCTCAAAACTTTACGGATGATTGCCGATCGCTCAGGTAGTTTATAGTCCACCTCTTCAACCTGTAGATTGTTCAATGTCCTCAAGTAGCGTTGTGTGGCTGACTGTGTTAAAACTTTAGACAAGTCCAACGCTACGGGGATCGTCCTTTCACAGAGTGGTTTTTGCTTGAGACCATGAACTATCTGCTGTTGCTGGTGGTATGTTAGACTCGTGTGGTGAGTGATCGCCGAGTTCGCCAGGTTTCAGTAGTGGGATTTAGACGATTTTGCTTTCAGCTTTTGCTGCAGCGAAAGTAAGTAGAGCGGAGTGCTTTGGCATTTTGCGCAGCCGTCGGGTTACATATCGTTTGGCTTTTTCCACCGAATGTTGTAGTGTGAATTGTGGCTAAAATAGCTCGCGCACTTCTTCGGGTCCGAAGAGGCATGGCCGTTGAATAGGATTTCAACTCGGTCATCATGTATCTCCGGGTTAGACAAAGCGTTGGCAGTTGTAGTTAAAGCCTTGGCTACTGTCTAGGTCACTTGACTATCGCTGGCTAGGCTAACTTTAAACTTCTTTGTTAAGTTTACCCTTCTTCCAATACTCCACTCCTATAATTTTATTTTATAAAAATTTGTTTAAAATTCCGCTATAAAATATTATCTAACACTATTGTGTACTTAATTAGTTTATGTAAATTACATTACTTAAACGTATTTCAAAGGTACTGAGAACAATTCACTTTATTCATGGGTGGTAAATTGCTATTCCACGAATTAACAGATTTGTATTTATATATACAACAACAGTTGTATTAAGACATGAACATAGCCCCATCTACAGGGTGCACCATTTTTTATATCGGCATTTCAAGATTGCATAATTTCAGAACAAATGGAAAAAATTCTTCCGATATCGAACGATATTGGCTCGGATGCTCGGATCATTGGCAATCGTCCAAGGTGATGTATTCAGATTCCTGTGAAGAGAACAAATCCAATAAAATTTCAAATACCGACATAAAAGATGACATATCCTACGACAGTCGAGTTTTTCGGCGATCTAACCCCGTTTGAAAAAAAAAACAGTCGAGTATACGTAACCGGAGCGGATCCGCGTTGTTATCTGGCTAGGGTCTGCACAAACGGCAGCAATCCTCAGAAATATTTGAGCAATGTTTTGTGGTGCTCCAACAACGACAATTTGGCGCACCCTGTGCATATTTATTGTCAATTCGCTTTCATTTACTCAAGCGTTTTGGTTGTTTGTTTTTCGCAAGCGCTACTCCTTTTTCATGTTTTCCACAACTCTTTGGCTCTCTTAATTGGTCGCATTTCCGCGAGGCACTCGGCACTCGGCACTCTTTACCGTTGCGACTTACCTGCCTTGCACTCTGCGTCGCCAATCGATTGAGCGATCTCACACTGTTTAGGCTTTCCTATCAGTGCAGCTATTTGTTTACTTATGATGGGGTCTTTTAATACAAACATGCACACACACCTATTTTCATGGCTGTTGTTGGTTGTTGATATTGTTGCCTTTATTATTCGTGTTATTGCGGTTGTTGTGCTTGTTTGTTTTTCTGTGTAAATGTTTTTTGTTTTTAGTTTTATTCTGCTGTTACCACCGCTCTTTAGCGCTGGCATTGTTACTTATGGTGTTGCGCTACACTCTTGCTAAGTTTTGTAGTTGCATTTGCTGTTATTGCTGTTATTTTTCTTGGGGCTAATAAAGGGTGATTTTTTAAGAGCTTGATAACTTTTTTAAAAAAAAAAACGCATAAAATTTGCAAAATCTCATCGGTTCTTTATTTGAAACGTTAGATTGGTTCATGACATTTACTCTTTGAAGATAATTTCATTTAAATGTTGACCGCGGCTGCGTCTTAGGTGGTCCATTCGGAAAGTCCAATTTTGGGCAACTTTTTCGAGCATTTCGGCCGGAATAGCCCGAATTTCTTCGGAAATGTTGTCTTCCAAAGCTGGAATAGTTGCTGGCTTATTTCTGTAGACTTTAGACTTGACGTAGCCCCACAAAAAATAGTCTAAAGGCGTTAAATCGCATGATCTTGGTGGCCAACTTACGGGTCCATTTCTTGAGATGAATTGTTGTCCGAAGTTTTCCCTCAAAATGGCAATAGAATCGCGAGCTGTGTGGCATGTAGCGCCATCTTGTTGAAACCACATGTCAACCAAGTTCAGTTCTTCCATTTTTGGCAACAAAAAGTTTGTTAGCATCGAACGATAGCGATCGCCATTCACCGTAACGTTGCGTCCAACAGCATCTTTGAAAAAATACGGTCCAATGATTCCACCAGCGTACAAACCACACCAAACAGTGCATTTTTCGGGATGCATGGGCAGTTCTTGAACGGCTTCTGGTTGCTCTTCACCCCAAATGCGGCAATTTTGCTTATTTACGTAGCCATTCAACCAGAAATGAGCCTCATCGCTCATCGGACACGGACGCGAAACACATTTCGAACCTAACACTGATTTTGGTAATAAAATTCAATGATTTGCAAGCGTTGCTCGTTAGTAAGTCTATTCATGATGAAATGTCAAAGCATACTGAGCATCTTTCTCTTTGACACCATGTCTGACATCCCACGTGATCTGTCAAATACTACTGCATGAAAATCCTAACCTCAAAAAAATCACCCGTTATCTACTCGTGCTTGCACATATGTATTACATTAGTTGTTGTTGGTGTTTTTGTTTGTTCTGTCGTTTGGTGCATTCGGTGTTGCTCCCGTTTAAAGAACTGAGTAGACGCACGGTAAAATTATCTATTGAAAGAAAGAAAAACGGTGCCATAAAATAGCGAATATACAGCTGAGCGGTATAATAGAATAGCGCCGTGCGAGCAATCAGCGCCGTCGTCGAGTGGAGGCAGTGCGCGCCTAATCGACGCGGTTGCAGCGTATTGTGCAGCATTTGTTGATTTGTAATTCAAGTGACAAGACGTCACTCAGCTTGGCAGCAGGCAGACAAGCTAACAGGAAAGCAAACCAAAAGTCGCTAAGTCAAGTCAATCTGTCAGTCGGTGTTAGTCGAGGAAATAGTGGTGCGTTCGTACGCTTCGTCGCGATCATTCGTCGGAGGAGTCGACTGTAGTATACAGCGACGTTTAACGACACTATTGTTGACATTTTCTTTACGCTTTCGTTGCTCAGCTGAATTTATCTGCCTTACAAGCAGCGACGATTTCTGAAAAGTTTACCGCGCGTTATTCCTGTGATCGTTCGTGAAGTGCAAAAAAAAACATATAAAAAACAAATAAAAGTTTTAAAAGCTAATACGCTGATTCTTCTATAAGCGATCGTCACCGTGTCATTTATAAATTTTTTGCCCAATTTTAAGCATTTTGACCCGCACATCAACAACATCGAGGTTACAATCATGTGTACGTTATTTACCATATTTATCCCGTTTATTGCTAATTTCGATTTCCTTCGGGTTTCCGTTTGCGCGCTCGTGTTCATATGACTATAATTCACATAAGTATAAACTTGAGAAGAGTATCAATAGTAAAACTGTACATAGTACCGAGTTTGTCTCTAGTACTATGATCGGCTATAAATCTAGAATCACTAGAGCCCTTAGAAATATATTACTACACTATGCTGTTGGATCTAAGCAATGAAACCTTTGATTTAGTAGAGCACTTATAAGAATTGTGAACACGTTTGGAAAGATCAGTATCCGCACTAGTCATATTAGGATGTGTATACAGCGTTGACTTGTGACACTTCAAGCTTCTTTCAGAGTTTGTGGTATAGACAATTTTTAGTGCAATATTAGTAAAGTTTCGAGTCTACGTTCTGACTCCTCCTCAAGTCATCGGTTGTCTACGATTTATTCATTTGTTTTGCCAGTAATATTTTTACTGTCCGTTGAGCGGAAGTACGATAAGTTTTATATACTTTGATTTACACTTATTGCCGCATTTATGATTGATTAATAATGCGCATGCGTGCGTGAATTATAAATAGCGCACGTGCATTGCAATCCCTGCATCATCTACACATGTGTGTATGTATGTTTACATATTTGTTAAAAATCAATACAAGGTGTGTTTGCGTGAGATTGGAAGTATCCGTATATCAGTCGTGATTTACAGATATCTATCAATGCATATGTGAATATTTATTTATATTAGTTTGTGACACTATGACCAGCTTGTGGTTTCTTTGGTTTTCCACGCATTCCATCTGCACTTTACATAGGTTCATAGAGCTATAGACAATTAACGAGCACAAATTTACGTCAATGATTTAAATTCAATTCAGATTTTATATATTACCACTTTAAAAGGTCCTCCTTAGAAGAAAGAACTATTAAAACGGAGAAATATGGGGTAGTCGTTCCGTATTTCTAATCAAACTTCAACTTAGTTTATATTTATGATGAACTTTTATGAACCAAATATATAGCATTTTGGTCGACCACTTCTTGCCATTTTCCGCTAGAGACATTATTCCATCAGTGTAAAACTTTTCTGGTTTCTAGGAAAAAAACTGCGACAAATAATTTTCACAGGTTTAGGGAGTTTTGCATTGACCGAAACAAATGGTAGTCCGATGGCCAAGGTCAGGGCTATATGGTGGATGCATCAAAACTTCCCAGCCAAGCTCTCCCAGTTTTGCCTGCCGAGTCATCAAAGATGTGTGTGGTCTAGCGTTGTCCTGAGAAGACGAAACCCTTTCAGTTGATCAGTTCTGGCTGTTGTTTTTCGATTGCTTGCTTCAATCGTATTAGTTGTTGACAGTAAAATGTAGAATCAATCGTTCGAGCAGGCTGGGGAAGCTCACCGCGGATGATTATTTTCCAATCCCTCCAAACACTCAGCATAACCTTTCTAGGCGTCAATCCTAACTTTGCGACCATTTGTTGAGCTTCATCACGCTTGGACTTCTCGGTCTCCTGCTTAAAGGAAGGCCACAGATAGTTAATTTAACCGCATGCTGTCCACCTAAGCTTTCCCATACTTCAATTGTTCATATGTATTACTCGCACTTGCACCGGGTTTTGAGTGTCCCGAACCGTGTTAGCTCGTGGCTGTGTGAAAGAATTGGCGTATTCCAGTAGTCGATGGCAAACAGCAGGCGGCCACCTTGTGTTCGTTGTGGTATTAATTGCATAGCTGTAATAAATATAAAATATAGCTACTTAGAAATTTACAATTAATTCGTTGTGAAATGAGTAATTCTAACCAGATTGTAAATTAAAGTCCAGTAGCCGTAGCGCGTGATAATCAAAATTGCGCCTGCTGTGTTTCGCCCAGCTACTGTATGAATACTTGCTACTGATCGCGCAATGCGTAAGCGTATAAAATGCGAAATGCATTCATGTATCAACGCGCACAGTCATACAAACAAATTGGCATGAATATACACAATATCTTGCCACAAGTTAATCCTGTACCGAATTGCACTTGCCACCCAATTTGCTGGAAAATTTACCAGCCACATCCCCACTTTGGCTCAGTGGCGATTAAATTAATTTCTTGATTTATACGCAGCGCTTAATTGGATTTGCAAATGGATTTCTGCCTAGAGGCAGCAGCGTAAACAAGTGTGGTGACTAAGTTGTAGCACACCACACAGTTATGTCAATGAATGTCACAGATTCTAAACAAATCGGGATAGACTAAAATGTACATTTTAGAATGTACCACCATTGCAGGTCTACAATTTGTACGCTTTGTCAGCATTGTAGCACCTTCCGCGTTTAAACAACACTTGCCTTGCCACGCTTTGTGAGTTCCATATTTGGAAGTGCAATTTAGTGTATGTAAATGTGGTTATACATTTGTAGGTACATACATCCGATCGTGTTAGTGACAAGCTTGACAATTGTCCACAAGTTTCTTGTGTGCTTGTCAATTATTTCAATTAATTCGTTTTGCATATGACACGAAGAAATCTACTCATTTGGCGCACAAACAAAAAAAAGTTAAACGAATATTAGTTGAACCACATACAAGAGGCGTATATTTGTCCAAATAGTAGTTATAAAATTATGTTTGCTGCAAAAGTATTGTCGTTTTTATGCAGTTACCACAGTCAATTGAATTTTTCATCTGCATCACTGCTGGCGGCAATTTCACCGCTGCAACCAGTTGACATTGAAATGTCATAATTAAAATGAATTGTTACGTTGATAAGTGAGTTGTTGCTATATTTACTGTCATCTATTAACAACAATGCAACAAGCCAGATCTGATTTCATTGCACTTTGCATACGGAATTCTAATAAGAGAGTTCGTGTGTTGGCGATATTTTACTGGTGCACGGTGCAAGAAAAAGACTTAAAGCTCTCTTATGTGTATGTCCAACATTCGTTTCATTGCTTAAAATTACATTAAAACAGGTATCATATTATTCCGCTATACCTTAGGCAGTTCATTTCTTGTTGATGAAACCTAATTTGGCATTCAGACCAGCTGCATTGCCTACGTTACCAATTTTAAATATTTTATGTATTATGTTTATAGCCGCAGAGAATTTTATTTGAATTAATCGTTTTTAAGTAGTCTTATCAAATAATATTTAATATTTTGAAACTGAAAATTTCAAAATTTTTCTCTGCGAAGCTGTTACCTCAATACATATCTACACAATTGCTTTAACCAACCACTTGCATATATATGCATATTACTATATAGTAAATATTTGATTAATATTCAAATGGTCACCATCGCCTTAGGTTAATTGCCGTTAAAGAATTATTAACTAATTTGTCCTAAACAAATAATTTGCTGCATAAATAAACTCTCTAAAATAAGCAGGTGCCAAGCACAGCAAGTTTTATTTAAATATGTATGCCTTATAAAGCTTGTATCGCTTTAAACTCCATTTTTAATTTAACTTATTACGCGTTGCCTGCTTTGGAACGTGTGTGCAACGGCATAAAGTTGTGTTGCGCTAGAGCCGCCCACCGATCGTATTCAACACACAAACAAATAAAAGAGCGACGGATGTGTGTTCGGCAACTCGCGTTTGGCCGTACGCCAAGATAGCCAGCGATTGTAGCGCTTTAAGTAGCGGGTGTATGTACTTGTACCAATCAGGGAACCTACTTTTGTTACGGCATTTGCTTAATTGTTCGTTATATGCATTTGGCTATCGGTTACTGTGCTTTTGCGCAGCCGCACATTATTGCTTATATGTTTTTAATTGGCTTAGTCAAACACTCAAAACTGTTAGCTCCACCTACATGTTACTCGATACCGCAAATTTTCTAATCCTGTTTCAAGACATTTGATAACATTCCTATCAGTGATATAGTGTTTAGGCAGTTATTTTTTTTTTTTTGATTATTTGCTATGTTTATACATTTCTAATATTCCTAAATTTATGTTCATTTCCAGACTACCATCCCGTAAATAGTTATCCCGGCTATCCGATGAATCCGACAAACGGCATGGATACAGAAGATGTTGAGTCCACTTCCAGCAGCGCCATGTCCCGACTTGGCACACTCTTTTCATTCACATCGCCGGCAGTGAAGAAACTGTTGGGGTGGAAACAAGGCGACGAAGAAGAGAAATGGGCCGAAAAAGCGGTGGACAGTTTGGTGAAAAAGTTGAAAAAACGTAAGGGTGCTATTGAGGAGCTCGAACGCGCTTTATCCTGCCCTGGCCAGGCTTCGAAATGTGTTACAATCCCACGTTCTTTAGATGGACGCTTACAGGTAAGCTTGAGCCTAAATTCCTCTTTTGTATTACGATTTTACCTCTAACACTAATATATGAATATAAAATAAAAAAATTCTTCTACAGGTCTCTCATCGGAAAGGACTTCCACATGTTATTTATTGTCGCGTTTGGCGATGGCCAGATTTGCAATCACACCACGAACTAAAACCACTTGACATTTGCCAGTACCCATTCAGCGCCAAGCAAAAAGAAGTTTGCATCAATCCTTATCACTACAAACGAGTTGAAAGTCCTGTACTGCCGCCGGTGTTGGTGCCACGCCATTCAGAGTTTGCGCCCGGTTTCTCAATGCTACATTTAAATCAGTCAATGTCTGAACCGCCAATTCCACCCAATATGAATTACTCTAATAATGGCTTCAACAATATGAGCCCCAACAGTCCGCCTTTAACATCAGCCGGTAGCCCTAGTACGGTCAACTCCAATCCTAACTCACCATATGGTAGTTTGGCAGGCACACCACCGCCGGCATACAGCCCCTCGGAGGACGGCAATTCGAACAATCCTAATGATGGCACACAACTGATCGATACACAGATGGGCGATGTGGCCCAGGTGAGCTACTCAGAGCCAGCATTTTGGGCTTCAATTGCTTATTACGAGCTCAATTGCCGTGTGGGTGAAGTATTCCACTGCAACAATAATTCAGTCATCGTCGACGGTTTCACAAATCCATCGAATAATTCAGACCGCTGCTGTCTAGGACAGCTAAGTAATGTAAATCGTAACAGTACCATAGAAAATACACGCCGTCACATAGGTATATATCATGAAAAAATACATTTGATAATTTATCTAATCTCTATCAATGCCTAACAGGAAAAGGCGTTCACCTCTATTACGTTGCTGGAGAAGTATATGCCGAATGTCTATCCGACTCGGCAATATTCGTGCAATCTCGAAACTGCAATTATCACCATGGCTTCCATCCGAGTACTGTGTGCAAGATACCACCAGGCTGTTCCTTGAAAATTTTCAACAATCAGGAGTTTGCTCAACTTTTATCGCAATCCGTTAACAACGGTTTTGAAGCTGTTTATGAATTGACAAAGATGTGCACAATCCGAATGAGTTTCGTAAAAGGATGGGGAGCTGAATATCATAGACAAGATGTAACATCTACTCCTTGTTGGATAGAGATACATCTGCATGGACCATTGCAATGGCTTGACAAAGTATTGACACAAATGGGCTCGCCACACAACGCCATCAGTTCCGTATCATAAGAGCAAAATGATATGTTCACGTTTCTTAGTTTTCTATTATCATTACTTAGTTTTTTTTTTTTTAATTTGCTTTTGATTGATCTGCGCTGATTTTATCATTTCGTTTCTACTACTTGTTTACACATTTTATTTAAACGGCTTATATTGCCGTTTCACTATTACGGTATGGAGGAGAACTTAAGATAAATATAACGATATAATTGGCATCAACATAGTTTAGATATTAATGTTTTATTACTTTGATTTTTAAGCATCGTATACATATACCCAAAAGTACATTTATACTATTTTTATAATATTACAAGAACAACTAATTTAGACAATTTTCCAAAACTATTTTGTTTGCAAATTGCAACAAGCAGGATATATCATTTTTTGTGTAATAATAAAGTTTTATTATTTTAATTTTCATTCGTATTTGTCGTTTTATTTTCAATTTACATTTATGATTTCAGAAGCAATCGTTAGTTTTCATGAAATGTAAGTAAATTTATATAAGATATAATAGTAAATTAACTGTGGAACCAGTAGAAAATATGAGTACATATGTAGGATTTAATTTAGTATTAGTGAATTAGTTAAACTTCAAATTATCTCAACGCTTGTGTGCATGCTTAAGCGCATATATTCACATGCAACACAACACAACTACAAAATGTGCTACATACATACTTAAGTGCTTTTGAAACATGCCTTATCCAAATGCAAATTATTGAACAGCTTATATAATACATATGTAAATAAGAGATCTTGGCCAATAAATGTAAACAGTTTAAATTGTATTCTATATAGTTTTGAAAATAAGCGCTGAACCGATCAAGTGGCAAAAAAGTTGCGAAATGCATCAAAGTTCATTACAATTTGCTACAAAGAAATAAATGCCTTCACATATACAATGTATTTACAAAGATATTTTAAATTTGCTATGTATTTTAGGCTATTTGAGCTCACTTGCTTTGCGTTTTGCTACCTATATGTTGTTATATGATAAATAAATATAATGTATTGTAATTTCCATTGTAGTAATCAAATATGTGCAAAATGATTATAATAATATTTCAAATAAAGTTTGGTGAATTTCCTGACTAAAATAATAAATACATACATAACTGTTTGACAATTTTTTTCAAACACATTATGATTAAAATTGGGGATTTAATAAAAATGAAGTTTTGAGTTAAATTTTTCAAATATTACCTGCACACCCCTGAATTCCTCAATGTGCAACGGAGCGTTTTAATTTCATGGTGGCAACGTTAACAGCTGTTTGTCACTTTGACGTTTCTCTGACATCTGCTACAGCTTGTGTATTTTGCCGTGCTTTGACTGGAGAATTACGCTAATTGCGAACACAAAAATATGTCGAACGTGATTGATCCTATAAAACTCCTGACGGATAAAGGCGAACGCCAACCACCGTTCATGAACAGTATCTTCAATCCAGTAGTGTGTTCGGTACTTGGATTTGGTTGTGCAATTTTTTTGAACTTCGGTTTGCGAAAACCACCATTCTCGGGTATGTGTTATGTGACGTAACTTTGTGGTACATCAAAATATTTGAGTAGATTTGCTGAATTCAATGTTTATCTTTTAGGAATTCAGAATCATGTAGCCTTCGCGGCTATAGGTGGCGGTTTGGGCCTGTACTTTGACAATAAGAGGAACGAGCATCTTGCCAAACGCGATGCTGTGCTGAGGCATTACATAGAATTGCACCCAGATGATTTTCCAGTAAAGGGTAATGAATTAGAAATGAAATAATTTTAAATAGAAGCTCACGACGTATTTTAACTTTTAGAACGCAAGAAGTACGCTGACGTTTTGGAAGCCTGGGTACCTATCAGATAAATATGCCGAATAATGCGGGTGATCCCACTATAGATGTATCAAATCGAAAATGCTTTATTCTGCTTAGAATATAATTGGCAAAAACCACGTTAGTTATTAATTCGACTATAGCAGATGCACTTTGAATAAAAGCTGGGTTTAATACCAATAATCAGTCAATATCTAATTTATAGACTGAAAATTATAGAAAACTTCTTGAATTAAATTCCATTGATAATTTTGCCTTAGTTGGTAATGCAAGTAAGTATAATTACTCATTGCATATATTTATATATATATTTTTTTTGATTAGCTGCATTAAATCAAATTAATACACTTTGGATATATCATTATGTGAGCTTTAATTTTGTTTAATTAAAGCTTCTTACAATCAAAGATAGCAAGACGCAAAAACATTAGTCAGATCAGATTGGGAAACCCTGGATAATGAAGCATTTTATTAAACATGCTCTATTATGTAGGCCGAATAATTGTCAGTGACTACCTTTTTTCCGGAATTCCATGCGCATGTCCAGAAATGAACCGTTATAAGAGTTCACCAACTAATGATTTGTTGTTGTGGGGATGTTTTAATTTTCAAACGGCGACCATAAAGCAGACAGAGACAATCGGTGTTACTGTAGAAATTGCGAGTAGTCAGTTGAGTTTTAGATGTTGAACGGTGAAAATCAAAAGAACGGAAATTGTTTCTTAGTTACAAAAAAACCAAAAAAAAAAACAAAAAACATCAATAAAACAGAAATAATTACCAACAAAAAATAATAAGTGATGAAATAAAATAACAAGAATGTGCTTGGAATGATTCGGTGGGTTTAGTTTTGTGCTGTAACACTAGAACAAACAAAGATTCTTGCAATAGCATACATACTTACGAAAATTCTTTAATTAATATGCTGCTTTAATTAGAATTTCAAATAAAATCTTTCAAAATTTCAAAATTTAGCGCGTTAAAAGAAAATACAGTTATGAAAAAATAGTAATTCTAAAATAAACGCCATAGGTTAAGAGTTCATAGAACCATAACGAAAAAAGTGCTAATTTTTGGTGACTGCATGCCGATTCACTAGCCGTTTCTCCGTGCTTTTCAACTTCCACAGATTTTGCCTGCGTGTACCGGATATT
Source organism: Bactrocera zonata (assembly GCA_037783105.1). Taxonomy (NCBI): domain Eukaryota; kingdom Metazoa; phylum Arthropoda; class Insecta; order Diptera; family Tephritidae; genus Bactrocera; species Bactrocera zonata. Next base: position 33,253 of record JBAWJQ010001189.1, on the reverse strand, counting down.
CACGCAAAAGCAAGTCGCTAAATAAACATATACTACCCGCAACAGTGATCGAAGGGACTCTCAATATTTTACATTGTTTGGTCCGTCATCCTAAAAAACTTGTGTGCTGTTATTTTGAACGAGTGACAGCACGGCGCCAATGTAGAGCCAGCGTTGGAAATATTTCATTATTTTGGTTAACTGCGCGTCAATGTTCAGCTACAAAGTTGGGAGCAGTGAGCTGGGAAATCTTTTGACTGTTAGCAAAACTCCATTAATTCGCTTTTTGCTGTGATTATGGCCAAGGTAGGTTACAAAAATTAGAAAAAGTTGTTATATTTAGTAGAAAACTTATAGAAAATATAAATATTTAAGCAGTAGTTAAAAAAAACATATGCTTGTATATGGACATGTAACTGTGTATATGTTTTTCAACAAATTGTATGTCTGTACATATGTACTTATTTACGATTGAGGTGAATATTAGTTATATTTTTACTTATGTATGCTTACATACAGGTATGCACATATGTACATATGTATTTTATATAAGTATGTATGTATGTAACTAAACACTTCCAGTTTGATTTATTGATTACTTTATAAATTATATTAGCGAATTAGCTTCTACCTTCGGGTTTTACTTTTAAATTATGTTTACGATATACTGACGAGTAATACGTATGTATACGTCTATCTGAGCGATTCCTTCCAAGTTCTCTGACATCTTGTATGAGGGCACCTATATTTTATTTTTTATTTTTTTATTATAATTTCTTTTTTATTATTATTTCTTTTTTTAATATATGAACGTCTATATTCCCATGCATTTAGAACTGAATCTGCCAGCAACTTGACAAACCATGTAATTTTTCTCCAAAAGTACATGTTTAAAATAAAAATTAGCTGCGTTTCTACAAATAAACAAGAAGTTACAAAATGTGCGATAGTGACTTGATGTCTCTTATAGAAATCTTAGTCATAAAACACAGTTATTCATGTTATCAACAAAGCTTGGCTTGTGAACCGTTCTTCTTAGCAGTGCTGCCGATATACATATTTTTTTTGTTTTTATAATAATATAAACAATTAAATGAAATACATACAAATTTTTTAACCAATAAAGGAAAAAGAAAATTTCGAATGGCTTCAACTAGTTTATCTTTTTTTCATGCGTAGACAGTTTTATGTACATACATACATGTAAAGCGAAAATAATCCTAAGTCGCAAATGTAACCGGCACAGTGTCCTGCACTTTGCTGACTACTTTGGTGACTTTATGTCTGCAATGCACGAACCCAAAGCAAAGTGCAAATAAGAAAACCCTAAAGTAAATAAATTGAAATGCAAACACAAACTGCTGAGTATATACATACAGCTATGGACAGAGAAATAGCGCACTTTCCAAGAATGATATAAAAAGCTAATATTTTTATGTGTAAGCATAGTGAAAACATTATTTTTGCATGGGTTTTTTATTTCATTTTAATATTAACAAGAAAACATAAAAAAAATCACAATTCAGTGCAAACAAAAGTATTCAGTCCATAAAATATTGAGTTGTCTCATTTTGATCGGGACACCCAAATAGCACACTTTTCTTGATCTGCAACAAAAAAGAATGTCGTATTTAAAAATGAGATAACTTAGTTTGTACAATTATTTACCTGCCTAGTACTTTGTAGAATAGCCTTTACTTTTAAAAACTGCATCACATCTACGAGGCAAACTTTCTACCAACCTTTGGCATTTCTCCAAAGGAATAGAGTTCCACGCTTCTTGTATTCCTTCCCATAGTTCATTGCAGTTCTTAAATTTTTTTTGCCCAACCTTAACCTTAACATCGTTCCATAAATTTTCTATGGGATTAAGGTCAGGGCTTTGTGCCGGCCAATCAAGAACAGCAATTTTTTCTTTGAAAAACCAATCTTTCACCACTTTGGCTGTATGTTTTGGGTCGTTATCCTGCATAAATATCCAGTTTAGCGGCATGAACTCAAAGGAATATGGCTCCATTGTATTCCTTAGTATTTCCAGATAAGAAAACTTATCCATATTACCGGTTATTCTTACTAATGGTCCGACTCCACGCCAAGAAAACGATCCCCAAACTTTCAAGTTACCTCCACCGTGTTTTACCGTCTTTGTAGTGTACCGGGGATTGTATGCTTGGTTTTTTTCTCGATGAACAAATGTCTTCCCATCAGGTCCAATCAAATTAATTTTTGTCTCATCAGAAAACAAGATTCTTTTCCAGAAATCTACGCCTTTGCATTTATGGGCGTTTGCAAATGACAATCGTGCTTTAATATTTTTTTGCGACAGTAGTGGTTTTTTTCTGCTGACGCGCCCATATAAATCATTTTCATTAAGTCGTCTTCTTATAAGCCTGCTTGATACATTCAAGCCAAATTCTTCATTTATTTCCGCCGCGATTGTTCGAGAGGACTTGAAAGGATCAAGCTTACTCTTTTTGACGATTACTTTGTCCGCATGGGCTGTTGTTTTTCGTGGGGGCATCTTTCGCATTTTCTTCCTAATTAGCATATTTGGGTCTGCACTAACACATTTGATGACGTTATACACCATCTTTCTAGAACAAGCTAGAATTTCTGCAATTTTGGTTTGTTTTTTTCCTTTTCGATAAAGGTCCCAAATAATTTGTTTTTTTTCAAGTGAGCAGTGAGGTCCTCTACCCATTTTCTTCCACAATAACGATTTTAACGAAAGAAATTATATTTTTAAATGCAATTAAAAAGAATTTATTGAAAGCACTAAACAGTAACTGTCTTAGTTGACGGTGAAAACAAAAGTGCGCTATTTTGGTGTCCAACGGAATAGTATGCAGATTGAGTAAAATAAAGCAAAAACAAATAAACACAAGGGATAACGGAATTTTTTAGTGGAGTTGTAAAAACAGAGAATAACAGCACAAGAATGGCATAAGAATATGTACGACTATCTCTTAATTTTTTATGGGATAACAATTAATATAATGCATACTAAAGATGCGCTATTTCTCTGTCCATAGCTGTATGTATGTATGTATATGAGTTATATATGTATATATGTATGCATATAAATCGATATAAACAAACTTTTCGCTCTTGGCAAAAGTGACCTGAGCCAAGAAATATTAGAGTATAGCAACTCGTCTTCAAATACATATGTACATATACATACTTGCTCTATTTTAATGTGTTGTTGGAGTTGCTTTCTTAGCATCTATTCATTTTTCTTCTTACAATAAGAAAATATCCACGAATTATTTACTATTCTCATATTTTGTTGACTACTGCTTTCGTATTCTTAAATTCCAACCAAACTGTTTTTTCTTTTTTTTTGGTTTCAATTGACCACATCTTTAAGAACTCAGTAAATTTGTAATAAACCTGTTTTACATGTGCGTAACTAACTGTTTTGGGTGCGACTTAAAGCTTTCACCAAGCCTTCTAGCTTTCAATGTTCTTCATAAGAAAAACTTGGCTCTTGGGTCACTCATACGCATGGATTCCCTCAGCGTGATTGCCTGCCTACTCGCAGTCTATATGTGTATGTTGCATGTCAAGTAAGCAAATAGTCATACATTGTTGTCCTTCATTGTAGAGGTGGCCTTCCGTTTCCGTTGTCTTTGTGCGGCGAAGAAGCGTAGGCAATTCTCGCTTCAATTCTTTGATGCACTCTTAATGCGTTGTCCTACATTCAATTTTCTGATGTATTGTTGGCAAATATATGTTTGTTAAATAAACTTGTGGAGGCGCAGTGTTGCATTTTAATGCGCATTTTTATGAACACTTGCAATATCACGTCTCGTAGGGGCATTTTTTAAGCTACGAAAGTGGTGAAATCTATAATGTGAGATGGATTAGAAAACTTGTCATAAAATCATTTGACTCCTTCTATGTTTTTCCATGTCCAAAAGCCGACAAGAAAATGCTGCAAATTCACAACATTCGTGAGCCATAAAAATCGATGTCGAAAAGCAACTTAAGCGAGTTCGAAAAAAGTCGAAAAATGCTGCTTCTATTATATCTAAGCAAAAATTGAATTCTGTGTGAATATTTTGTCGCTGTGTGGACTCGACTGCCTGCACGAAAAACCATTTACAGTGGCTTCGACAGTTAGCGCTGGTGGTGCTGATGGGCGGACTCGCCAACCAAGAATACTTACATAACAATAGCCGCTGAATGCTTGGTCAAATTGAATTACATTGCTCGGTTAAGAGCTACAAGTACCTACCTACAAGTTGTTAGCATACAAAGTGTACCTATTGTATCCAATAAAGGTGGAGCGAACGATTTGGGCAGCTGGCATAGGCGAAGTGCACACAAGTGCACAGACAGCACACAGTGGCATTGAGCATCAGGAGACAAGTTTGCGTTACGAGTTTTTTGTTTGAATTTTTATCTGCGGCGATACGCCGGAAACTGTCATTGAAGCTATTGTGTCGCTATTGTATGCGAATTTCAGCGATCAGTACGAGTAGGTAAGGACCATAAGGACAATACATATTACCAAACGTTCTGTTGCTGCTCGGTGCATAAGGGAGCATAAAAAATCAATAGCTAGCGCTTTCGAAATATCCGTTTACATTTAGCGATATTTCGAGTCATTCTGTAATTAAAAGGAAATTAGAATGTCAGCGAGTGCCAGCATTTTGAGTCAGAGTCGAGGGCATTGCACGCTTCAACAGCTTTTAACACTCACCACTACACACATATGTATGTATGTATGACGGTTGTGTTGGCTAAAATCAGGAGTCACATTATAGCAGGCGGCGAACTCTGCAATGCAACCCTTAGTAAAGTCAAATGGAAGTGAAATTAACTTGCTGGGACAAAGCAGTCGAATGTACAGCACAGCAAATGTGAGTCCAACAAAAGTACTTACTAACCCAATTTCTGTGTTGCACGCGATTTGAAAGCAAACAATAGTATCGCATACATATACTGTGGGGTTATTATTGTTCAGATATATGTACGTATGTATTATATGTGTAAGTGCATGTGCTCATAATTTGCGTTTGTGGGTACACTGCAAAAGAAAACAATCTTTCTATGGATAAAAATATTCTACACTCAGCAGAAAGCAAAGCAAGGAAATTCTAAATCGACAATTTGGTTTTTAGGGCTTTTAAAAGAGAACTTGGGTGGATCGAATTGCTCAGAGATAGTCTCCGAAATGATTCTAAACTGATAGAAGCGCTCTCCGATATGCTCAAGGTTTCTTCTGTATATAACATACTTGGGAACCACTAAAGAAGTTGTTGCTGTTGGTTCCAAGATAGACGAAATTATCTACGACTTCGAAGTTATGACTGTCAACAGTGGCGTGGGAGCCTAGTCGCGAGTGCGACGACTGTTTATTTGATGACAGGAGATATTTCGTCTTGCCCTAGTTCACTACCAGACGCATTTGCTCCGCTTTCTTATCCAGTCTGGAGAAAGCATAACTAATCGATTAAGCTCTGCAGCTCGAATTATTTTCTCCAGCAGTAAATTGGACGGTGGGCTTTAATCTTTCACGCAATACGCTTGATGGAAGGATGAAGTCATGTGTGGAAGTTCGTGCAAGTGAGGAAAGTTCTCTGAACGGAATTCACTTTTGAGTGGCCAGAAACGATTGTTTTACATATAGCTCAAGCAGCTCACGACTTCTGGCTTAGACCAAGTATCCTCTGGGTAGCCAAGAACATTAATTTGAAGGCGAGCTAAGTGAGAAGGTGAAATCATGCCCTCGCCAAGTGTTGTGCCGCTGGGTTTGGGACCCGCCACGTCAAAAGCACTACCAATGAAAGAGGAACCATTACTTATTGTTGATTTAAAAATTTGAAAGAAGATGCATTCTCCAAGTGTAGTCACAAGCGCATTTAGTAACAAAAGCTACCTAAACTATCCGTGTGCTGACCATAAAACGTGAAACTTTAAGCTACAAAATTTGTACTAAACACAAACATTCGCTTCAACGGTGATGACACAGCCAACCACGTGCATTGCCACTGTGGCCAACGAGCGCTGGAAGTGAACGTGAATGGTCTGTAGAAACCACTCGCTAGATGAGCTCGTCCAAGTATTTAAACTAATATCAACGGCACAAGGAAAAGGAAAATTAAAGCGAGAGGTGTACGCGGGCATTGCATTCCAAGCCAGTTATGACTAGCGAACAATTGCTGGTTGCATAAAGTCATATGTATATATGTTGTATATGTATTTAAGTACAGTTAGGAATAATTTTTCCATGTGCACGTGGTGCAACCCTTGTAATCTGTGTGACTGCCATGTGGTGGCGAGGCATGACTTGGTTAGAGCCGTACGTTTAGTTTTGTTTTATGGTCGCCACAATTATTGGCTTTTCCTAAGCACGAAAGCGGATTTTCCAACAAAACATGCAGCATTATTTATAATAATAACGGTACATGCCAACACTTGTTTTTGCTTAGAGGAGAGGTGTCTTAGAGAGCTTTCCTATTTACTAATGTATATACTAATATTATATATGCCACAAATAACGGTATTTCCTATATTGATTGTTATTTAACTTTGACAGCTCTATGCTCCGTCCACATATTTTACACTTTTCTTTTTTGATTTGCTTAAGTTTTGTTTTGTGTCTGCGAACTTCTCAGTTCAACTTGTTACTGTCGGCTTCCTCGGGAAATCATTATAACTTTTTTCGAAAGCCACCCTACGAAAAGCTGTTGTTGTAAGTGAGAGAGTCTGTTAAAGAGTCAGCCAGAAAGTTAAAATATCCGCTTTGTGTTATGCCTGAATGCAGGGTTCTTGTTCCCCGCCTATTTTTAATGAGGTTGCTTTGGAGTTAAGTGAAGCTGAAACGGACTCGTTTTACACACTCTTCTAAACATTTATTTATACCCTTCAGGTGAATGAATTAAAAGTTCAATTTGATTCAGAGAAGAAATATTGATAAATGTACGTTCCTCAACAAATATTACACCGAATTTGTAAACTTTTGGTGCTGAGTTAACTATCCATTCGATTCTATGGTTATCTGATCTAACAAAATATATATCAATTAAATTATTTTCCATCCATGAAAGGTATACATTCCACGATATAGCCGATGCCGGCCATTTTCTCATGTAAAATTTTTAGTTCGTTTTTTCCCTATATGCAAACTATTGAAGCCTTTGAACCACCTTTTCATGTCTCGAATCACATGTACATATATTCGTTCATACATACATATGCACAATTCACTGCCAAAGGGCAACTGTGTGTGAAAAGAATCAAAAGGTGTTTGAGCGTATCAAACGGTGGCAACTCCGCTCCGTTTCAGCTGGGGAGGCCGGCGGAAAGTAGCACATGAGGGTACATTCAACTCAATGGGCGCCTTGTTAGGCAAAATATTGTAGGCAATGAGCGAAAAAGTACAAAATGTTTGAAGTTGAGTGGAAAGTGGCAAGCCAGACGTAGAGAAGTTAAGTTTCTATTTTTTTTTAACTTTGAAATTTCAGACACATTATTTGCGGTGAAAGACATGCCGTACAGTCTTTATTCATTCTAATTTTATGCCTAATTCTTAAAAAACTAGGATATAGACTACAAAAAAGTACCCGGTATTTTAAATAAGAGGCAAAATATTTAGTTATTCATCAATATTTATTTTATCGCCTTTAAAGCAATCCCCACCAGATGTCCCCACCAGATGTCACACCAGATACACATATGCCAACGATTTTTCGAAACACTTTTCATAAGCACTTTTAGTAAGGCCTTAAGCTCTTTCAGCGAATATTGTTTCATAACTTCGATTGACTGTAAACGGATTCAGTTCCGATGATCATTGACTTGTTTGCATGTCATAAATCCATGTTCCATCGGTTGTTACAATGCTCTCCATGAATGTCAGATCGGAATTCACACGATCAAGCATATCTAAAGTGATCTGTGTACGGTACTCTTATAAAAAAATTCAGCTTTATCGTGACGAATCGAGCAAGAACGCGTTTCATATCCAAAATACGAGTATCCACCAAAATCTTTCAAACGGATTTTCGAGAGGTGACGAGCTTTCTTGGCATCTCTCTAATACTGGCCTGACGATTTTCAAGCGCCATATTCTTCATTTTTAATATTTTCATCAGTTGAAGAGATCGAAAGTCGTCCAGAACGAGACATGTCTCCAACGCTCTTTCTATCGTCTTTGAAGGTTTTGTAGCACTCGTAGACTTGAGTTTTTGAATGTGCAAATATTTTTTTGAAATGTCACTTAACCGGTGAATTTAACTACAATTTCCAAGTGCTTTTTTGTCACAATGTTCAAATGTACATTTGAATAATTTTATGACAGTCTTAAATTATAAATCAAGCAGTGCAGTTGAGCTTTCTGTCATATGTTAGCTTTGTTGCTTGACTGATTTAGGGATATAAAATTTCCGTTAGACTTGCCAAGGACATGCACCATATGCATAGCGTTGCCGTGTTTACTTTTCGTATTTAGCAGTGGAATTGCAAACAAGCAGAAGGCCTTTGTAGTAGTGCGATTGCAAAGCGAAAAATATATGTCAAAAAGCAGCACTGAGTTACTGTTGTTGTTTTGGCCTCAACGTTGTTGCTGAAAATTCACTTTCATAGCCAAACATGTATTTGAATAAGCCAACTTTGAGACAGAGGTCGCATGCTCAGCTAAATCTGAGCGCAGCTCCAATGAAATGCATCACAGCACAATGCGGCTTTGGCATCACAATTGCGATTCTGCATGTGAGGGGGTGAGAGTTTATACAAAATGGAGATTCTCGCATGCTTCCCGGTAGGAATTAGTTAGGTGGTTTCGAAAGGTTAATAGTTACCTAATAACTCTAAAGTAGCTAACTGATAGTGTTTCTCTTCGAAATTTCCCCATTTGCTTGAAGATCAAATGCTTAAATTATCTTTAAAGCTGCTCTAGCTGTCCGCATGTGCATGAAGTATGTCCCCTTCCAAAAGGTGAAGGGGCACATACTTTCTCCTTCTTTGACTATGTTAAGTTCACAGGGTCATCAGTGTCGACTCTACCGAGATGTTTTCACATAAGCCTTAAATAGCCATCGCATCTACATTCTTTCTTTGTACCATCATTCTTCTACGACATTTCAAAATTACTTTGAATTAAGGCTTGTTCTAAATTGTTTCAAGAACTAGATGATCGAGTCACTATACTCGTATAATAATATAAAATTTTCCTATCAGGTTCCCAAGTTCCTACATTGCCAAAGCAAGAGATCAAAATTACAAAAGCGAACTCGCTCACTTTTCGTATTTATGTATGTGTACGTAAAGCTATGTGTGGTTGTTGTGCGTTTGATGCTGAAAGGAAAAATACAAAAAGTAGGCTGCCGTAAGTGTCATAGGGTGCAGAAGTGAGTCACTCATTTACAATTAAAAAGAAGAAGAAGAAGAAGAGCAAATTCAGACGCAGGAAAAAGTCAATGTGCGGTGAGGCATCGCATTTTGCTGATTCATTTCGCGCTCTAAATGAACAGGCAAACAAAACTACAGTGTGGAAAATAGTTGCTAATTCAGCTGTTGTAAACACAAGTTTGCAAAATTTTAAAAATTTTTCATAAAAATCTGGAAGTTTATTTTCTGCTTGAAAAAATGTGAAAATTCCTTTTCTGTTTGAACACTGAACTTTCATACGAGCTTTCACTCTGGCGCCTTTATTGTGTATATGTGTTAGTTAAGAAGTACACAAAGTGCATTTACGTCATTACCGCCCAAAGTGGCATGAAAAATGAGTAAATAAGTGCAAACTTTCTATGTCGCTAAGCGTTGCAGTGGCAACTGTTGGTTACACATTTAATCCGCAACGCGTTTGGAAAAATCGCAGGAAATACCTTTATGACAGAAAACCGTAAACAACAGAAAAGTTTTGTGGAAATAAATTATGCCGGGAAATAGTAAATTTTTTATTCTACTCTATTGCTAAAGCATTGCTAGTATAAGCTGTTGTTGTAAGTTGCCTAAAGTCAATACAAGACAATATTAGATTCAGTGAAACAAATCAATATGAAATGCTTTTACATGTGCTTCCTTACTCTCTAAATGGTATAGCTTTATTCTAAATCTAATTTCTAAATCTCATTGCAGTCCCCAGCAACATGCCAGTGGTGGAATTTAAAAAATTTAAATGGAGTTTGTGACTTCCTCTTTTGGTGACTTTGCACAAATGTATGTATAAGCACACATGTCGCACAACATACACGGCTTTAAATAAAATTATGCAATTGCAATTTATGCTTCTGCAGCAGCTCGCAGCCATTTGTAGCTGTTGAAAGTGGCTTTAGTTGTTTGTTTTTGTTGCTGCAGCCGCAGTGGAAATTTTCAAAGGATGTTCGCACCTTCCATGCGGAGAAAATATTTTATTTTTACTCTGCGAAGGGGTTTATCCACCAACCAACTTATGTATATACAGGTTAATATAACTAAAAATATGTCGCGCGCTTAAGTTGGCGCGCGTGTGTGTGCAGCGCGTGCAGGAAATGTTGCGACATAAGCGGAAGGGGAGCGAGAAATGTGTGACAATGTTCAGCGCACTTTTAAGCGCTTGTAAACTCGTGTCTTAAATTGGCTTAAAGAGTGCATGAAAGCTTATGAATTTCCTCTGCTCTTACACTACGCTGTGAGTGAGTTATTTTGTGTGGCTGCGGTAACATTTTTTCTCATGCTTTCAGCATCATACTGTCAACAATTTGTATGAAAATGGTATTTCACATAGTGGTGAATTAGGGGACGTTAATTTATATTCATCGGATTTTCTATACATACATATTTCTTAAAGTATATGAAACTCGCTTTGATGAAAATGGCAACAATATATAATAAACCAATAATAATTAGAAAGTAAATATGAAATTCAATCAAACCAAAGTTTGAAAGAGATATATTCGTAAATTTAATTTCAATAAATACTATTCATAATACTTTACAGTGAAACTTGTTCAAAGACGGAACCTTTCAACCGATTAATCATTTCGTTGGTAGTCTCGCCCTCAATGATTAAGCTTTAACAAATATTAAACTTTAGTTAGTAAAACAATTCCCAAAGCAGTTTGCAAATATTGCGCAATATTTCAGGTGACACATGCGTATACCACGAATTACTCAGGTTTGGTAAAACATTTCTAAACGAATTTCGTATTTAGTTCAAAATTCTGACACTTTTGTCAACTGTTGTCATTTCCGCCATTATTTTCTCGCCACAAAAGTAACACATCTCGCTGTGGCACGTGTTGTAAACGTGCTCACACTAGAAGCACACATCTCGCACTCGACTATTAGCTACATAGTTTGTGCGCCTGTCGGCCAGCATGTGGTTATTCATTGCCTTGTTTGCTGCCAAATGTCAGCGTGCGTGTGCGAACACGGTGCACACCGACCCAGTCACGATATTCATTACGTGCAACCGCACACGTTGCTTATACAACAACAAATACATAAAAAATTTTCATTGCAAAACTACTTGCATTTTGAAAATCCGTTGAAAACTGTTCGCCAACGCGCACCTTGGCGTATGAGCAACCATTTTGCGCTTCCATCCTGTGTGTCGAAGCCGAAATAACTCATACGCCCTGCTGGCGCATCATTGTCGCTTGGTTATGCTGTGTGGTGTTGCGCATATACATAGCAGATTCATCAATTATTTCCTGCTATAAATCAAAAGATGCAGTTTGAAACTTTGCGTTCGCCGGTGATGAACCATTCAACATCGATCCAACTCGCTACTCGGCAAAGCCTTTTGCGGCATCATATGAAGTGCCTGTAACTCTTTGTATATCAGCCATAAGGCCACGCACACACATATAAAAGAAGATTAAACTCATACACTCGTGTATTTCCATGAAGCGCGCTGCTTAAAGTGCCCGCATGAATGATCACATGCTCAACAACCCCGCAGTGCACTTTTGACAGCTTTTGCAGTTTTGGCCTGTCACAGCGCCAGAGTAGAGTATGCATTTTGAAATATTGCATGTTTGCTTGATGAAAAGTGTGCCTGCTTCTGCTGAATTTCCAACCGAATTTATGTTTCCGAGTTATCTAACGTTACTTCGCGGTCATTGGTTAATGATTTTTCAGCGAAGTGCGCTTTTTGGTGAATATCACTCATGTGAGACCACTATTTAAAGAATCTGATTTATTTTATGAAATGCTCAATTCTCATTAGTTAACGGCATAATTTCTATTCAGGAGCTAGTATGTTTAGACATTAAGAAAAATACGAAAGCGTCAAAATTAAATTATTTCATGGCGGCGTATGTACAGACATATGTTTAGCTCCAACAAAATATATTAGGTCTTAAATAATTTATATACGGCTATCCAACTTCATGATGACCCAGTGAAAATAGTAATCATCTGCGGTAAGGGGATAGCAAGCGCAATTTAGATCTCTGCAGAAAATATATGTATGTATGTTTCGCACACACAGCGGTTGGCTGATTTGCTGCAGCACTTGCAACGTTTCAATTGCGCTTCCGTTTCCACTTCACTTACTTTAGAAATAATTTGCCGTGCATTTTCGGTACATTTATCAGTGCCGACGGCAAGTTTTTCATCAAATCCTTGTACTTACAAGAACAACATTCCAGCAAGGGCAAGGGAAAATGCGGTATGTGGAAGCGTCTATAGCTCAAGCCGCGCATAGCCAGCACATAGCAAGTCCTTACAGTTGTGCATCTGTGCGGCGATTTGTGCCAACACAAATTGAAATTGCCGGAAAATGAGAAGAAGAGCGAAACACAGAACAAATATTTAGAGGCCTGGAAGAAACGTGCACTTACACCGATTGGTTACTGAATTTTCGATAAATTTATGTGTGGAAGCTTGTTGGTTTGCCGCGTTGGTGACCTCGTACAAACCGGCAAAGTACACAGAGGTTTGCTTGCGGCGTGCTACTTGCCACAGTTCGATCAACTTCGTTAAAAGTATTTCACTGTGTTTGCTATGCGCACAAATTAATTTCTTTCCTCATGTACAACTTCCCACGAACTAGTTGTAGTTGTGTGTAAGTCTTTTTATGTGCGAATATCTGAAAAGGAAGTGTGGCGAATCGCTGCAGGATACATTAGCGAATGAACTGCTGCCCGTGTTTGCTCATTACAATCTATTTATGTGGCATGCTGCACAAATGTTTTGACAGCGGAGCACTACTTTAGGAGCTGTGGGTGGCGAATACTGTTACAAAAAAGGAAGAAACTAAACACAAAGTTTTCTTAAGTTTCCTATTTTTGTTTTCTTCGCTCAAAATTTTATAAATATATTTTTGTATATAAATATGAGTATAAAGAAAAGGATGAAGAAAACCTGAAAAATTGTAAAGATTTGATGAAAGGCGGGCAGTACTTAAACCCGCTGCTGCTGGGTTTATAATAGCGATATACACAACAGTTCTGCTGCAGAATTCATTCTTCAGCATCTTCTTTCTTTGCTTTTGCATTGACTTTTATGCTCGCTGGAATAGCTCAGTCTGGCGCTAGTTAGTTTTTGGTTCTTATAGAATTTCAATTATGTTATATAAGTGTGTTTAAATCATTTTTATGCTCTATAGTTTTGATTCATTTTACTATTAATAAGAGAATGCGAAGAGAAGGGTTAAGATAAAGTACAGGGTTTGTCCGGAAAGTGATAGAACTGATTTTCTTCCGCCGGGTTACTTCGGAGCATGCGCGCATTGACCGGATTCGGTAGAGCGACGTTCCTAGCTAACGAACGAGCGGCTGGTCAGTTGTCTCCGATCATCTGGAGAGTCAGGACAAACATTTTCGGGCGACGTGTTTCTGTGAGTAGTGTAAGCCGAAAATGCAGAGTTCGTTAGAGCAGAGGTACGCGATTAAATTCTATGTGAAACTCGGTAAATCTGCGACAAAGACGTTTGATATGATCAAGCAGTCTTGCCTTAGCAAGAAGTGGTGTGTTTCTGTGGCACCAGGCCTTTTGGAGGGCCGGGATGAAGTCGTTGAAGAAGATCGAAAGAATGAGCAAATCTAAAGTGTAAACGAGACTCAATTTTTAAAGAGTTATAACGATTGGTTCAATAAATTCTTTTAAATCGATTCAGTCCTATTACTTTCCGGACAAACCCTGTATAGGTCGCTACCCCAACTCTCCAACAAAACCAACGTATTTACATTTTTAAACAGCCGTTAACTCTTCCTCTTACAAATGAATCAATTAGTATCAGACATATGCAATTTTCTCATTTGCTAATGGTCGCGAGTAGAGCAACAACACACACGCCCGTGTGCTGGTTTATTAATGATGGCGAGTCCTTTATTTATAGTTATTATACCATGAACCACCAACAACGATTTGTTTACTATTTACTATTTCACATGCGTCTCTGTCAATCGATAATCAATAAATCAGCTTATAAGATAACAAAAACAACAAAAGCAATCGCGGTGTAGCAATACGTGTCTAGGCTGGCATCGTGTTCCACGCAGCGCCTACCCTGATTGCTCGACTTTGCCACACTTAAGACAGCGCACATACATACATACATGTAAACTTATGCAAAAGTGTGTAAATTCAATTTACAACAACAAGAAAAACATCGAAATGCAAATCAATAATTCTGTACAGTTTCGAAGCGTTTATCGCTGAGTGGCAATCCGCCGGCAACGGCAGCAAGACGTGCAGTGGCATATAAAAGTACTATAATTTTCCCAATAAATAACGCACACATATACATACTTTATATACATATATTTATATATACATATATTTTTATATATGTGCATGTATTTTCGTGGCAGAGAGGCGTGTGATATTTATAATTCTTCTGAGTTTGCCACACGCTGCGAATCTGTCCTCCAAAGGTGGCTTTCACGGCTTTTACAAGTGCTGCTAAGAGTAGCTCAATACATCACTTTTATACAGAGGCTATTGTTGTTGTTTTTCACTTATTTATATTTTGTGTAAAATGGCTACGCTTCCATGGCCCCCGTATTTACTTATATATTTGTGTTTGCTCATTTCAGCGCGTGCCATTGCATGTAAATTATTAATAATATCCTGAGTGTAGAAATTGTGTTTGTGTGTGTGTGTGATTTCGGCGCTCAACTTTATTACTGCCGACGAATATTTGTCTTTTGTTCTATTTTCCGGAAAGCTGCTATTGACTTTACAGCGCGTTAACGACTCGAGTGTTGTTTTGTTGTTGCGTCAATGTTCAGTTATAAGTGCAAAATCAACAGTAATTTGAATACTAAAAACGAAATAAATAAATATATGAAGGCATAAAGCATTTCATTTACTTATTCATAGCATCATCTGAAGAATTGTTAACTACAAAATAAATGTCAAAGAAATTATTGAAACATAGTCGAGTTTTCTGGTGGGATTCCAAGTGGACAAAGAGCATTACTTACAAAATACTTAACTATTGTTTGTGTATTTACTGAGAAAGTTTGCATAGCCTCTCTAAAATGGAAAATTAACTGAATTTGTAATTATTAAGATTAATTAATGTTCAACCGTTTTAAGACATCCCATCCAACAATAAAATAAATAAGCATAAATTCACTCCAATCATTGAAGGATACAGAGGATATTGTGGCGTGAGAGCCAGACATAGAATTCGGTATCACAGCCAAGAAGAGTCGGCCAATGGCGCTGAATGTGCCTCCTTGCCATTGGCGAGTTTTTGACTCTCGTCTGCTTGGCGCCGAGTACCAGCTTTTTACTCTAAAATTTGTTTTGCACTTAGCTTGCTTTAAACACCGAGCAAATTGAGTATGAAGTTAGGAAGTTGCATAGGAACACGTTCTTGGAACTCGCCTGCAAAACTAAATATTTTATAAAATATGTATATACCATACAAATGCATATATCTATTTTAATATTTAATGAGAACAACCATATTTCAGCAGTGTCTCAATAATCATACTCTTTTCCTCAATTTACAGGATTCAACCTCGACGCGCATACCTCGCCTAGATGGCGGCTCACGCATTCCGCTACCGGGCAGCTTGCGACCGCCCAGCTCAACCGCACACCATGTCACTGGCTTGGCAGCACGTACATCGCAAATTCTTCAGCGTGCGTCTACAGTTGGATTTCCACAGAAACGTCCTTCGACGCTGGCTGGTCTTCGGCCGTCCATTGTGAGCGCGAATGCTTTGAAGCGTAGCGCTTCTGGTGATCACATCACCAATGCAGTGAACTTGGTTACCAAGAAAACCACCACAGCGCTCAAGAAATGGATTGGCAAGTCGGAGAAAATGGCGCCGCCTCCGCCAGTTCACAAAACACACGTTGTGGCACAGTCTAAAAATACAAGAAAGCAAACGTCGCAAATAAAAGCTACGGCTCCAGTTGTGCCTGCCGAGACGGATTACTTCGCCACACCACGTCCGCTTACGCGTTCCGATACGTTTGTACGCACCGATAGTCCCAACGACATAACACAATTCTCACCATGTTTACTAACACAATCCACGCCTGCACCCCCAACAAATGGGTCGCTTACAACTACACGCATTATCCGTCCTCCGGATATTAACGAGACAACGAAATTGCTTAGCAACAATACCCGCCATGCTCTATATAACACCCAGAGTTTGGATAGTAGTCATGCCAATCCAGCAGCGCAATTTGGAGAGACGTTCGAGGCAGACATAAAGCGCCCAATGCAATTTGATGAGACGAAAAACGATGTGACCATTAGCCTTAATAACCAATACTCGCCGAATGCAACGCAAGCAATATTAAAGCCCAACCTTACGGCTACTTTCAATGCACCGGCCTTGCTTGGTCAAACTATGAATGTGGTCTCATCGTCGGAGACTTTTACACAAAAGCCTCAATTGTTCTCATGCGATACTGTTCTCTTCGACACCACTGCGTCTTTGGGTACAACCAAAATCGTAGACTCAGCTGATGCCATCTCTCCAGTGACTAATGCCACTTACTCCAATCCGGACTCGCTGGATAATCTTCAACTACTGGAAGATGTGTCTGCGCCGTCAGGTTTCTTAGAAATGGATCTTACTTTACAATCAGATACTGCAAGTGAACACGAGAAGACACGTGATAATCTATTGGACTGTACAGTTGCTTCCGAGACCGATGAGTTGAATAGTACTTTGAAAGCGCTGGCGCCAGAAAAAGCTCATATGAAACTGCCACTTAATTCCACAGTGAATTCAGAACGATTGCTTGATCTCACTAACGCACTGTCGCCGTCGAAACATATGATGAACTTGACTAAAGATTATCTGAATCCCTCACATTTGGGTTCACTAAATACGAGTCAACTGTTGTATATGACGCAACATCAACACACCGGCTCAGAACATAACACTCCAGAATACAATTCGGTAATGAAGTTCCAGGATCGTACGCATCTGCTTGCTTCACCTCAAATATCACTCAAAGGCGCTCAAAGTGATTCGGTCTTGCCTACGTGTACTCCCGAAGATGAGCCTTTGAGCGTGCCGATGAAAGTAGACTGCGAATGCTTTGCTTGCTATGGGCGCGCGTATGGACGACTTTTATTCGGCGCGAGACGGTAATCAACCCCAAATAATTGCCAGCGCATCTTCCCTGCAAGATGTCAACAATCCGGATGCTAAACAGAAATCTCGTTACTCGTTTGGTTTGGACCTTACAGAGTCCACCCTTGATTGCTCAATTGACTTGGTGGATGTGTCACTTTCATCCAACGCTGCTGGCCATCCCACTGCCAACAGTTCCATGGCCGCGCACTCACAGTCGCCTTCATTGCAGACTCAACAGCAGCAGCAACAACTGCAGCCTTTGCGGCGACAAACATCCTTCGAATTGGATGAAAGTTTGGGTATTTTGACCCCCGATCAAATGAAAGAATTTCTTGATTCCACCAACACTAACAATACTAACAACTTGGAATTGCCCCTGTCACATAATGGAAATAAAATGGCAATGCATCACATGCGAATTGATCAAACACCGTCACCGGAGGAGCTACCACTAGATCCTGTTGAGGTAAAGACTGATGTGACAGATCTTCTGTTGTCACAACAACATAATCAGTCGAATATCTGTGAATCCGCCTTAAGTCTGCAGCATCAACAACAGCTGCAACAGCGTCAACAACATTTACAACAACAACAATTACAGTCCAGTTCCATCAGCACAGCTGAAACGATCTCCACGCATACAGATATCGACACATCTTCAAAAACATCGGATGCAATGACGAAATCGAATGTCTCGAAGATTTCGACCAGCTTCATCACAAGTGTCACTAGTGTCACCAGCCTGGATACGGGCTATCAAGGCGACGGCGAAATGTCACGTCCGGCTTCGCGCGGCGCTTGCGACCATTCGCCGTCCAATGGCCCCGCGGCACGTAAAGGCGGTCACGTTTCACGGCAACCCAGTTTTAACCAACAACTTCAACAGCAACAAATGCCATTGGTGCGCCGACAAGATCCAATGACTGACTCTGACTTTTTTACAGAATCCGATGCAGATGACATATTTCATCGTGGTGATCGTCGCGCCCAAGTTATCGATGGACAGCTATACGGACCAATGCTCCAACCAGCGGCCTCCGTATTTATATCTGAAGATCCTGAAGATTCTTGTATGGAATCGTCGGGCATATTCACAGACGTTGAGAATCGGTGCGATGATGATTTGGCACAAATGCGGCGCCAAGATACGCAAGACGCAATAATGGACATGTCACCCGAAGGTGATGGCGATTCCACAGAAACAGTGAAGAGTAATCGGGAAGCTTGTAAAAATGCCATCAACAAAGAGCGTAATGCTAACAAAAGTGAAACTATAGCTGGCAGCGATGTAACTGTAACAACAACTATGAGAAATGTTGCTGCCACAACACTCGGTCAAGGTCAGTTGAGTAGCAGCCAAACATCTTCAACGATACATAGCAGCATGAGTACCGATCGCCTCTCAGCAGCGACGCTCTCCAATCGCACTTCGTACTGCAGTGTTGACGGCAACACCATGAACGCAGACTGCAAAAGCTTTTCCTCGCTGGAAGAAGCTTTCGATGAGAGCACTACAGCGCTGAACATCACCGATACCCTCAACAACACTGTACTGAGTCCAGCAAGCGCCGAGCACGTCAGACGATCACGCCTCTCCACAGCTGGAAACGACAGTGCTGGCGTCAACAGTCGTTCTGGCGATGAATGCTCGGCCAGCGTCGAAAGCCAACAGCACGAGTCAGTGCTGAATGTTACTCCACCGCGTAAACACGCGTCGCTAACTTCGCTCTCAACAGTCGCGGCCAACAACGCCACATTCTATGGTGCTAAAGTAGAGAACGTGAGAAATAAGTTCACGTACGGATTATCGGCAACTCGTGGTTCCGCACTCATTGAAAGGGAAACGCATTCGGAAACGGGCACAGCCGGCACAAAAGCGGCTTGCGCCTCAACGTCATCTTCAACAACCTCGCTGTCTGTAGACAATCAAAGCAACAATAACAAAAATATACATCGGTCTGCATTAGAGGCCGCCGTTGCAGCTGCCGCAAAAGCCACAAACGCCGCGAGTGGCACAAACAAACGCACGCCGCGCACAACGAAATTCGCATCCGCGCGTAATTCGCCTAAACAACGCACATCAAGCGGGTCGGTCGCGAGTGTATGTGATATCGGCGCGCCATCATCATTAAATGTGCGCAAAAAGCAGACTCCCAATAAATGGGAAGCAGTGATGAATAAAATTGAAAGCAACAAAGCGTTACCAAAAAAGAATTTGAAAGAAGTGAAATCAAAAGTGTCAACAATACTACGCCCCAGCAATGGGGTAGGTGCTACAGGTGATGCTGGCAGCAATGCCACAACAAATGCGGCGTCGACGGGACGGTTCAGTGGCAGTGGAGTGCCAGGGCGCGCGAGCGCCTCCTCCACGCCGCTAATACGCCGTTCACCAAGCTCAACCGCTGCGAGCGGCAGCTTGAGTCCGCGTACGAATGGCATGTCGTTGCCGCTGCGGCCAACGGATAACGGCACTCAACGCAGCAACACCGGCAGTCCAATAACGACACAACAAGTGTCAAAGCGTCTATTCCAAGGAATCGCAGCCAAGCGGTAAGCCTAATAATATTAGTTTTGGCCACGAACACACGCTTACATACACACTGAGTGTGCATATAAAATATGAAATTAAGTATTTAAGTGGTTTTCGCATTCCACAGCGCCTTATCTGGGTTACTTGATTGTTGGTTGAGTGGCGTTTGCTAAAAGTCAGTCTATCAGACAACTATTTATTAAGCAACTATACACATTTGATATTTGCTTATCGCTGCTATCATCACGTCTTCCTTTTAAACAAGTGGCGTTTCCGTTATCTTGCCTAGTAGTAGAGCGCCCATACGAGTATATTGATGCGGTTGTTCGCGAGCAATTGCAGTGCGAATACAAAGCGCCTGCCTTATTTCACCGAAACTATGCCACTTTTATGGCTAAATTTTTAGTTGTGTTTTTTTTTAATACTTCAAATATTCCACGTTTTTGCTATAAAAACTCTTTATCTATCAAAATTTTTTATCTATAACAGTATGGAACAAATATTTATTCTTGTCACAATAATTTTGCCACTTGTTTAAATAGAATAACATTTTATATTAGCAGAAAAGGGTTCATGTGAAATAAAGGCAATCATTTAAGCCTTAAGCATTTTTTTCAAATATGTGCCCAATGAGGTGACATTGTATTTATTTTGAAAATTCTTTATTTATTCTTCCAAATCAATTTCATCCCCTTCAAAGTAATCCCCTCCCGATGCAATGCACTTATGCCAACGGATTTTCCAATCTTCGAAACACTGGTTGTAGTCACTTTCCGGAATGGTCTTCAGTTCCGTCTTCGCTGCGGCTTGAATCTCCTCTATCGTATAAAAACGGTGTCTCCGGAGCGGTCTTTTGAGCTTGGTGAACAGCCAGAAGTCGCACGGCGCCAGATCAGGTGAATACGGTGGTTGCGGAACGATATGGGTTGAGTTTTTGGCGAAATGATCACGAATTACGAGGGCAGTATAGGATGGTGCATTATCGTGGTGTAAAAACCAAGAATTGTCTTTCCACAATTCCGGCCTTTTTAGGCGGATAGCGTTACGCAAACGACGCATAACGTTCAAATAATATTCCTTCTTGACTGTTTGACCGGTTGGAAGGAATTCATAATGCACAACGCCACGATAATCGAAAAAAACAGGTAACATGACGTTGATTTTTGAGCGACTTTGGCGTGATTTTTTTGGTCTCGGCTCTCTTTTGGCACGATATTCGCTCGATTGATCGGTTGTTTCGGGGTCGTAAGCATAGATCCAAGTCTCATCGCCAGTTATAATACATTTCATGACACCCTGGTAGTCGGAAAGCAACGTTTCACACACTTCAAAGCGACGCCTTTTCTCCAAAAAATTCAATGTTTTCTGTACCGGTCGAGATTTGACGCGCTTGAGGCCCAAAACATCCTTCAAAATGGTATTGGCTGAGCCTTTCGATATGCCAACTTCATCAGAAAGGTCTCTTATTGTTAATCGACGGGTTTTCAACACCAAATCTTTGATTTGTTGAACGTGAGCTTCGTCGGTTGAGGTTGATGGTCGTCCTGGACGCTCTTCGTCTTCGACACGTTCACGGCCGACTTGGAACTCACTATACCACTTGTAAACATTTTTTTAGACATAGCCTCATCACCAAAGGCTTTCTGCACCATCCTCAACGTATCCGCAGCAGAAAATTGATTCCGTAAACAAAATTTAATGCAAATTCTTTGCTCAACAAATTTCGACATCGCAAAAAGCGAAAAACTCACTTTTAGCAGCTCACAAAACGACACGTATCTCAAACACTAATGAATATTTTGACATGAAATTTGACATAAATGTGACTGACAGTACTACCAACCTAAAAAAAAAATTATTCTCCAAATCCTTCGACGCGCGCAGTTTAAATTCAAATGTCACCTTTTTGGGCACAGTAGTACAACTTCATGTCTGCCTCGAATTGTTAGGTGAAAAAACGATTTTGGTATACAATGACATATGTTTCCAACATAATGGAGAATTAACTATGCATACATACATAATTTTGTAAGCAACAACTCGGCACTGTCAAGAAATGAAAGTATTTAAACTTTAGACGACCTGCAGCGTCCGCCGACCGTTGACTGAGCGCTGTAGTACTCTGTAGAATGCCACAGGGAGTCAGACTATAGCTCAAGTACAATTAAATAATTATTCGTGGCTTCTTACAATTACACATATGTACTTCAATAATCAAAATACTTTCATTGCGATTGAAACGTATTCCACTGAGTTTAAGTGCACATTGATGATGTTTGTGGGAAAACGCATGACTTTGACTTAAAAGTGTATATTTCTATAAGTACAATATTGAAAGAGGAAACTAGCACCTGCCTTTGATACATCATTCATCAGCCCATATATGTAACTATAACTAAGACACTTCAAATACTCATAAAACAGTTGGTCAGTCATTGCATTCGTATTCATTGCTCGTAGAAGTGTAAAACTGAATCGCCTTTGCCGTTAGCCGACTCTTATATTTACAATAAAATCGCTTGTAAATGCTATAACCCGCGCACCGCACGAGTGCAGTGTTCCACGTCGAGATTTTTATGTGCTAAGCAGACGTTTCGGTTTCCACTATTGCTGCAGTTCTTCATATTCAGTACCTACATACATAAATTTATATAAACATGTAATAAATACGAGCTTACCTTTTAATTGTTTACGGCAACGAAAATGCCAAACCACAAAGAGTGTTGCATTCAAGCGCCAACAACTCGCATTGATAGCGAATCAAACAAAAAGCAGAACAAAGCAGCAATAAAAACTCGCTCACTGCGCTATGAATGAATTCATATGCGGTAGATAGGAATAACAACAGCAACAACAACAACTCGCACAAATATTGCATTAACACCGCAAGCAGCGACCAGCAACCAGCAACCAAGATGCCAACACAGATGAGCGGCGGTGAGCAATTAGAACATTGCATGCGTGGCGTTTTGAGTCGCATAACTGCCTTTGCGTTGCATTCAGCTGCGTGTCGCCGAGACTTGACAGTTCTGTGACACTTGTCATAATAGTGTGTCGACACCACAAGCAACAAAGACATACATGTGTTGTTGTGTAGCTGCATTGCTGCATTTAAGTTGACACTTTGAGTGACATATTGACTCTGTTTATGCCTCATAAAATACAGACCTATATATATTTTCATACACACAAACGTATCTACATAATCTTCAATTAAATTTGATCAATTACCGGATATATTTGTAGTTTAATATATATTAATGCGATATGTATGTATTGCATTTGATATTGAGTTACGATAAATTAATATTAAAGTATTAAATACATAGAAAGCCATTAGCAAAAGCGTTGAAATTAGTAGACAGTTAGTAATCTAAATTCTTTCGAAAAATCATACAAAGGAAGAAACTTAAAATGAATTTTAAATATGAAAGTTTTTCATCGTATACAAATATTTGGTAGTCGACTGCAACGAAATCTATAGAAAAAATACGAAAAGACTTTTTCGACTGCACAATATTACGGTATTATTTTTGGTATTTTCTTGACTACTGCATGTATTTTCTAATCGCCACTTCTTCCAATAAAGAAATTAAGTGCAATCAGTGTATTGGTATACCTCAATTAAAGGAGATAACGTTCCTTAAACCAGTTGTTTGTTCGATTCACCCCTCTCTACTGATTGGCGAATCGAAGACAGCTTTTACAATTTACAATTTGAATCGTGATAACTGTCTTTATTGACCTTTAAAAGTATTAATTGCCGCTTATAATAATTTCGGTGTGCTTTCCTTCATATTTCTGGCGTGACCTTGCTGCTGACCGACTAATGGAAAGCCCAGAGCGGCCTTAAAATGTTTGATGTATTCAATGAAAAGCTTCCCCATGGCGAAAATCTCTCAGAGATTGACTGCCGAGGTGCGAATCTTAAAGAAAAAGGCTTTTTGTATTCACTGAAATACGATTTTTATATAATATAAGGGCTTTGAGCAACACGGAAACGCTTTTTCGCAAGCAGTTTCGAACAATAACTCCGAATCAGAAAATGCCAACGAGAGTTGACGACTTGACCACAGAATGTTGTAAACTGTTCTAAAATAACTTTAAACCGCAAAATCCGTGTTTCATTTCTAAAACGAAGTTGAGATACAAGCGTCTGTGTAGAAACGCCACAAATATTACTTAAGAAGTTTCGTTTCCACGAAATTGGTTGTTTACGAAACACTGTGTAATCGCTAAATTTAGTAATATTTGTTCGCGAAAAAGACGATAATTTGTTTCGTGAGCATGCCGAGCATAAATTAACATATTTACATCATTTATTTCAACCAACAACTAATGCACGAGGGGTAAACATAAGCGCCAATCGCTTAGAGCTAGTCTGTTCTAAACACGTACATAAGTATGTACAATATACCTACCTACATGTATGTTAATATACATATTTCGAATCATTTCTGTATATATTTTACGCTAATATACATAGTATTTACCATACATACATATATATGTATATATGTGTACATGTGAAATACCTCCACATAAATTACCTGATATTTCACAAGCCGTGCGCATAAATACACTAACTTACATACTTATATATATACGATATTATGCGTCCAATAGCTTCGTAATATGCAAATGTATGCTTGTATGTATAAGAATAGCCGGTTCATTTCACTTAAGTGAAACTTCTTTAAACTTCTCGTTGACCTTGCCGAAGTGCCAGCGGCAGATATTTACGAGTCTACGTAATGTATTGAACATATTGTGCTGCAGGTATATACATACATGTATGTATGTATGTTCTTTTGATATCCGACCGAACTTACCATTTGTTGTCTTATTTTCTGCTTAAAATATATTTAATGCTCAGGTTTTAGGTTCTTTGCGGCCGACAAGTTCAATAAATATTTACACTTGCGGCTCAAGTGCTTGAATATGCTCGAGTTCGTAAAATAGAATTTTTTTATTTTTAAATTTTTTTAGAAATTATCACATTGAAAACATTCAGAACTAGTTTGAGTTACTTCAAATACGCTGTATCTCCCCCTAAACATTTATAAAGTATAAAAATATATAAACTTGTAAATATGTATATTGCACATAAATATATATTGTATTTGACTTCATAAAGTGATGAAAATATTTTAAAATGTTTCTTATCTGCTATCAGCAAAACTACACAAATATAAAAAATTCTAAAACTTTCGGCAGACCTCGACCGTATTTTTTTCAAAATTTATATGCCGTGCACCTGGAGAATATATTCAATCAATAAGTCACATTCAACGACCAAACATACCTAAGTATGTTAGCGAGACATTCCATTAGTGTAGAATTTTTTATTTACACATGGGTTTGTAAGTCGACATGTGTACATACATACATGGCTACACACACATTTGAGTGATTGAAGGGCGTTCGCTTAGTTTAACGAGTAAATTAAATTTGTTTTCATTGAATTTGTTTGGGAAAACTGCTGCGGTGTCGACAAGTGGCGAGTATATATACAAATATACACATGTACAATATTGTATGTATATATTTAGTCAAAGCAATAACAACAAAAGCCGCAATCAAACAAGCAGCTAACCGTACAACGTGTTTGGGCGTTTTTCTCACACTCCCGCAAGCGTCAGCGGTGGCGCGGTGTGTTGAGAGGTGTGCTACAGTGGTGTGTGCATTTATGCATATATAAATATACAAAATATGAAAACGCAGAAGCACACCTGTCATTACTCGCTGCTGACGTGCCACCGCCGCCGCTTACACGCACCCACACACCGCTCCGCTTGGCGCGCAAGCAATCGAAAAATATTAAAAAGCAAAACGATTTGTACAGTAATAAAAATAAAAGCGCGCTTTTGTTGTTTGCGGTAATTTTTGCAAGCATTGACATTTCGTTTGATTTGTAATGTGTGTGTGTGTGTGCGGGTGCATTGCCAGCGCACACCGGTCGTTTCTTGTGTTGCAACAAGGTAGCGTTTTTCGTTTCACTTTCCGATTTACCGTTGTCTCTTTTTAATTCATTACTTAATGCTGCTGTTGTTGTTTCTATTGCTCAATGCACGCGCTTGTCAATTGCGGCGACTAATTTCTCAAAACTTTTCATGTAGAAAATTAATCATGTGAACCCTGTGGGGCGGCATTCCCACTTCCCGCTCACCGCTTTGCAATACCATTACCAATACCATTCAATTACTTACATGCACTTTGGCAAAGCTCTCCGCGCTCTTCTGGCATTTTAATATCATGTTTTGCATTTATGATTACTTACTGTTATTGTTATTGTTATTGTTATTCGTGGAAGCTGAGTTTTATTGCGGCAATTTACGACTGCATTTGACTTTGCCTTATTGCCTCGCTGATTTGTGCTCTTTGACATTAGACGCGTTTGTTTTGTGGCGATTTGTTGTGATTTGCCATGTTTTGTTGTTGCACTCGTAAATGAGATAGTGATCTCCGAGGTATTTATTTATAAGTATATTTGTGTATTGCTTACCATTTTTAGTTATTAAAAACTCGTTGCTTTTAATTATTGTTCTCAAAGGTTGTGGGGAGGAGGTGAGTCCAAATTTAATCCAGAAAATGATACAGGCTATGCGCCCGAAATAAAGCTGTAAATTATTTCGTAACTCTCA
Source organism: Bactrocera zonata (assembly GCA_037783105.1). Classification (NCBI taxonomy): domain Eukaryota; kingdom Metazoa; phylum Arthropoda; class Insecta; order Diptera; family Tephritidae; genus Bactrocera; species Bactrocera zonata. Next base: position 6,602 of record JBAWJQ010001189.1, on the reverse strand, counting down.
CTTTTTTTCCTTATCCACTGGAGTTTTTCTTCTTCTTATTATTACTTTTTACTGGCGTAGACACCGCTTACGCGATTATAGCCGAGTTAACAACAGCGCGCCAGTCGTTTCTTCTTTTCGCAACGTGGCGCCAGTAGGAGATTTCAAGCGAAGCCAGGTCCTTCTGCACCTGGTCTTTCCAACGGAGTGGAGGTGTTCCTCTTTCTCTGGTTCCCCCGGCTGGTACTGTAATACTTTCAGAGCTGGAGTGTTTTCGTCCATACGAACGACATGACCTAGCCGGCGTAGCCGCTGTCTCTTAATGCGCTGAACTATGTCAATGTCGTCGTATATCTCATAAAGCTCATCGTTCCATCGAATGCGGTATTCACCGTGACCAATGCGCAAAGGACCATAAATCTTCCGCAGAACCCTTCTCACGAAAACTCATAATGTCGACTCATCAGATGTTGTAATCGTCCATGCCTCTGCATCATATAGTAGGCCGGGGATGATGAGTGCCCTGTAGAATTCGGTCTTTATTCGTCGAGAGAAGACGAATTCATTTACTCAGTCCGAAGTAGGACCTGTTGGGAATAGTTATTCGTCGTAGGATTTCGAGGTTGACATTGCTGTTGCTGTTAAAGCTGGTTTCAAGATAGACGAAGTTATTTACGACCTCGAAGTTATGACTGTCAACAGAGATGAGGGAGCCAAGTCGCGAGTGCGACGACTGTTTGTTTGATGACAGGATATATTTCGTCTTGCCCTCGTTCACTGCCAGACCCATTTGCTTTGCTTTGTAAAAATTTCATGTAAATCCGTCTAGTAGAACCATGGGTATCGTTTTGAAAACTTCAGCTTCGAGAAAAACGCGTTTAGAGGTTTCTGTTTTGGCCGAGCCAGTTTGGAAGCCGGTTCATTAAAATACCTATAACTCCAAAAGATAATTTGAATTTTGGAAAATACTCTTTCAGACCTAGTCTTGAATACGAGTAGTTAAACTTTGAAAACATAAAAAATATCGATTTTTTTCTAGAATAGAATATCCCTTTAAACTCGCTAGGTATACATAGAATATACATATGTACCATATGTACTTCTTTTACATATGGATCGATGTTACTAATGATTGAACAAAAAAATTAGAATCATAAATAGTACTAAGTTCTTCAATTTCCTTAACGCTTAGACTGTGTGTCTAAAGTAAAAGAAGGTGATGGAAACCAAATATGATTTCAAGAGTCGTGGCTTCGATTGTAGCGCATTATGAAACAGTATATTATAACCCTTTAACGAAAATGTTATAAAACCAGATAATGTCGCAATATGATAAACAATTATGTCGCGCCCTGGGAGTATTTATGTTAAATTATTTATAATCCATGCGTTGCTGATTTATGGCATAACACGGACTCCAATGGAAACTAATGGACTTGTGCATATGCGCCTATATTTCTGCGTGTAAACAAGCGCTGTTACTTTTTGCTTGGAAATCACAGTGGCGATAATACATACTATGTACGGCTGGCCATTAGTGGCTGGTGGCTGGCAATATGAGAATTGCCACACATTGGCCAACACCTTCCCGCAGCCTCGTTGGCGCGTCGGTGTGAATACGCGCCGAGCATGCTAACGAAACCGCGGGTGCTGGGCCTACTGCCACCATTTCATCCATAGGCAATTTATGCCGTTTTGCATGCGTTCACACACACATAACCTCAAAATACATATATAAACTTAAAATACCAAATAAATTTGGCTCACTAATGCAGTGTATTCACTCGCTGGCCATCTTCGCATGCGAAGTGAATATTGTGAGAGCTGAACGTCGGAAATTAAGGTTAATTTAAGGCGTTTATCAGTCAAGAGGCGTGTGTAACATATTCTTGCGGCCGTTTGCACCTCTGCGACAACAACACATTGCGCCTTACAGCGTCATGGTCACACAATAATCACCACCTGCTCTGCCCCTAAGTAATGGCTACACATATTGGGTCGAAAATATTTAACGCGGATATGGAAAATTTGCTTTGTTACTTGCGCGTTTATTTACTCGCTGTGGACTTTGCGGAGTCAATGGCGGCGGTGCGTTAAAAGTTGGCATAATTTCTAATGTTTACGGTAAACAGATAGCCCTCCATTACCAATATGTGTGTGTGGGTGCGTTTGCGCTTCATGGTATGCTTGGTATTAGTCTTTTGTGTTGAAACTGTATATCAAAGCGTTTGTTTCCTGCGCGCCGCCACTCGCTGATTATCGTTTCTGTCGGTTTGCTATTTTCGCTTTGATTTTGTGTTGTTGTGTGCGCTTTTTTGCAAAATGTGTGCGCGTCTGCCTAGCGGTTTGCGTAGACATTTGCGGCCAGACTGGGCGAGTCCATTCAGCGCGATTGACTCTGCATTTCAATTCAGTAAACATTTCCTTTTGCGCCTCGAAAACGCTAAACAGGTGGTTCATTGCTTGTTATTTCCATTTACTTACTCCAATTTCCCAGTTACAGCTTGAATTATTATTATAGCATAGATTTTTCATGCGGTTGTTTACAAACGTTTTGGGAAGCAAAGAGCTCAGGAATTTATTTTTTATAATTATTTGTGTATGGTGTTCGCTGAAAGCCGAAAATAATTATTTATTGTGTTATGACTACAACATGGAAAAAAGAGAAGTAATTAAATATCATTATTTTCAGTTATTGCGATTTGTGTATATTTAACAATACAGCAATTTGTTTTTTTTGTTATAATTGACTCAATTTGACATGTAGTCCGAATTTTTACAGAATTTCAAATTCAAACAAATAAGATTACTTTTCAAAAATTATTTTTCAAAATAACTAAAAGCTGGTTGTATCATTATATCTTAACCTAAAATGCAAAATAACGTAACATCACTTTTCATAAGTTTACAAGCGAAAAAAACCAAATAATAGAAACCACAAATATTGAAACAAAATTTTAGTTTTGGTTATAAAATGGTTATGTATTGATTATCATGCACTCATATTGAACCAAAATAAGAGTTATAAAATAGTTATATATTGGTTATTATATCTGAAAACGATTTCAAATTTTTTTATAATAGTTATTGAATTACTGCTTTCAATTATGAGATTTTATTTATAATTTTTATCATGAAGCTGGTCTTTGAGTTTCGAGGCCTGAATTTCAGCTAATTTTTGAAGTGTCGTAAAAGAAGACAGTTCATATTTTTTGTTCAAATTTTTATTAGTTCTTCATTAATATTACAAGAGTACAGAAGAAATTAAAAAATAAAAATTTTAAAAATTAGTAGCTGATGAAGTGGGAGGTCTCAAAAAATTGGCACGTGACCATATCCACGATTTCAACCCTGCTAGGTATTGGAAACCAAAAACAAAATATTTATCCAGAATAATGTTACAATATCTGGTACAAGGAAAATGTGGGAAAACAATTTTTTACGATATTGCGACTGCCTGAACAAAAAAAATAAAAAATAAAAAACAATTTTTATACAACTCTTTTTGACTGTCTCTATTGTTTTAAAAATAGTAAAAACTTAAATTTGTAGATGCGGTTACTTATAGAAATAGATAGGTCTATACAAAATATTCTCGAAAAATTTCGGGCAAATCAGTCCAGTCAAACCAGAGAAATCGTGTGTATCGTTTTGAAGTTTTCAGTTTCGGCCGAACCAGTTTTGATGCCGGGCATTCGGCAAAATATATGTATCTCCACAATACCCCTTGTAGACATGACTATTTAAACTTTGAAAATATGAAAAATAAGTATTCTTATTACTAGACTAAAATATCCCATTAATATACCTCCATTTTTACCTTCGTTTTGTTATTAATTCACATGTTAGGAAAAAAGCTCGGCATACATAATTAATCACACTTTTAGTCACGGCAATGAAATAAATTGCCATGCAAAAAAATTCCAAGCGTTCTAAGTAATTGCGTATATTATTTGCATATTTGCACTTTCGCCACCAAGCGAGACTGCGAGCTCAACGCTTTCCAATCCAAAGTGCTAGAGTTCACAAAAGCCGCATATAATTTGCCAAAAGTATCAATTACGCATGATAAATACTTCACAATAGATGTTTAACGCTATCTATAAACATACAAACATACATATATACATCAATAATTACGCAACAAAGAAGGCACAATAATGAGAAACAAGTAGCTGGAGGCTGGTATAATGAATGGTTGTAAGCTAATAGCCACTTCAAAGTAATTTGTTCAGCAGAAATAAAAATTCCCAAAATATTCAAAAAATAAGCAGAAAGCAGAATTGTGTGGGTTGTAAGCTTAAACGATTATAATCATAAATTCAAGGGGTTTAATAGCTGCGCTCCGAAGAAAGAGCCTTTTAGTGAATACTAAAGGCTTTAATGCCGTGTTTTTCTGTGAAAAGACAAACTATTTTTCAAGAATTAAGCGTGTAACCAATTAATATGCGAGTACGACAAGCAATTAGACCCCTAAAGAGTATGTTTTGGGCTCGAATCCTCACTCACATAAACACGCTTACAAATTAAGGGTCTCGGTGGCATTGACAATGAAAGTTGTAGGGCTCAAGTTCATGGCCACAAGAAGAGGTGTCGATGCGTAAATTGGCGCTTGTATAAGGGTACTTAGATACTAATACATCCACGTAAATAACTATGTTGAAATTATCTAATTATATGCCTCAAAAATAAGAGGAAAGCATTAACAATCGGAGACTTATGTTTTTTTGCTCGCTAATTGAAATCCCTTCAAGTGTCTCGAAATAGAAGAACTTGTTTTGTCCAGGCTATGGGCATGAGCGTCACTTCTAAGCTTTGACTTCGCGCTAATTTGCTTTTCACAGACACGAGTTCGCCGCAAAGATTTAGCGTGAATTCCGGTCAGTGTTGAAATATCTGTAAGCGCTTGGCCTAACATCGTTTAGCTCTGGCTCCGTCTATTGCACGCTTGACAAGCCGAGAGAGGGAGGGGGAGTGTGAAATTGCCGGCATATTTTTGCTACAAAAAGAAATTTGTTTACCCGCTAAACTATTGCGTAGATTTGCTTAGTCGGCGATCTCTTTACGAGCACACACCAGCTCTTGCGTCAAAAGTCGTGCTAAGAAATAAATGAAGCATCGCTCGGTATGAACATAGGTGTGTTTTCTGGCTAGTGACTAGTGAGCAGTTCGAACGGCATGAAGTCGTTTGTCGAGTGTCTGTTTATTTGCATGAAATAATCGTTTTGCGATAATTTTTAAGTGATTAGCAACAAATGTAGGTTTGGGTTCATGTATAAATTTTCACATATGCAAATTAGCGCTATTTTTGTTGTAGATAGGGGTGGATCAATAAGCATTAGCGGAGTAACAAGCGTAACAAAGCGTGCTTATGACTAAGTAACGGTTATTTACTTGAAATCTAAATATGAACACGCTCAGTTTATGACAATATTGGCATAGTTACCTTTACATGCCTCTGGGGCAGTTAAGAGAAATTCTGTGAATGTTTTTAGATGAGGCAGGATTTCTCCAATACTCGGAGAATTTGGAGAAGTACCTGTAAAGCAAAGTACCAGGTAGCAATTCTTCAATGATCCAATTTGTCAGAGGATGCTTTTAAGCAATAGTTCCATGAGAGGCGTTCGACTACATTAATCACTAAGTGGGCGGCTGACACTCTTTATACACCACAATATATACTAATTTGTGTGGCATATGGTTTTTGGAAGCACTTCCATAATTGCTGTTGACGTACAATTTTGACGCCCCCTTTTGTTGCTGTTGTCCTCACAAACAAATTGCTATTTACTCGCACTTTTTGATGACTCTGACTAATGTGCTTCGGTTTGCTGATGACATCGCTTAAATATTGAATTCACTTTGTCATATCTTTCAATACTTACGTACGTATTTATATGCATGTGTACGGGCGCACGAGGCGTAGCTACATTCATGTGGCGGCGGCCTTTTTTGTTTTTCAATAAAAATACTTGTTGCTGCATACTTTGTATTTCTACTGTCGGTTAAGCATTTTTATTTCGCGAAAAGTTTCTGATGTGCGCTGAGAGCTACGGTTATGCTCTGTTAACTTGTAGTTGTGTATTCTGCCTAAAATGAAAGCGATTCGCGCACAGATCGTACAGTTGCCTCACGCATATTTGACGCCAAATTACCTGAGGATGCACACACACACACACATGCCGGCGAACATATGCGTATATATCATCTGTTAAGTGGGAAGTCAGACAGTTACATGCGCTCAGAAGCAGAGTGATGTATGCACTGCGGCACGCACACATACAAACATACATGCATACACGCGTATTCATATATCATTTTGAAGTCGTGCTCGTTTCGCGTTGAATTTTGATTTTCAGCAAAATTTTTCATTTTTTGCGGTTGGCGCACACATAACAAAAACTGCAGTCGAAGGCGAAAACTGTGCGCCTTACTTGCACTGCGAACATATTGTTTGCTTACTGCATATACTTACATCACCCAACAGGGGCGTACGAAAAGGGGGGTTTTAGGGGTTCAGACCCCCTTGAAGTTGCAAAGAATCAATGTTAAGTTTTTTAAGTGTTCAAGTAAAGGTTCTAGCGGTATAAAATAGCTAAATATTTCTATAAAATATTTTAATT